>CAUYUJ010021448.1:630759-657423 GCA_963575745.1 Prorocentrum cordatum
CGGGATATTTGTTTGGGGCGTACTCGTTTCAGCAACTTGGCGCCGAGCCCATCTGCCCCGGGGGGGCGGCGAGTCCATCTTCCCCGTCCTCAAGTGACAGGCACGGTGCGCAAATCCTTCTCAACCTGTACACCGCGCTTGTCCCTGAGAAGTCGATGGCGCCCAAGGGGGTTCGGTGTGCCGATTCTCGGGATACCTCCCTCCTGGAGGAGGGACGGGCGTGGGGAAGAGTGGCCAGAATGTCGAGGAGGGCGAATACGAGGAGGACGAGGAGCGGGACGGGAAGGGCGATGACGAGGAAGACGAAGAGGTGAAAGAAGGAGGAGGAGGAGAAGGAGGAGGAGGAGGACGACGACCCACGACACAAAGACGAGGTCGAGCAGCGGAGGGCGGTGCGGCGGTGAGGATGATGAGACCGAGACCACAGCGCTGCAGAAGGAAGGCTTGGGGGTGGATGGGGGGGGGCCTTGTGGGACAGCCTCCCCCCCAGCAGACTTGGTTGTGAGGCTCGCTGCTTCTTCGGGGAGACCACCAGGCAAGGGACTTGGAGCAGCAGAGGGACATACCTCAGCAGCAGCAGGACACAGCATGGCCCCGATGCAGCAGAAACGGCTCACGTACAAGGATGCGCCACACTGTGGGAGAGCCAGCGAACAGAGCCAGAAGCCCGACACGCCAGCCACGGCACAGCGCCGCGTCGGGTTGTGAGCCGCGTGCGCGCATGCGCGTGCCCGCAGCCGTTTCGGCTCCGAGGCCAGGCGCGGGGAGGGGCGAGCACGCGAGGCGCGGCCATGAGCCGCCGTGGCGCCGCGCCGCTCTGGGCGTGTGGCGGCCGGCGCCGCCCTCCGCATGCTCGGGCCGAGGCGGCCGTCGCAGCCCCCGGGCGCCCGCGCGACGCTGGCCAAGGCTTCGGGGCCGGCCGCGGCCCGCCCCTCCGCCCCGAGGGCGCGGCCGTCGGCCACCTCCGTCTACGGCCGCCGCTCCGAGGCCGCGGCCAGCGCCCGGCGCTCCGACGCCGCGAGGGCCCCCGGCGCAGCGGCGGCGGCCGCCGCGTCAGCTGGCGGCGCGGGAGCTGCGGGAGCTGCGGGAGCTGCGGGAGCTGCGGGAGCTGCGGGAGCTGCGGGAGCTGCGGGAGCTGCGGAGGCGCGCCGCGCCGCAGCGGCGTCGCGGTCGTCGCCCTCCGCGCCGTCGGAGGGGGGGCAGGCGCTCGCGCGGGCGGCGCCAGCGGAGGCGGATCGCGGGAGCGCCGCGGTGCTGCAGCGCCAGGAGGAGCGCGGGAGCGGCGAGGCGGTCATGGAGAGCATGGCGGCGGCGTTTCACCGCAAGGTGTGCCAGCGCCTGCTCCGCCGCTGCCTCGCCGGGTGGCGCGGGTGCAGCGAGGCGTGCGGGCAGCTGTGCGGCCGCCTGGCGGACAGGCTCCACGCGCGGCGGTGCCTGCTGCGAGCCTTCTCGGACTGGGGAGGCGTGGCCTTTGGTCCAGGGGTGTCCAGGACGGCCGAGCGGGCCGCCGAACAGCTCTTCGGGAGGTGTCAGGCCTCCCGCGTGAGGACCTGCTGGTCCGCGTGGCAGCGAGAGGCGGTCTTCGACAACATGCTGCGCCAGCAGGAGAAGGCGGAGAGGGAGCACCAGGAAGCCCGCGCGCAGCTCCAGGAGCAGGGGCTGGAGTTGACGACCAGGACAGCCGACCGGACCGCCGAGCAGCTCTTCAGGAAGCACCACGCCTCCAACGTGAGGATTTGCTGGTCTGCTTGGCAGCGAGACGCTATGTGCCTGGCCATGCTGCGCCAGCAGAAGGAGGCGGAGAAGGAGCATCGGGACGAGCACGCGCAGCTGAAGCGGCACAGGGAGGAGCGCATGCAGGCTGCCGGGGACCTCGCGTCGAAGCGCAGCGAGAGGTTGGTCGCGACGGCGCTGCTGCGCACCTGTGTGGTCAAGTGGCAGCACTTCCTTAGCCTCCAGCGCTTCGAGGAGGAGGTGAATGCGAAGCGTGCCGAGGCCGAGCAGACGTTCGAGGACGACGTGGCGGAGATCATCAGGCACTTCAACGACCACGGGCGCCTCCAGTCCGAGCGGCTGGCGCTGGGAAGGGCGCTGCACGACCAGCTATTGCTTCAGCAGCTCTGCGTCTTCCTGTGGCAGCTATACGTTCGCGAGGTGCGCGAGCGGCTGGCTGAGCTGCAGCAGGCCAAGGACGTGGGCGAGATGTGCGTGCGGCACGAGGACGAGCTCGCCCGCCTCGTCGGGGTGCACGCAGATTCTCGGCGCGAGCTAGCGCTGCAGTACGGCGACCGCCACGTGCGGCACATGCAGAGGGTGTTCTTGTCGCGCTACCTGCAAGCCTGGAGTCACACTAGGAGGCTGAATCGCGAGGAGGCCTTCGATCTGGTTGCCTGCGGCAAGTCCCGCCACCTTGCCGCCAGAGCACTCGCTGTGGCCGCGCTTCGAGCATATCCCAGAAATTTTCGGCGAGCGAGGGGGGAAAGTGAGAAGGGGCGGGCCTTCCCAGAAGGCTCGGAAGTCCCCAAGCCTTCTGAGAAGTTTTCTAAGCCTTTCCCGAATACACACACAAACACAAACAAAAACACCTTTCAGAAGGCGCGAGGGCTTCTGAGAAGTCCTGCCGCCTTCTGAGAAGGCGGTCTCCTGCTCATTTTCCCTCCTCGCTCGCCGCCAGCAGAATGCCGTAACGTGTGACACCTTCTGTCCGCTTTCCTGGGCTGTTTTGCTGTCGTGAGCTCCTGCGGGGCCCTTGGGGGACCTTCTGCCTCTCAGGTCGTCTTGGGGGCCTCTTCGGCCGTCTTGGGCCCCTCCCGGCCCTGGGGGAAGTCCCTCGGGGCTGCCTTGGGAGCCTCCTGCGGCCCTCTTGTGCCATCTCAGGGCCCTTCGGGGCTTGCCCCAGGCACTTCTTGGACCGTCTTGGGGCCGCCCTCCTGAGGCTGTTCTGGGCCGTCGGGGGCTTCTTGAGGCGCTCACTGCGCTCTTTTGGCATATTCTTTGGGTTCTCCGAGGCCCCGGGGCCTCCGGGCGGATGCTTTGGAAGCCTATGTGGCGCTTTTTTGGGGTAGTCTTGGGGGCTGCTGGATGCCTCTGCAGGTACTGTTTTTGTGGCCGTCTTGGCGGCATCACTGGACCATCTTGGAAGCCTTGGAGAGCTTTGGAGAGCCCCATAGACCATAGATGCGGCGGCCCGCCCAGGAAGCCTCGAGACGGGGGGCGAGCACGCAAGCACGTGCGGTGAGAGAGGGGGGGGGGGTCCTGAGAGTACTGACAGAAGCCATACCAGACAGCACTTGGCACTGCACCACGCCTGAGTGTGCCATGGGGCACGGTGGCGGATCTATTGTCGAAGGCTTGCGATGGAAGGGTTCTCGACGAGGTCATGCGCAAGAACGAGCTCCGGGCCGACGCCTACCTCACCCGTCTGGGCCGCGCAGCGTGCAAGGGCCGCGCCCTGACGCAGCTGCAGAACTGCTTCCTGCAGTGGCGCGCGGCCTCCCACCTCGAGCAGCTCGAGCAACACCTCCTGGAGTCGAGGCGCAAGGAGTCGCGCCTCCGCGACGAGCTGCGGGCGGAGCTGACTCTGCAGGCTGGCTCCGCGACGGACACCGGCGTCACCCAAGCATGCGGCGCCCCAAAGAAGGGGCGGCGCGCGCGTGCAGAGATCTCTTAGAGCATACGCTCCGTGACGGGCGGGTCTGGTCGTACCGCTCGGGAAACGGTGTACTACCAGATGGTTGTACTGTCTTCCATGTTCGGGTCGGACGCACGCCTCCAAGGAGGACGCGCAGTACTTGTATGCCCTTCCGCGCCCCAGGACAGGCTGCAGCGGCAGCTGGGGCAGGTCGGCGACGAGCTGCTGCTGCTGAGCCTCTGCCACGCCTGGCTGCGCGTCGCCCGCGAGGCGCGCGCCGCGCGGGGGCAGCGCGGCGCGCTGGCCGAGCAGGGCGCCCTGCTCCAGAGGGAAGCGGCCGCGCGGGAGCGCGAGGACCTGCGGTTCCGCGACGCCCTGGCGCTGCGCGCCGCCAGGTGAGCGACGCAGGAAGACGGGGTCGCCCTGGCACCGCTCGGACGTGTGCATTTTTCTCGGGGAGGGCCATCGAGGACGCGCGCGAAGTCGAAGAACGCACAGGGGGTGGGAGTCCGAGCGATGGCGAGGACGGGGTCGAACCCTCCCCCAGGTGGGGAGGAGGTCCGAGGGGGGCACGCAGTGCTGGTGCGCGCGGGCATGCGTGGGGCTGTCCAGAGAAGGTTCGGTTAGCGGCCGGCACTCTCGCCCCCCCTTCCCCCCTCCACCGCATAGCCCCGGCACAAAATTCACAATCATCTCTTGCGCGGACATTCGCGCGAGCGTTGCCCTTTCGTCAGGTCGCGCGTCTGCGCCCTCGCTTCCAGTGCGGTGTGCCTCACTGGAGGCCCGCGTGAGTCACCGCGCGAGGTCGCCATGCCACCGCGCGCAGGACCCGTGTCTTTCAGGGGGGGAAAAGACACACACACACACAGACAGACACAGACACACTTAATCGTCGATTCCCCAGAAAATATGGGAACACATGGGAAGTGGTGGGGGGGGAGGACGAGAACCCCACAAATATGGAAAGATATAGGCAATCCGGTTATTTGTGTGTATTTATTTGTGTGGTGCTGGGCCCCTTCAGCCTTCGCGTCGCGCAGGTGGGTGTGCGCGTTCGGCTACCAGGCCTGGCTCGCCACGTGCCTCCGGGGATGGCGCGAGGCCCGCGCGCGGGAGCGGCACGAGCAGGCGCAGGATCCGGGGGGGAAGGCGTACCGATGCCGCTGCTCGTCCCGGAGAGCCCTCGCCGCCACGGGTGGATTTTGCTCGAAATTCTCGTCAGAGCTCCTCCTCCTCCTCCTCCTCCTCCTCCTCCTCCTCCTCCTCCTCCTCCTCCTCCTCCTCCTCCAGCGCACCGCGCGAGAGCTCCCAGGGCGCAGCGGTTTTGGTCCTTGTCTGCTCGCCCCCCCCCCCCCCAGGAGGAGTACAGGGCGGAGTACACGCGGCTGGCGGAGAGGCTCGACCGCGGCGTGGCCAGGCTGCAAGAGGCCAACGACGATACCATCATGCGGGTGGCCGACTACAGCCACGGGCTCCAGGCGAGGGCCTTTGCGGGCACCCTCTGCATGGCCATCCTCCACGCGTGGCGCCAGGCGCAGCTGATCCACCCCAGAGTGCACCAGCTCCGCTTAGAGCAGGGGCGCAAAGAGAGCCACAGGCATGGCGCGCTCGTGGGGATCTTCGTCATCGAGCGGCTCCTCGGACCCAGGGAGCACGCGTCGCTGCTCCGGCGGGTGATGGCCGCTTTCTTCGTCTCGACGTACAGCGCGCAGCTGCGGGGGGAGTTCCAGAAGACTCAGGTCGGGATACATCGGGAGATCCACACGACGGCTCTCAATTCGAAGGTCATTTTCAACAAGAAGGCCAGCACCATACTGCGCATTTACGACTCCCGGTGGGTGCTGGGCTTCTTGAGCGTGTGGTTCGTGTCCTGGCGCCGGGAGACCGTCGACGCCCTCCGCGACAGCAAGCTCAACGCTTGGCGCGAGTCGGTGCAGCGAGAGGCCACCACCACCGTGGACGCCATGAGGTCGGAGACGCAGGTGTGGATCGACAAGGCCTACCGCGAGATCTCGAAGCTCGCATCGCACCTGCTGGTGCTGCGCTGCCTGCCCCGCTGGCGGCTCGCGGCCGTCGCCGGCATGCAGAAGAGGGAGATGGACCGCGCGCGCGAGCAGCTCGGTCAGAGCAACGCGGCGCTGCGCGACGGCGGGCGGCACACGGTGCGCGAGCAGTCGTCGAAGGTCGGCGGCTTCGTGACCGCGCAGTTCTTGAGGCGGGCGCGGCTCCTGAGGCTGTCCCTCCACGCGCTCGCGTGGCAGTCCGCCGCGAGCGCCGGCGCAAGGGCCCGCAGGGTCGCTGAGTACCGTGCGGGGCTGCAGGAGGCGCAGCAGCGGAGCGAGGCGCAGGTGGAGAGGGCGGTCGACGAGAAGGAGCTGGCCGTGAGCCGCGCCGCAGTGCTGCTGCTGCGGGAGCGCGAGAGGTTGGAGCTGGCGCGGCCATTGCTGGCGTGGCAGCGCACCGCTGCGGGGCTACGATCGTCTGCGACCGTGGAGCACATGCAGAAACACCACTCGGAGACGCTCCTGGAGCTGAGCCGGCGCCACGCCGAAGGCATCAAGGGCGCCCAGATCGAGTGGCAGAGGAAGTGCCAGAGCACCTCCCTGGCATGCGTTTCCTTCGAGGGCAAGATGCTGCTGTACCGCTGCGCGGCGGCCTGGTCGAGAGAGGTCAAGGCCATGGCCATCTGGAGGCTCACGAGGGACTACGAGGCGCTCACCCAGGAGTACGAGGACCTCTCCAAGGACCACGGCCACGACCACGACGGCGCGCAGGATCGCGAGCCTGGCAGCGACGGTGGGCCTGCCGCGGCCGGCGTCCGAGACGCGGGCGAGCAGGCGCCGCCCGGCGGGGGGCCAGCGTGGGCCGCGCCGGCGGCGAGCGGCAGCGCGCGGCGCTGGAACGCAGGCGCGCCCGAGCTGGCGGCGCAGCTCGCTGGCGGCGGCGCCACGGCCGGTGGCGGCGCCGGCGGCGCGCCGCCAGCGCGGGCGCTGCCCGACCAACGGGAGCAGCGGCCGCCCTTTGCGGCCCCGCCGCGCGTCGGGGCGGCGGCGGTCGCGGCCCTCGCTGCCCCCGTCGGCGGGCACGGCCCCGCGTCGCCCGCGGGGCCGCTCGAGACCGGCCCGCGACCTGGGGCGACGGTCGCCGTCCTCGGCGGTGGCGCCTTCGGCGGCGCCGCGCCGGCCTGGACGGCCCTGCGCCTGACCTCTGCGCCGCCCTCCGACGAGGAGGACGAGCAGGGGGTGATGTCGCCTGGCGTGGCAGATACGCTGGCCAGGCTGACGCGGGCCCGGGTGGCCATCGGGGACCACGAGGTGCCCAAGGAGTTGCCCAGACTGCCCGATGGCATTGGCGGCGTGGCGGACCCAGTCGTTGGCGGCTACGCCAGCGCCCTGCCGCCTATGCCCGAGCTGCCTTTCGAGCGCGCAGACCCCGACGCCCTCTCTGCCAGCGCGTCAGCCATGCAGGCCCGGCTGAGGAGCCTGCAGAAGACCATGGACGACGTGCGCACTAGACACGCCGCTTTTCACAACAGGCCTTCGTGATGCATGCTCCTCCGCCAGTGCAGGCCTCGCCACAGGCGACGGCCTCCTTGCCGCGTGCTGCCAGGGCCGAGGCGAGGGAGCACTGAGGACCACAGCCGCGCCCCACTCGCGAGACCATCGTGAATCGTCGGCGCGCAGCGGAGGGCGCCCCGCGTACCCGCGCAGGCCCGCAGCGGCCGACAGGCCAGAAGGGAGCTGTGGTCCTGCCCCAACCAAAAATGCATGTTGTGTGGCTTGCTCGGGAATTGCCATACGTCTCGCTGTCGCTGCATCCTCTGGTGGAATTGGACTTGGAAAGTGGGGATGCTTCTATGCCTGGGAGTAGCTGGCGGGTGGGAGGGGGGGGAGGAGATCACCTGTGGATGATTATGTGGATATCGAGGGCACGGTGATGGGCGCCCCAGGGTGGCAGTGCTATATGTGGGAGCACGCAGGTCAGTGAGGTCTCGTGTGCATCTGGGTCACAGTGGACCCGATGAGTTCCCCAAACGCTCAGTAGACTGCGACAGGTACACTTGAGTCGGGCATATCCAGTTCAGAAATAGTATGGTGACGATTTGTCGTGCTCTTTTGATTATGTTTCATTATGTTGGGACTATTGTCTAATTTTTCTTCCAAAATCAGCCTGTCTGAGGATATGCCCGACCTACAGGTACACCTTTGGAGCGCAGAGGGGGTGGGGCCGACTGGGCGTGGGCGGTGGGGGCACCCGACACGACGCCCCAGGCAGTCAGTGATGAAAGCAGATACATCTTAGGGATCGCGCCCATGGGGCACGCACTGTCACACGGCAGCACTTGGGCAAGGTGAAGGCAACGCACAGGGAACAACAGGTTCGATGGGGATTCCTCCACTTGCCGGAGTTGAGTTTTTTTGGTGCTTCACGACCTGAGCAGTGCCCAAAATCTGCAGATATGCAGCTCTGAAAGGCCATAGTGGCCCCACAGGCCTACGGATTGCACTCAGCGAATGCACCCATCGAATTGAACAGTTGGTTCTTTATCCACAGTGCTATTTGGTGAACACAGGTGTAGCTTATCTCGGCTGGACGACACAACAACGTTGACTCAACAGTCTGAGGGCGGCCGATTCCTTGTCCAGTGCGAAGTGGCGTGCCATCGTCGTTGTCGTCGGCACCATAGTCACGGCTTTCTCAGACATCGCTGTCGCATTCGCCAGCCGTCTTCGTCGTCCATGGCTCGCCGCCTCGATTGCTGTCGCCAGTGCAAGGCGATACTGCCAACCCAAGCGGCCGTCACGCTGGGGGCCCCAGCCGTCGTCATCGCGTCGTGCGTCACGACCCTTCTCGAGTGTCGTCGGCATCTCGTGGCCGCTCTTGCAGTCGCCACGGTCACGTAACCCTTCGTTTCACGAGTATTGCGGAAAGGGGGAGGGGAGGGGAGGCACGCCGGGCCGAAGTTTGCGGTGCGACTTCCTCCTCCTCCTCCTCCTCCTCCGTGTCGCCCCTCTCCGTCTGCCCCTCCTGTATTCGTGCTCCTCGTTCTATCCATAGCCTCAGACCTCAGACGTCGTTGAGCTGTCGTTTGGTATCGCGACGAGGACCCCGGGGCGCTCGACCCGCATTCACCAGGGCTGCTTGTCCGTCGCCAGACAGATTGTTTGTCCTTTGCGGTCCGAGGGCCAAGAAGACGACATCCATAGGAAGAGCGCACGTGGTTGCTCGGAGGAGGAGGATGAGGAGGGGGAGGAGGAGGGAAGAGGAGGAGGAGGAGGAAGAGGCTGAGAAGGACGCCGTGGAGGAGGAGGAGGAGGAGGAGAAGGATGAAGAAGCGGAGGAGGAGGAGGAGGAGGAGGGATGAAGATGATGATTATGCTGATGATGATGATGATGATGACGATGATGATGATGATGATGCTGATGATGCTGATGCTGATGATGCTGATGCTGATGCTGCTGATTATGATGATGATGATGCTGATTATGATGATGCTGATGGTGATGATGTTGATGGTGCTGCTGATGCTGATGATGATGATACTGATGGTGCTGCTGATGATGATGTTGACGGTGATGCTGATGATGATGATGATGATGATGATGATGATGATGATGATGATGTTGATGATACTGATGATGCTGGTGATGCTGGTGATGCTGAGTATTAGTAGTATTGTTATTCGTACTTTTATCATTGTTGGTATGATGGTGATGATGCTGATTAGTCTTATGCTGATGCTGATGATGATGGTGCTGATACTGTTGCTGATTATGATGCTGATGCTAGTGTTGCTGCTGATGACGAGGAGGAGGAGGAAGAAGAGGATGAGGATGCATCCTGGGTAGGAGGAGGAGGAGGGACCACGTCCTTCAACCACGTCCTTCGACGTGGGGTCTCTGTTTGCTTCTGTCTGCACGTCCTTCCACATCAGCCCCCTGAGCTCTCCTGGGGTGTGCGCGCTGGGCGGGATGTGTAAAAGGGCGGATCCCGCCCGTAACGACGAGGGGCTCACACGCCCCTTGGAGAGGTTGAGAACGTCAGAATTGAATGCTTCTTCTTCTTCTTCCTCGCCTTCCTATCCTCCAGACATCAAAATGGAGAGGAGGTCAGACGAACAAACGGTTACACATACCGGGTCCCTTCTTTCGTGTTCCCTTTTTTGGGCCTCTTGGGAGGCCCTCGTCGCCACCGCTGGATTCGCCTAGAAATTCTGGTCAGAATGCACTTGGGGAGAGGTCCAGGGCGTAGCGGTATCGGTACTTGTTTGGCTTCCCCAGGAGCAGTCAGCATTCGGAAGGAGAGGAGGAAGGCGATGGGGGAGGGAAGGACAGGAGGATGAAGAACCCATCTCCCCCTCTCCTGCCCCTCCCCCTCCCGACGAGCAGGTCGACCTGTCCCTGGAGGTCTCGCCGGGCCCGCTCTGCCAGTCGTTCGTGTTCGCTGCCAGGGCCTGCCTGACGGGCTGCGGGCTGGCGGATGCGTGCGAGGATGGGAGAGAGGGAGGAGGAGGGAGGAGGGAGTGGCAGGAGGGAGGGAGGGAGGAGGAGGGAGGGAGGGAGGAGGGAGGGGGAGGAGGGAGGGGGAGGGGGAGGAGGGAGGGAGGGAGGGGAGGAGGGAGGGGGAGGAGGGAGGACGAGAGTGGCAGGAGGAGACAAGAGGGGAAGGCTCCGAGGCGGGATTCATCCATGACCAGCGCCTGGGGGGTCGATCTTCGGGGATGTGGGCAGGCGGTGGATATGGATACAGATTCAGGCGTGGGGGGGGTTGCAAATACATGCATATCCACCGCCTGCCGTCGTCCCCGGAGATCGACCCCCCAGGGGGTGATTCTGGATTGCCTCGCCAGGGTGGACGAGGGAAAGTGGAGGAGGATCAGGACGAGCAGGGGAAGGTTGACGGGAAGGATGAGGGCGGGGAGCGGCGGGAGGAGCCGACGGCGGATTGCCAGCATAGCGATTGGCCCCGAGCAGAAGAGCGAGGACGAGGAGAAGGACGGACGGCGATGACGATGTGAAGAATTACAAGTGGTAAGAGGTGGGGGAGGAGGAGGAGGAGGAGGAGGAGGAGGAGGAGGAGGAGGAGGAGGAGGAGGAGGAGGAGGAGGAGGAGGAGGAGGAGGAGGGGGAGCGCAGGGGATGAGTAGGAGGAGGAGGAGGAGCAGCAGGAGGAGGATGAGGAGGGATGATGGTGATGATGATGATGATGATGATGATGATGATGATGATGATGATGATGATGATGCTGATGATGATGATGATGACGACGACGACGGACGACGACGACGACGACGACGACGACGACGACGACGACGACGGACGACGATTGATGGATGATGATGTGATGATGATGATGATGATGATGATGATGATGTGATGATGATGATGATGATGAGGAGGGGAGGGGAGGAGGAGGAGGAGGAAAAGGACGAGGAGGAAGGGGAGGAGGGAGGAGAGGAGGAGGAGGAGGAGGAGGAGGAGGAGGAGGAGGAGGAGGCGGAGCATAAGCGCGTGAGGACGAGCCCGCGGTGGACTGCAAGTACAGCGACTGGAGCCCCTTTGTCGCCCCCCAGCCTTGTCGAGCCTTCTTCTGGACCTCCCTCTCGTCATCCCTGTGGGCTCCCCCTCGACCTCCTTCGAGCTCATCCTCCCACTCCTCCCTCTCCTCCCTCTCCTTCTCGCCATCATTACCTCCCTCCCCTCCCTTACCTCCTCCTCCTCCTCCTCCTCCTCCTCCTTCTCATCAGCCCGTCCATGTTTGCTTCCTGGGGGTTGTGCTTTTCACCAACGGCTCGTCTGCGGCAGCACGATGCTGGCGCACCCAGCAGAGCAAAGTCCACGGGGCAGCCGCACAGTTGTCCACGGTGGGGGTGGTGGAAGCCCACGACCTCTTGGTGGTTGCTGGTAGCTGCGGGTATCAGTACTTCGACGAAGTGCTGCCCTGGCCCCCCCCCCCGACCCCCGGGCGGCCTTTCGCCGGTAGGCGGGGGGGGGGGGGGCGGGACGAGAAGTGCACGTTACAAGAAGGGGGAGTGCGCCGGGGCGCCCTCCAGGAGACAGCCTCCTGCTCCTCGCATTCCTCCCTGGCGACCTCGGCGGTGCAGGTGGATGATGCCCGATGCCCCCGTTCCCTTGTCGCGATGCCCATCCTCTCCTTTTCCTTCTCGTCCTGCTCCTTTTTCCCCCTTCTGAGAGGATGGGTCTCAGGTTGGACGCTCCTCTCAGCTCGAGGCAACCCTGTGGCTACGAATGTCCCCAAGGAAGCTCGCAAAGGCGCGACCACATCCGAGAACCCAAACTTCGACGACACGATGTTATGTTCAAGTCGTGGTCCCCCAGACACCTCTCGGCCCCTCTCCCATAAACAGTTGTCCGTGCTGCTTCCCTCCATCCCGAGCTGAGTTTTTTGACGGCCCAAGAGGCCCCAGAAGCAGCCAACGAAAGCCGAAAGTTGGACAGGAACACGACAAGCGGCCAGGCATGTCTGGGTCCTCCTCCTCCTCCTTCTCATCGTCATCAGCAGCATCAGCAGCAGCAGCATCATCATCGTAGTCAGCATCACCATCTTCATCATCATCGCCATCATTGTCACAGCATCATCATCAGCAGTAACATCATCGGCATCATCAGCAGCACCATCACCATCACCATCACCATCACCATTACCATCATCATCATCATCATCATCATCATCATCATCATCATCATCATCATCATCATCATCATCATCATCATCATCATCATCATCATCATCATCATCATCACCATCCTCCTCATCATCAGCAGCATCATCATCAGAATCATCATCAACATCTGCATCATCATCTGCATCATCCTTGCCACTCTGGCAGGCTCCGCTAGCGAGGCGGGCACGCTTTCCGCTCTTCCCAGTGGCGCTCCAGCGGCGGCCACCCACCGGGCCCCAGCATCCGCGTCGCGCGACGGCGACGGCGAGCACGACTTCCTGTGCGCCGCCGTCTCCGCCCTCGCGCCGGCAGCCCCGCCGCGGACTGCACGGACGTACGCTGTATTCGTTGTCTCCTAGTCCTTCTCCGAGGAGGGGGCGGATGAGGAGGAGGAGGAGGAGAAGGAGGAGAAGGAGGAGGAGGAGGAGGAGGGGAAGGCCGAGGAGGAGGAGGAGGAGGAACAGAAGGGGCCGCCTCAGCCCCGCCTCATCCTGTTTCCCTCCCCTGAGCACTTGTGCTCATGGAGTGCGGTAGCCCCCGCGGCTGCTGCTCACCTGCTGGACACTTTCGCGGAGAGCCGAGCTGAACGGGACCGCCCTCGCCCCGCTGCCCTTGGCCTCCGCCTCCTCCAGCGAAGAGACCCTGGAGGAGGCGCCCCCCCCGCCGCCAGGAGTAGCTGGGCTGACTGCGCGGCCACCTGCGGCTCTGGGCAACGGTCGCGCGAGCGCAGGGTGGTGCAGCAGGCCCGGCGGGTCGGACGCCGCCATCGTCGCCGCCGACTGCACCGTCGTGGTCGGCGTCGGAAGAGGAGGAGGAGGAGGAGGAGGAGGAGGAGGAGAAGGAGGAGGAGGGGGAGGAGGAGGAGCAAGAGCACGAGGAAGGGGAGGAGGACGATCAGGAGGATGAGCAGAAGGAGAAGGAAGGGGATGAGGAGGACAAGGAGAATGAGGAAGACGGGAGGAGGAGGAGGAGGAGGAGGAGGAGGAGGAGGAGGAGGAGGAGGAGGAGGACGCGGAGGAGGAGGAGGAGGAGGAGCAGGATGATCAGTAGGAGCAGGATGAGGATGAGCAGGAGGAACAGCAGGAACAGGAGCGGGAGGGCGGGGACGATGAGGATGAGAGGTTGACGCAACATCAGCTCGACGAGGGAGGAGGGGAGGAGGGGGAGGAGGAGGTGAGGAAGGAGCATCAGCAGGAGGGGAACTGGCAGCAGCAAGGCTTTGGTAGTCTACGCTTCTGGTGGCTTTCGAATCTATCGATCGTTGGCTTTCCTGCGGTGTTCGCAAATCCCCGATGGTCTGAGGAGATTTCGGGAGGGGAGGGCTTTTCCTCGTGGGCGCGACGAGAGCTTCGCCTCCCGGAGCGTAAGGCTGGGAAGAGCAGGAGGGTGCCTTGGAGAAGGGTGGAGCAGGAGCAGGAAGAGGAGGAGGAGGAGGAGGAGGAGGAGGAGGAGGAGGAGGAGAAGGAAGATGACGAGGAGGAGGAGGAGGTGGAGGAGGGGGAGGAGGACGTGGAGGGGGAGGAGGAGGACGACGAAGAGGAGGAGGACGGTTTGGGCTGGGAGGCGCTTCCCGGGGAGCGAAGCAGGAGGGAGTGGGAGGAGGGGGGAAGGGGAGAGGCAGGAGGAGAGGCAGATGGAGGAACGAGAGGCAGTATAATGGATTGAGGGGGGGGGCGAGCAGGAGGTCGTCGTCGGCGGCGGCGGCGTCATCGTCGTCCGCGACGTGGCGTCGCCCGCAGGCAGTTTCGGGTCGAGGCCCCCGCCCGCCCGTGAGCGGGCGCGCCGCTGGCGATGGCGGCGCGGTGCCCGGCCCGGCGGGCCCGCGGCGCCGTTTTCCTGGGGCGGCGGGCGCGGTTGCCGTCGGAGGAGGCCGCCGCTGCGGCGCGCGGCTGGCGGGCCGGGCTCCCGAGGGGGGGGGGAAGGAGCAGGAGCAGGAGGAGGGGGCGGAGGAGGAGGAGGAAGGGAATGAGGAGGAGCAGGAGGAGGGAGGAGCAGCAGGAGCTGGAAGGGGAGGAGGAGGAGGAGGAGGAGGAGGAGGAGGAGGAGGAGGAGGAGGAGGAGGAGGAGGAGGAGGAGGAGGAGGGGAGGAGGAGGAGGAGGAGGGGGAGGGGGAGGGGGGGGGGGAGGGGAGGAGGAGGAGGAGGAGGAGGAGGAGGAGGAGGAGGAGGAGGAGGACAACGACGACGACCACGACGACGAGGAAGAGGAGGGATTGAACAGGAAGACGAGGAGGGCAAGGATCAGGAGGAGGACGGAGGAGGAGGAGGAGGAGGAGGAGGAGGAGGAGGAGGACAACGAGGACGAGGACAGAGCCGTCAAGATCGCCTCTTGGAGCCCTCTTGGGACTCTTTCGGGGGGTCTTGGGGACCTCTTGGGGCTCGTTTGGCGGGTCTTGGGGTCGTCTTGGGGTGATTTGGAGCCTTCTTGGGGGTCCTTTGGGAGCCATGGAGGGCATCTTGGGGCCATCTTGAGAGAAAGCTACGCATGGAATGGATTCCATGAAATCAATTGCAGTGGATCTGTGAGTGGATCAATCTAGATTGATGAGGCTATGATGCCTCTTTTGATTTTGAGCTAGCTATGATGCCCGCTCGTGCCCACCCCGTCCCGTCTTCAGGGACTTCGCATCCCCTTATGATGGTAGGATGGGAAGACGGGCCGCTGCACCTGGCACTGCACGTACAGTGCCAGGCTTGTGGGGATCTGGTTCGACCCCCGCAGTCCCAATGATGGAAACTGCGAGGGGTGTGAGGCCTCATGGTGGTCCTCACTGGTAAGGCCTATGATGGTCCTCGCCGGGGGGAGAGGACATCCGCCCTTGCCCTTGCCGCAAGGGCGGATGTCCACCAACAACGTCCATCGTGCTCATCCTCTGTGAAATGCACTGTGGCCACATTCATGACCAAGAAGACCGTGACATTCACGAGCACGACCCGATCTATGATTGCGGACTCCGTGACACGCACCATAACCACGCTCATGATCACGACGACCGTGAAACACACGAGTACGACCCGACCTATGATTGCGGACTCCGTGAAATTCCTTGCGGCCACACTCATGAAAGAGAAGACCGTGACAGTCACGAGCACGACCCGATCGAGGCCGAGGTGTTGCCCGCACTGCCGGTATCGCGGCTCCGATGGGGTGGAGACCAGGAGGAGGAGGAGGAGGAGGAGGAGGAGGAGGACGACGACGTCGATGAGAAAGTTGAGTTCAATGAACAAATTGAGCGCGAAGGCCTATGATGGTCCTTCTTCCCAGAACGAGCCTTTCTGATGGCCCCGAAGTGGGTGCGAGGTGCCTATGATGGCCCTGGGAGTGGGTCCCGTTCACGGTCCACTATGGGAGAACATCCTACGCATGGAATGAATGCAATGAAAGTCGATGTCAGTGGATCCGTGAGTGGATCAATCTAGATTGATGAGGCTATGATGCCTCTTTTGATTTTGAGCCGGCTATGATGCCCGCTCGAGCCCACCCCGTCCCATCCTCAGGGACTTCGCATCCCCTTATGATAGTAGGATGGGAAGACGGGCCGCCGCCCCTGGCACTGCACGTACGATGCCAGGTTTGTGGGGATTTGGTTCGACCCCCGCAGTCCCAATGATGGAAATTGCGAGGGGTGTGAGGCCTCATGGTGTTCCTCATTGGTAAGGCCTATGATGGTCCTCACCGGGGGGGTGGGAGATGGCAAGGGCGGACGTCCACCAACAACGTCCGTCGTGCTCATCCTTTGTGAAATTCACTGTGACCACACTCATGACCAAGAAGACCGTGACATTCACGAGCACGACCCGACTTATGATTGCGGATTCCGTGAAACGCACCATGACCACTCTCATGACCACGAAAACCGTGGAATCCACGAGCACGACCCGACCTATGATTGTGGACTCCGTGAAATCAAAAAACGTTTCTTGGGGCGGTCTTGAGCCGATCTTGGGCGCTCGTGGGGCCGTTTTGGGGGCCTCTTGGGTCTCCCTTGGGGTTCTCTCGGGCCACATTCGGACAATCTTGAGGCCTCGTGTCGCAAGCGAACAGGCGAGAAAGCACCACTCAGTGTTTTTGTTGCTCCGTTATTTGAAGGATGTTGTCCTCGTGGGGGTCCTGAGGGGCACCGAGAGTGTTCGGAGCCGTCTTGTGGCCCTCGTCAGGCCTCTTGGAAGCATTTGGAGGCTATCTTGAACTATGTTCGACTATCTTGAGCCGCCTTGTTGGCCATCGTGGAGCATCGGAGCACCCCTCCCCGAAGGGAAGAGGGTTCTTGGACGAGGGAAAAAACTTGTCAGACCACCTTATCCCAAAGGGATGGTGGGATTACCGATGCCGCCACGGTTTGATTCGCCTCGAAGTCCTGGTCAGAACGCGCCCCGGGAGATGTCAATGGAGCAGCAGTGTCGATAGTCGACTGGTTCTCAAGGGAAGGAGGAGGAGGAGGAGGAGGAGGGGGAGGAGGAGGAGGAGGAGGAGGAGGAGGAGGAGGAGGAGGAGGAGGAGGAGGAGGAGGAGGAGTGGTGGAGGAGGAGGAGGAGGGTGAGGAGGAAAAGGAGGAGGAGGAGGAGGAGGAGGAGGAGGTGGAGGCGGAGGCGGAGGCGGAGGGGGAGAGTGGCGGGGAGGGGCGAGGGGGGCGGGATGAGGGCGGAGGATGGGGGAGGGGGAGGGGAGGAGGAGGGGAGGGGAGGAGGAGGAGGAGGAGGAGGAGGAGGAGGAGGAGGAGGAGGAGGAGGAGGAGGAGGAGGAGGAGGAGGAGGAGGAGGAGGAGGAGGAGGCGGAGGAGGAGGAGGAGGGGGAGGGGGAGGGGGAGGGGGAGGGGGAGGGGAGGAGGAGGAGAGAGGAGAGGAGGAGGAGGAGGAGGAGGAGGAGGAGAGGAGGGAGGAGGAAGAGGAGGAAGAGGAGGAGGAGGAGGACGAAAAGGAGGAGGAGGAGGAGGACGAAAAGGAGGAGGAGGAGGAGGAGGAGGAGGAGGAGGAGGGTGAACAGGATAAGCAGCAACATAGTCCCAACCGGCACCGCGTGCAAGGGTCCCTGCGAGCAATGGTTCGTGCCCCGGGCGGAGGGCGGTGGCTCTTTCCCACTGCCACGCAACAGCTGCACATGTCTGCCTGCATGACTCGCACGCAGCACAGCCGCGGCACGGCATATGTCGCCGCGCCAGTTGTTCCGACGTGATGCCTTCCGTCTTGGGGAGGGCTCTTCAGGCACCCAGGCAAACTCCGCCTCGGGCGCGGTGGGCTTGCCGTGGGTTTGCCGCGGTGTCGGTGTCGTCTGCTTGGGCGCGGAGCGCAGGTTCCGCTGTAGGTTTGCCGTGGTGTCGGCGTCGTCCCTTTGGGCGCGTCGAGGACAAACGGCGCGGCGACATCTGTAGCTCAGAGGATCTGAGAGGAACTATAGTCAGCCCCGTACTCTCGCTAGGAGGAGCTCCTGGCTTCCCTGCACCCTGACTGACGTTCTTGCACCAGCTGGTCTGACAGCTGCTGCCGCTGCGCATCTTTCTGCGCACGAGCGGACCCCCAGTGCGTAAGTTTTAGATGTGTGTGGCTTCTCGCACGAGCTGAGACGATGCTGGCAAGAGCGGGACGGGAACACGCATTTTTCGAGACGAATCATGTTCACCGCCCGCCCATCTTGCTTTTCGCAAGATGAAGCGAAGATGGCCTTGCCGAAAGCAGTGCGAGAAAGTCCCGCGGGTGTGTTTTGCACGCCTTGCTACGCTCCATGCTTCGCCATTACATCGCCCGTAGGACTCCGGTATACCGTGTGGCTGGTCGACGTCTCGATCACCGTCTCATCGTTGGTCCGTCTCCAGAATCGCCGAATCAGTGATAAGGAGACTTGCTCTCTGGAATTCTGCTGCCTCTCCATAGCAGGAGGCCAGAGATAGCCAGGAAGCGGCACTAAAGACTGTGCCCCAAGACGGTCCGAGAATGGCCCCGCAGGGCCCTGGGACGGGCAGACACGGAGCGCGGCCCCCGCGCGAGTCCCCGTGTGTGGCCCGGGCCCAGGCCGAGTGCCAGCGAGTCCAGGCCCGCGCAGGGGCCGGCTTGGCCCCCGCGCCCAAGTTGGGCCTGCATCGTAGAAGCAGTGGCCAGGCGAAGGTCATTTGAGATATGCGGGTTTTGCCGTGTCCTTTCGGAGGAGGGAGATGCGACACCAACACCACCGGGGGCCCACCACGATGCCTCCCCGAGCTGGAGGCTGGGGATGTCTCGAGCGAGAGGGGGGGCCACACCACCAGGGAGGGCCCCCTTGCTCCTGGCATATCCTCGCCCTGTTGGTGTTGGTGTCGCCGTTCCTTGTTCCTAGTCCTTGGGGATACCAGCGTGTCGGCAGAGTTGGGTCCCAGAGGCGTTCCACGGCGCCCGAGGAGCCGATCCCCGAGGCCAAGCAGCGGCACAAGAGCGGCCGCAAGGGAGCGGCAGCATTGCCCTCGATGTCCGGCCCGCCGAAGTCTCTCGTACTGGCACGATCCCCGTGCGCGCCGCGCGTCTGCCTCCCGCGGCTCTCCCTGGCTTCGCCGAGCTCCGTGTTCCCACTCCGCTGCCGACTGAGAGGCAGAGTGGGGGGGGGGCAGGCTCAGGGGGGACGCATGGATCCCCAATCGCCCATTCCTCGCCGACAGGGGCCCGATAGCCCACCCCGCCCAGAAGCTTGCGAGTTCGCTATCGGGGGCCTGTCGCGGATCAGTCGGCGATGCACCGCCGATTCCGAGTCGATGTTCCCCCACCTGAGCCAGTCCCCCGCAGCAGCCCCCCCTGACCGATGTGGTGGGGGCGTTCGTCAGGGGATGTGCCCGGGAGGCTGCAGACCCTGGAGGGTCCCCGATCCGATGAGGTCCGCGGTGATGTCCAGGGCCAAGCCTCCGTGGGCGCTCCACCGGTATGCAGACCCTGGGTTCCTTGTCCAATGGCTCCAGGTCCACCGCCCTCACCGGCCAGGCATTGACGGCGTTCTGGCTGTGCACGGCCTCGCCTCGCAAGAGGAGGCGATCGAGCGAGGCCGCAAGGCGGTCGCAAGCAGGGCCGAGCGAGCCGTCATCGCGGCACGGGAGAGGAGCGGCCCTTGATCTCTTGTCCTGTGGCTTGGATGTGGCGACCCGCCGAGTGAGAACTCTCCTGATGCGTGCAAGTCCTCGGACGCGGAGAGACAGCCGTTGCCCTCGCCGTACTCCTCCCGGGGCATGCGCGAGGTCGGGCGGCTCCTGGATGCCCGCCCGTCCGCCGAGGGGCGTCCCTGCTCCTCGGCCCGCGCGCGCGCGAGTCGCGCGGGTGGCGCTCTCGGCGTCGGCGTGGCCCGCAGCCGTGCCGTGCCGCCCTGCTGCCGCTGCCGCCCCTCCAGGGCGAGAGCTCCCCTTGCCCGACGCGTGCACACGCTGGTCGTGGGCAGCGGGCACCTTGGGGCTCCCAGATCCCAGTCTGCTTCGAGCTGCCTTCCTGCTGCAGGAACCGGTGTGTGCCTCAGCGGTGATTTGCGAATTCTTTGCGCGGGCCTGGACCTGATCGGTGCGATCCGCCTTCCTGCTTCATGCTTCTGCCTACTTCTTCCGACTGGCGGGTACGCCGGAGAGGTGGCCTTTCGTCGGAGTGATTGTTGGTGCGGACTCACTGGGGTCCCCTGGCACACTGGCCTGCATGGTCGGGTTTGGCCCCCCCGCGGCGGCCCGAAACCGCGCACCAAAGGTCACTCTTGCCCAGGGACACTTTTTCGCGTACATCCGACCTGTGGCATTGCGGAGACGAGTGGGCGCACGCTGACATGGATTACGGCTCCGTGGTGGACACTCGCGCGGCGAGGGGCTCCCGATTCACCCGCACGAGCAGT
This sequence comes from Prorocentrum cordatum, assembly GCA_963575745.1. NCBI lineage: Eukaryota > Dinophyceae > Prorocentrales > Prorocentraceae > Prorocentrum > Prorocentrum cordatum. The sequence goes on from CAUYUJ010021448.1 coordinate 650,899, forward strand.
CGCTGGGGCTCGACCCCAGGAGCGCTCCGAAAACGTAAGCAGCGGGGTCCTAGCCCGCCAGTCGCCCCACAGGCGGGTCGGCCGCAAGGCTGGTCCAAGAGCGGCGGTGCCACTTCGAATGTGCTGCTGCTCCCAAGTGCCCCCCGCGCTGCCGACTCCTGAGCCACGCCTGGGGCCAGAATGGCCAGGAGGAGGAGGAGGAGAGGGAGGAGGAGGAGGAGGAGGAGGAGGAGGAGGAGGAGGAGGAGGAGGAGGAGGAGGAGGAGGAGGAAGAGGAAGAGAGGGAGGACGAGGAGGAGGAGGAGGAGGAGGAGGACGAGGAGGAGGAGGAGGAAGGAATGGGGAATTGACGAGGAGACACTGGGTACCAAAGAGGCGCAGCTGCAGCTCCTCCTCTGGGGCTTCTGGCCAGTCGGTAGTGCAGCTGTCAGCCCAGCGGTACGAGGCCTTGCTGGATTCAGAGATCGTGCACTTTGCGAGGTCCGAGTGCACGAACATCTCGCTGCGGGACATCCTCGGGCAGAAGGACGCGGCCAGGTTCAGGGAGTTCCTGTTGGAGGAGCTGCCGATCCGCTACGCGAAGAGGTTGCGATTGCTGGAGTCCATGCCGAAGTGGAAGGACTTCCAGCACCTGCGCGTCATTCGGTCCCTCTACGCCGACGCGTTCCGGCGCCTACGGGTGATCCCGCCGTCGGATGGGGAGCGTTTCAGGATGACGGTCGAAAACGTCAGGAGAAGGCATTCCAACATGCTGCAGCACGTCGTGAGAGGGACGCGGGCCATGAAGAAGGCCCTGCAGCTGGACGACGAGAAGGTGAACGACTTTCTGGACGACTTCTTGACGGCCAGGATCGGGACCCACATCCTGTCGTCGCAGTACCTTGCCATGACGCGACCAGGCAGCCCCACGTCGGTGATCGACCCGCAGTGCGATCCTGTCAGCGTGGTGCGCACTGCGGCCTTGGACGCAACGCGGCTGTGTGTGCGTCACTACGGCTGCGCGCCGACTGTGGACATCGTGGACAGAGGGCAGGTCAGATTTCCGTTCATCTCCTTGTACCTCAATTACATTCTGTTTGAGTTGCTGAAGAATTCTCTGCGGGCCGTGACGGAGAGGTACGGCGGCGACCGCGCCAAGGTGGCCGAGCACCCAGTAAGTGTGGTCGTCTGCGGCGACGAGAGGACCGTGGTCATCAGGGTATCCAGTTGCCTACGGCATGTCCGTCACCATGCGCTGTTGTGTGTGGATGTGTTGCGCACCGTCGCAGGATACGTTCGGGTCATGTTTGGAGCCGTTTGTTTGAGCATCGTGATAAGTTATGGATGGCGTTGACGTGGCGTCACCGCCGCCTCCTGCTTTTCTGGTGACGCCGATGTGTGTAAATGCTGGAGGGGAGAAGGTTGGCCAAGCTTTTCGAGTACACGTCCCCTCCCAGCCGTTGGCGGAACCTCTTCTGGAACCTCTTCTGGGAAAGCGTGTAGGAGGAGGAGGAGGAGGAGGAGGAGGAGGAGGAGGAGGAAGAGGAGGAGGAGGAGGAGGAGGAGGAGGAGGAGGAGGCGGAGGAATGGGAGGAATGGGAGGAGGACGACGAGGAGGAGGAGGCATTTGGAATCGTGTCGGGCACATCTGCGACTCGTGGTACGGTGCCTTGAGTTCCCCTTGATCGAGGACTTCTCGGGGGCCTCTCTTATTGGTGGTCTTGCGTCTGCTAAGAGCGATTTGGGGCTAGCGTGGCGTCTAGGGAACATCAGGGAGTTCTGTGGGCTGTGGTCGAGAGTCTGGCTCTCTTTTCAATCGTCTTGGGCCGCCTGCGGACCGCTTGGGGACCAGTCCTAGCCCGTCATGCCTGTCGTTAGTTTCCTCGTTGCTTTCTGGATGCTCTCCAGTTGGATGCCAGGATGATTGGGTCGTCTGGAGCGTCCTTCCAGTGTTGCCAGAGGTGCCCTCGGGCCACGGTGTCCCTAGGCTAGCCAAGGGGGCCTGGATGGCCTCCAGGGTACCCCCCCACGAAGCCCAGAGGGCCCCAGGCGCTCCAAAATGGAACAAAACATCAGGGGACACCTGGGGCCAGAAACACCTTTTGCAGCCCCTGAGGTGCGCCAGCCAGCAAGACAGCATATGTGCACTTTGGCTCTCCACTGCGCGCCAGGGGGGGCGCAGCGGCGGATCGGACTGTGGTGGGGGCATCCCGCCGGAGGTCTTCCCGAAGGTGTGGTCGTACTTATACACGACCGCCAAGCCGCAGGACACGATGTGCGACGGCGACTCCGAGGAGGAGACGGGGACAGCCCCGCTGGCTGGATTCGGATGCGGCTTGCCGCTGAGCAGGACCTACGCCACGTATGTCGGTGGGCGCCTCGAGGTGAACACGATGTACGCCTACGGCACCTCGTCCTCCTCTGGCTGCTCCTACCCTTGGCCCCCCCTCCTGCTGCCTCCTCCCTCCCTACTTCTCCTTCCCTCCCGCCCTCCCTCCTTCTCATCAATCCCTCTCCCTCGTCTTCCCTCCTCTATCTCCTCCTCATCCTTTCACTACCTCTCTCTCTCTCTATATATATATATATCGATTTCTGTCCTCCTCGCGTCTCCTCACCCCCCTGCCTCTTCGCCCCTCACTCGTCCCATCCGCCCCTCACCGCCCCCCCCTCATCCCTCATCCCATTGCAAGGCGCTCCCCAAGCCTGAGCTCAGCCAACGGATCCTCCCTCCCCTCTTGGAGGATAACGAACTAACCAGCGCAATTGGAAGGGATGGGTGGTAGTGTAGGATATTAGATACGGCGTGAGCGCACCCCGCTTGCCCCCGAACCCCATCTACCGACTCCCTCCACATGCCCCCTGGCACCGACGCGTACTTGTACCTTCGGGAACCTTGAGACGGGGGTCAATGCTGACGGGGGTTCAGCCACAGCGCCGAATCTTGTAGGATCCGGCAGAGCCAGGGCTGCATGGACCCCGGCTTGCGCGCAGGATCCTGGAGGACCCTGCGTGATCCTGCAATGCCTGACTGACTGACCCAGGTCTGCATTGACCCAGGTCAGCGCGACCCCGACATCCGAACCGCCCTCATCCGCCCCGCCTCCTCCCTCCTATATAGCAGGGCGCTCGCCAAGCCTCGGCCCAACCGACAGATCCTCCCCTCCGCTCCCCCCTTCCCTCCCCGTTCCACCCCCCCCCTCCCTCGCCCCCTCTCCCTCCGCCCTCCCCCTGCCCCTTCCTCCCTCCCCTCGCCTCGCCCCCCTCCCAACCTCGGCACCGACGCGTACCTGTACCTCAACCGCCTGGGGGACTCCCAGGAGGCCGCCGACGCCGAGCCCCGGGCGCTGCCACCCCCGCGGGGGCCCGAGCTCCGGCAGGGCGCTGGCGCCGAGGCCGCCAGCGAGGCCGCGGCCGCGGCGCGCGGCGGTGGGGCCTCGCGCGCGGCGCGCCGTGGCGTCGAAAGAGGTCCCCCTCCTCCTCCTCCTCCTCCTCCTCCTCCTCCTCCTCCTCCTCCTCCAGCCGCTGCAGCGGCCCAGACCACCCCCCTTTCCCGCGGCACTTCAGTACACTTCCTTACAAAGTCAGGTGTTTCAGCGGCATGGTTTCTCCCTCGAGGGGCTCTCCTCGCCCATGAGAGAGGGGGCCGGGGCCCCTCGCGCGAGGCGCTGGCTCCTCGCCGTGAGCGCCTTCGCCTTCCTGCAGCTGGGCGTGCTTGGCGCCCTGGTGATGGAGAGGACCCGCCCCCACGCTGAAGATGGCAACACATTCACACTTCGGACGTGCGTCTATAATCCCATGTTCCTGACGGGGGCTACGCGGGCATCGGAGGTCTCTGACGAATTCAAAAATATTGGAGCTATCATGCTGCCAGGTACCTCCCGTCGCCAGACAGAGGACACACACTCACTTTTCCTTCATCCTTATCACTGGGAACTGAGTTTCGGGTGGACGAGGGCCTCCAACAAGAGTTGCGGGGTGTCGATCTTCCTCCACCAGAGGCGCTTCCCGAGGAACTTCATTCGTAAGATTTTCACGCCGCCCAGTTTCTTAAGTGGACGTGGCGGAGCAGTACGTTTAAAATCACAGACCTCGGACGTTCTATTCATGGTTCTCTACTTCCCCACTCTTCCGTCGCTCCGCGGCGGACGTACACAGTATCGGAACGTCGTGCTGGGACTTTGCAACTGGGCGAAGTCGGTCATCAACGGAGTGGGCTCCAGGTGCACACCGTTTGTCGGCATCGATTTGAATGACCAACTGGGCTTCTGCGCAGACGACACGTTGGACGGCGAGTGCGTCACGGCCCCACGGGACACCAGTACACACGGAGCCGATTGGGACTGGGAACGGGAAGCCGCCGCACACGTGGGCCCTTGTGGTGCTGAGTTGGAGCATTTCGCTGGCAAGAATTGGCACCAGGTGCTGAGGGACACGGCGCTGAGCGCGATCAACACGCACTACCCAGCTGGGCCAACGTTTCACGGGCCACTGGGACACACGTCGCGGATAGACTTTATCCACGCTCCGACGGGCTTGCTTCCTCACGTCCGAGTCTGCCGTGTTCTTCGACCTGCGGGGAGGCGGCTCCAGCCCGTGAATACCCTGGACGACAGGGACCACCGCCCCGTCTTCATGGAATGCAGCTACCGCTTCGAGGCCAGTTCTACCCAGAGGCAGTGCTGGGACTTCGATACCATGTCGCGCATCCTGCGCGGCGGGGAGGAGTGCACCTCTGCGGTGGAACGGGTCCACGAAGCCATCCTGACCATCCCTGAAGATGAATGGGTACGGCTTTGCTCACGGCCTACGACAGACGAGCTGTGGAACTCTATTTCGGTGCTGCTCAGGGAGGCGGCGCTGACGGAGTTTTTACGCCCTTCACCTTCGGCGGCTGAGAAGTCGGTTCTGGAGAGGCTGCGTTCGGAGATCCTGGCACGTCGCCGACGGTTGCGTGAACTTCATATTGGTCGAGACTCGGGCCGAGCGGGGGGCGCGGCGCGAGTGGGGACTGCCCGGCGGTGCGCCGTTAGTGACCCTCGCACCGCTGCTCCCCGTCAGGCACGCGCGGACGTCGAACTGGAACTGGCGAGGATCACGTTCAGGCTCAGGCAGCTGTCACGCCAGATCACCAAGGAACGCAACTCCCTGCTGGTCGGGGAGCTCAACTCCGCCTGGAGGGCACACACTTTCGCCCATTGCAGACTCTTGGCTTCGGCCACTGGCACCGAGGGGCAGAGGGCCCCGCACATCGAAGTCTTTCAATTCACGAGAGGAGAACTGCCGAACCCAGGGACTATCGCGACTTCTTACGCTTGCCCGCGTCGCAGGGCGGACTCTCCGGCGGTGGGACTGCGACCTACAGTCGGAGCTTACGTGAGCGCTTCGACGCGCACCTACGAGTGGGACGAAGGCTCAACCGCACGTACCCAGTAAGCGCTAACGAACGATGCTGATTGGCAGGCTTTAGATACGGCGATCAGGACCTTTGGGCGTCATCAGGGCGCTCCGCAGGGCACCGAAGAGACGAGCTACACCCGCGTGGAGTATGCCGTCGGAGCTCTGGCTGATCCTGATCTACCCCGACCAGTGGCACAAGTTCAAACGTGGTGGAGTGGGTTCGTGCCCTACCCCTGCGACGGCCACAGGCCTTCTCGAAACCTGAAGTTCGACATCATCGATCCTTTTCCGCGACTTCCTCCGCCCCACTGGTCTTCGGACATCTCCCTCCTCGTGGGCCTGGACAAGGGCAATGGCAAGCCAGGACCGCTCGGACAACGTTGGATACATCTCTTCTGCCCGATGGGCAAGGCGTGGAACGCCCATCTTTGGAATCGGGCTCGTCGCCACCGTGACCCACTTCCGTATTTTTGTCACGGCTTTGCTCGCCGCCGCCGGCGTGAAGACGCCATCGCGGTGCAGGACTGCTTGAGCTGGAGGCTCCAGAAGTTATCGCTATCACACGCCATCATCAATGAAGATGCCACGAACGCTTTCGCCAGTACGACACGAGAGACGATCTTGAATTGCCTCGAGTCCCTCTACCTCCCCGAGGACGTCAGGTTCCAGCACTCTCGCACGATGCAGACGGCGATGCAGATCATGGGACCCGACAGGCCCATCTCCCTCAGGCCTACCTCTGGAGAGCTCATGGGACACCCTAATCCTGCTAGAGGCTTCCCGTATTTCTATCTTCAGGGCCTGGAGGCTTTTCTGAGCTGGAGGGCGGGGACCAGCTCGTACACCTATTCACAGGCGGAGGAGGTGGACGGCACACGCACGGACACGGGCATCACACTATACGCCGACGATATCACGAAGACGGTGATCCCAGGAAGAGGACCTGAACCCTATGGAGGAGGAGGGGAGGCACGTCACCTTACCGCACTGGCACAGGTTAGCAGCAGTAAGTTAGCATCCTCCCTGGACGGCATCGGCGTGGGGCTCAACGAGGGCAAGAGGGTCACACTTGCTAAGCTTTTTGGGAAAGGCTGCATCGCCCAACGCCGCCTCCTGCATGCAGGTACTCTGCGTCTCTCTGGGCAGTTT
>CAUYUJ010021448.1:657523-714469 GCA_963575745.1 Prorocentrum cordatum
CCACAGCACGACCACACCCCAGCACGAACCACGCCCCAGCACGACCACGACCCAGCACGACCACGCCCAGCACAACCACCCCCCAGCACGACCACCCCCCAGCACGACCACCCCCCAGCACGACCACCCCCCAGCACGACCACTCCCCAGCACGACCACTCCCCAGCACGACCACACCGCCTTGGTTGAGTGGTTGCCTGTCGTCGTGGAATGTTTCGTGGGGTGTCTCGTGGAATGTTTCGCGGGGTGTCTCCTGGAATGTTTCGTGAGGTGTCTCGCGGAATGTTTCGTGAGGTGTCTCGTGGGATGTTTCGTGAGGTGTCTCGTGGGATGTTTCGTGAAGTGTCTCGTGGGATGTTTCGTGAGGTGTTGCCCAGTTGGGTATCGTGAAAACGTGTCCATGCTCCACATGTCTATATCCCTTTCCGGGTTCGTGGGTCCATCATGTTTTCAATTGAAGTGATTTTCCTGGGGCTCGCACCATGTTTCTTTTATCAGGGAAAGTGGCTCGGCTCAAGCTGTGTTGTTGGCCCTTGAATTACAACAACAACAACAACAACAACTACAACAACAGTTCCCGCTTGAGACGTCCTCACAATTTAGCCAGGACCCCCGCTCCCGCCTGAGACGTCCTCGCATTTTAACTCAGGGATCACGCTCTCGCTTGGGACTTCCTTACAACTTATTCAAGAATCGCTCTCTCGGCGCTCTGGAGTCGCGCTTTCGCTAGAGACTTGCTTGCAATGTATTCACGGATTTACTCAAGCGCCGCGTTCCCGACACTCAGGCACCCCAGAGTCCGCTCACACTTAGGACGCCCTCGCAGCTTACTGAGGGATCGGGATCTCGCTGCCTTCCGTGGCCTCGATGCAGCTCTTCGTGGCCCCCATCGCTGCCCTTCGTGGCCCCGTTGCAGCCCTTCGTGGCCCCCTCGCTGCCCTCCGTGGCCCCCTCGCTGCCCTTCGTGGCCCCCTCGCTGCCCTCCGTGGCCCCGTTGCAGCCATTCGTGGCTCCCACGCTGCCCTTTATGGCCCCGTTGCACCCCTTCGTGGCCCCCTCACTGCCCTTCGTGGCCCCCTCGCTGCCTTTCGGGGCCCCGTTGCAGCAATTCGTGGCCCCCTCGCTGCCCTTCGTGGCTCCATATATGTTTGCCCTTCGTGGCCCCGCTCGTTCGCACCCGTCGTGGCCCCATATGCATGCCCTTCGTGGCGCTGTCGCTTTTCGTGGCTCCCTCGCTGCCCGTCGTGGCTCCGTTGCTGCCTTCAGTGGCCGCGTCCTTGCCCTCTGCGGCCCAATATACGTATGCACTTCGTGGCCCCCGCTCGTTCGCGCCCTTCTTGGCCCCATATGCATGCCCTTCGTGGCCCCGCTGTCGCCCTTTGTGGCCCCCTCGCTGTCCTACGTGGCTCCGTTGCTACCCTCAGTGGCCCCGTCGTTGCCCTATGTGGCCCCGCATTATATGCCCTTCGTGGCCTCCGCTCGTTCGCGCCCGTCGTGGCCCCATACGCATGCTCTTCTTGGCCCCGCTATCGCCCTTCGTGACCCCCTTCCTGCCCTTCGTGGCCCCGCTCTCGCTCTCGCTTTCGCTCGTCGTCGTCGTCGTCGCCGTCGTCGTCGTCGTCGTAGTCGGCGTCGTCGTCGTCGTCGTCGTCGACGTCAACGTCGACGTCCACGTCGTCGTCGTCGTCGTCGTCGTCGTCGTCGTCGTCGTCGTGGACGGTCCCCTGTCCGTCCCTCTTGGTGTCGGGTTGCCGCCGATCAGCGCTGCCGCTGGCCCGGCCGACGGTCCGCGGCCGCCCCGCCGCTTTCGGGGCCCGGCCTGCAGGGAAAAACGATTTATCCTTCAAAAGGGGTACAATCGAAACCGAAGAGGGCGGGTATCAAGGGTTTGGGAAATACACGGTGAATGACACTCGAGCAGATAAGAGCGAACAGTCTTAAAATGATTGATGTTGTCGTCGGCGTGCAACCCGCGACCCGGCCCGCGACTCACCCGCGACACACCTACGACCCGCCCGCGAGCCATCTGCGACCCACCCGCAACCCACCCGCAACCCACCCCGCGACCCACCCGCGACCCACCCGCGACCCACCCGCGACCCACCCGCGACCCACCCGCGACCCACCCGCGACCCAGCCGCGACCCAGCCGCGACCCCCCCGCTGGCCCGCGACCCCCCCGCGACCCGGCCCGCGACCCATAAGCGACTCACCCGCGACCCACTTGCGACCCACCCGCGACGTGGCCCGCGACCCACCCACTGCCCACCCAAATTGCTTTGTCGAGAAACTCGGCCCTTGCGGGGGGTTCGGTGTATCATTTCCCGGAAAGGGCATGAGCCCAGGGTTCTCTTTTAGTTGGTAAACCTGTCCCCCGGTGCCAACTTGAGGGAGGCCGGCGAATTTTTTCCCTGATAAATAACGAGGTCGAAGGAGGCCGGCGAATTAAAATTTGAGGATGTCTCGAGCGAAACGCTTGTTTTGCATAATTTCTTGAGGATGTCTCGAGCGAAACGCTGGTTTTGCAGAGTTGAGGATGTCTCGAGCGAAACGCTTGCTCCGCAGAGTTTGCCGAGGATGTCTCGAGCGAAACGCTTGTTTTGCAGAGCCGACCGCGACGCGGAAAAGCGCCCCGCGCGAAGGAATTTCGATGATGTCTCGACTAATTCCTTTGTTTTTGTACGATTTCCTGGAATTTGGGCAGGAGTCTCGAGCGAAATGCACGACCCCACCCTAGCACGACCATACCCCAGCACGACCCACACCCAGCACGACCAGACCCCAGCACGACCCCACCCCAGCACGACCCCACCCCAGCACGACCATACCCCAGCACGACCACACCCCAGCACGACCCGACCCAGCACGACCCTACCCCAGCAAGACCACACCCCAGCACGACCACACCCCAGCACGACCTCACCACAGCACGACCACACCCCAGCACGACCACGCCCCAGCACGACCACGCCCCAGCACGACCACGCCCCAGCACGACCACACCCCAGCACGACCACACCCCCAGCACGACCACCCCCCAGCACGACCACCCCCCAGCACGACCACACCCCAGCACGACCACTCCCCAGCACGACCACACCCCAGCACGAGCACACCCAGCACGACCACACCCCCAGACACATACCACACCCCAGCACGACCACCCCCGCACGACCCCACACCAGAACGACACCACCCACGACCCCCACCTAGCAAGACCACACCCCAGCACGGACCACACCCCAGCACGACCCCCAGCAGACCACCCCCAGCACGACCACACCCCAGCACGACCACACCCCCAGCACGACCCACACCCCAGCACGACCAGACCCCAGCACGACCCCACCCCAGCACGACCACGCCCCAGCACGACCATACCCCAGCACGACCACACCCCAGCACGACCCGACCCCAGCACGACCCTACCCCAGCAAGACCACACCCCAGCACGACCACACCCCAGCACGACCTCACCACAGCGACGACCAGTGACCCCAGCACGACCACGCCCCAGCACGACCACGCCCCAGCACGACCACCCCCAGCACACACCACCCCCCAGCACGACCACCCCCCCCAGCACGACCCCGCCCCAGCACGACCCACCCCCCAGCACGACCACACCCCAGCACGACCTCTCCCAGCACGACCACACCGCCTTGGTTGAGTGGTTGCCTGTCGTCGTGGAATGTTTCGTGGGGTGTCCGTGGAATGTTTCGCGGGGTGCCTCGTGGAATGTTTCGTGAGGTGTCTCGCGGAATGTTTCGTGAGGTGTCTCGTGGGATGTTTCGTGAGGTGTCTCGTGGGATGTTTCGTGAGGTGTTGCCCCGTTGGGTATCGTGAAAACGTGCCCATGCTCCACATGTCTATATCCCTTTCCGGGTTCGTGGGTCCATCATGTTTTGAGAATTTGGCGCATGCGGCCGGCTACTTCAGAGCTTCGCAGACTGCCGACGTCCCCGCCGCCCCCTCACTCTTATCCGCAACTGCAGGGTGCGATGCATTTATTCCGGAACTCGCGGGGGGTATCATGAGTCAACCCTATCATGACATCATTCTCGTCCTAGTCAGGGTTCCTAAGAGAGACAGCTCATATCGCGGCGTTTCGTTGTTTTCGCCCGTCCTGGGGCCCTCCCTGGGGGAAACTGGTCTCGTGGAAGTTTCCGTTCATCTTTTTCGCCCGCCCGGGGCCCTCCCCTGGATGAAACGGGTGGATAGGGTCACGGGCATGTCGGGGATCAGATTAAGAATGATGAAAATGGTTTTCTCATGGTTCTAGGCCGCTTGCGGGCCGCGCGGTGCTGAAGTCGAAAATGCTTCATGGTGGTTTTGAAAATGGCCGCGCGCGCGTTTAAAATAGCTTCGGTGTCAAACTAGCAGCTTGGCGCGCCCGCCATTGGAAGGTATGATTACGCGCAACGCGGCCTTCGCTCAGGGGTGCCAGGGCAAGTGGCGCTTGATCCTCCTTCCCACTCTGCCCTGCAGTAGGCGGTGCGAGCCAAGGGCGTTTGAGCCTTCTCCGTGCCTCTTCACATGCAGCCCGAGCTCGGCCTTTAAGCGCGCGGGTGTCTTTTGTTGGGCTAGTTGGAACTAGAGGTTGCGTCTCGAACCGAAAGAGCCAACATGTTTTGTCCCACCAATTACCGTTGCTACTGCACGCTGCTGGGGCCGCCGCCCACGAAGGCATCCCCAGGTTCGCGCCGAGTCCGTCACATGTGAAACGTGCTGCGTTTGCAGGCTGGCCCGCGCCGAGTCCGTGGCATGTGAAGGGTTTGACAACTCGGCGCCGCGCCGAGCAAGCTATCGTGCCCCCCCTACCCTCCTTATCGGCAGAAGCAGGGGCGCGTGCAACAGGGCACTTGTTTAAGTTGTTGTATTTTTCCCGGAAAGGGCAAAGGCCCAGGGTTCTCTTTTAGTATGTAAACATAGTCCCCCGTGCCCAACTTGAAGGAGGCCGGCGAAATTTTTCCCTGATAAATATCGAGGTCGAAGGAGGCCGGCCGGCGAAATTATTTTTGAGGATGTCTCGAGCGAAACGCTTGTTTTTGAAATCCCGATCGATAAATCACAGGGTGCGGGCCACCTCAGCACGACCACACCCCAGCACGACCACACCCCAGCACGACCACGCCCCAGCACGACCACGCCCCAGCACGACCACACCCCAGCACCACCACACCCCAACACGACCACACCCCAGCACGACCACACCCCAGCACGATCACACACCCCAGCACGACCCGATCGATAAATCACAGGGTGCGACCACCCCAGCACGACCACACCCCAGCACCACCACACCCCAGCACGACTCCACCCCAGCACGACCACGCCCCAGCACGACCGCACCCCAGCACGACCACACCCCAGCACGACCCCACCCTAGCACGACCCACCCCAGCACGACCCCCCCTAGCACCCACACCCCACACACACCACCCAGCACGACCCCACCCCAGCACGACCACACACCCAGCCACCCAGCACGACCACCCCCCAGCACCACCACCCCCCAGCACGACCACACCCCAGCACGACCACACCCCAGCACGACCACACCCCAGCACGACCACACCCCAGCACGACCACACCCAGTCGCACCCCCGTGGAATGTTTCATGGGGTGTCTGGTTGAGTGGTTGCCTGTTCGTGGGGTGTCTCGTGGAATGTTTCACGGGGTGTCTCGTGGAATGTTTCGTGAGGTGTCTCGTGGAATGTTTCGTGAGGTGTATCGTGGGATGTTTCGCGGGGTGTCTCGTGGGGTGTTTCGTGAGGTGTTGCCCCGTTGGGTATCGTGAAAACGTGCCCATGCTCCACGTGTCTATATCCCTTTCCGGGTTCGTGGGTCCATCATGTTTTTTGCTTCCCCAGGTTCAACGCCGTTCCTGTCCAGGCCGGGCGTGGCCGCCTTTCTGGACAGGTGCGAGAAGCGCGGCATCAAGCGGATCGTGGTGCCCGACGAGAAGCGGTTGGCCCGCCGCTTGATGGTGCAGGAAGAGGCGATCGCGGAGTGCGAAAAGCGAGGTTTGGAGTTGGTGCACGCCTCGATCCCAGGGCTGTTCACCAACAAGTACCCATACACAGTTTTCCAGAGACACATGGCCGGGGCCATTTCTCAGATGGAGTGCCAGGTGGCTGTGGGCAACATGAAACACGGGCGCGACCGAGCACGCAAAACAAGCACGGAGGTCTCGCTGGCGAACGAGCGGAAGTGCGAGGGCAGGAAGAACTTCCTGCAGCTGCAACCGCGGTTTGTCCAGATGTCCAGATGCCTGCGGCGCGCACCGCCAATGCCAAAGCAGCTGCCCCCCCCGGCCGTCCAGAATCATTATAGTCACCACGGTTTTTCTGTGACGCAGTGCCAGGGCCACGCGCGCCTAGACGCACGCCTGTTGCAGTTGCTCTTGCTCATGGTCCTCCTCTTTTGACGGGCCACGAGTCTCCCCAAATCGTCCCCTTGTTGCATATGCAATTACCGCAGACATGTGTAATCGATCCCGCATCGTACCATATCTTCTCACTCCACATCCTGCGGCGCAAGTTTGAGCAAAGTTTCTCGTCATTCGGCCGCCCAGGGCGGCGACCGCAGAGCGGGGAGGGAAAATAACGAATTACCCAACACACAACGATGGACTGCACAGGCGCGTGCTGCAGTACTTTCGCGGAGCTGCTAGGCACAAACTTGAAAAACTACAACAACTTAAACAAGTGCCCTTTTGCACGCGGCCCTGCTTCTGCCGATGAGGAGGGTAGGGGGGGGGCGCGATAGCTTGCTCGGCGCGGCGCCGAGTTGTCAAACCCTTCACGTGCCGCGGACTCGGCGCGGGCCAGCCTGCAAACGCAGCACGTTTCACATGTGACGGACTCGGCGCGAACCTGGGGATGCCTTCGTGGGCGGCGGCCCCAGCAGCGTGCAGTAACAACGGTAATTGGTGGGACAAAGTTGGCTCTTTCGGTTCGAGACGCAACCTCTAGTTCCAACTAGCCCAACAAAAGACACCCGCGCGCTGAAAGGCCGAGCTCGGGCTGCATGTGAAAGGGGCACGGAGAAGGCTCAAACGCCCTTGGCTCGTACCGCCTACTGCAGGGCAGAGTGGGAAGGAGGATCAAGCGCCATTTGCCCTGGCACCCCTGAGCGAAGGCCGCGTTGCGCGTAATCATACCTTCCAATGGCGGGCGCGCCAAGCTGCTAGTTTGACGCCGAAACTATTTGAAACCCGCGCGCGGCCATTTTCAAAACCACCATGAACCATTTTCAACTTCAGCACCGCACGGCCCGCGAGCGGCCTAGAACCATGAGAAAACCATTTTCATCATTCTTAATCTGATCCCCGACGTGCCCGTGACCCTATCCAGAAACGGGTCTTGTGCCGATGTTTCTGGATCCTCGCCTTCCTGGTGCCCTGCCCTGGAAGATTCACGGGTCTTCTGGAGGCTCTCCGCTATGTTCCGCCGGGCCGTCATGAAGCGATCGGGATGAGAAGCCGGTGCTGGTCCCGCCCCCCGCCAGGGTCCCAGGCCTGCTCCCCACCGCCCACCGAGCTTCCCCGACCCAGCCCGCAGGCCCCGATTTGCCCTTCAGTTCCAGGGGGGAGGGGGGAGGGGAACACGGGGAAACACCCGTGAAGCCCGCCCCCCCCCCCCAAACCCGAAAGGCGGGTCTTCGGCTCGGGTTGGGGTGGTCAGGTCGCCAGTTTCCTCCACGTGGCCCGCTTCCTTTCCATGGCCCCCGTGCTCTTCCGGCCCGACCCTGCCGAGGCGATTCGCGAGTTGCCCCGTCTGGGTCCTCGAGAGGGCGCCTCGAGTACCCTTTTTGGGTGCGGGCCTGCGGCCGCTGGATCTGGTCCCAGGTCGTTTTGTCACAGAGATCGGCCACGCGCAGAGGGGGGCAGGAGGAGGGGGCAAGGCTTCTTAGAAGCAGCCCCCTTCTCAGAAGCCATTCCCCCCTTTCGGATGCAACTCCTGGGAGGTCCAATTCTGATTTCGTCCTGGCCCGAAATCTGGCTTGATCCAGCTTGATCCCGCTGAATCCGGCTTAATCCCGCTTAGTCCCGCTGAATCCAGCTTAATCCTGCTTAGTCCGAGGCCCACTCCGGCGTAGCAGCTCCCAAATGGGGCTTACTTTTCCTTGATCTTCCCGACGAGAACCTCCCAGTAGCTGCCGCCTTCCTCCCCCCCCCCCGCTGCCCCCCTCTGCGCGCAGCCACCCGGGCCTGACGAGCCTCGGGTCTCCGACGATGCATCCGAGCCTCCCCGGCGCTGCTGCCTGCGGGCCCGTGTGGCCACCCAGCAGCGCATCCGGGGCAGGACGCTGCCCCCCTCGGGGGGGTCCCGGCGCTCCCCGGGCCCGCAGGGGGGAGCAGACCGCGGCGTCGGCGTTTGGGAGGTGGGCCTCCGCGGGGGGCCGCCTGCGGGCCCTTAAAGGCCACCAGGAACGCATCTGGGGCGAGGCGCTGCCCCCCTCGACGGGGATTGGGTCGGGAGGGAGCAAAAAAACACAGGCACGATGGATCGTCGATTCCCCAGGGAATGTGGGAACATATGGGAATTGGGGGGAAAGAGGAAGACCAAGAAAGTATGGGAAAATGTGGAATCCTGTTATTTGTGTGTATTTATTTGTGTGTCCCAGGGTCCCTTCAATTGGAGATCTGCGCCCGCAGGTGGAACAGATCGCATCGTCGGTGTCTGGGAAGTGGGTGGCGGTCCTGGTGATACCTGACGCTTCGGCCCCGCCCCCCGCCCCGGTGCGGAAGCTGGGGGGGGGGGGAGAATCGACCACGACTTAAAGCGAGGGGGGGCACCCAAGGGCGAGAGAGAGCGAGTAGCTGTGACGGCACGGGCGGGGACAACGGAGGACAGGCGGGAGATGGAACGGGGATGGGACGTCCGTGTGAGCCTTGGAACACCCCGCAGCGCCCTCCCAGGAGGGCAGCAGAGGACGAGTCCATACAGGGCAGCGGATGCCCCCAGGGTCAAAGAAAGGCCGTCAGAGACACCGGGAGTCCACGCGATTTCCGGGAGGCACTCCTGACCGTGGCTCGGGCAGAACTTGCCGAGGCCGTGGAATCCCACTGTATCGAAGCGCCTTCTATGGTAAGGACTCGTGCCGCTGGTGCCTGCTCCCAGTCGTCCTCCTCCTCCTCCCTCGCCCGCTCGCGTCGGTCCTTTGGTCCCTCGCTCGGCCGTTTGGTCGGTCCCCGGGTCCGCCGCGCAGCGCTCCGCAGCGATCCCTTGTCCGCAGGCGCGCGCTGCGCGCGCTGCCAGCGCCGAGGGCTGCCTGGGCGCCAGTGGGCGGCATTCCCTGAGGGGGGAGCGTCGCTCGCGGTCTTCGTCCTCCTTCCTGGTCCGGGCGCGTCGGTCGTTCGGTCCCTCGCTCGGCCGTTTGGTCGCCCCTCGGGCCGCCGTCCGCCCTCTTCGGCTCCTCTCGTCGTCTCGGGGCCGCGTCGCTCGAAGCATCCCGAGCGGTGCGCGGAGCGCAAGACGGTCCTCCTCGTTCCTGTCCTGTTTGGTTTGCCTTCGGGGGCTCTCCTCGTCGCCTCGGCCGGGCGCGGCTCGAAGCAGCGGGAGTCAGCACAACATGTAAGTGCCAATGTGCCTGTCACAGGCGACCGAGGCAGAGGTCTTCGAGACGTGGCTGGCGGCCGGAGAGCTTCAGCTCCCGAGAGCAGGGCAGCGCACTCTGGAGCCACGCCGGCCCAGGCCCCACCGGAGAGGCAGGATGCCCGGGACGGCGCCTGCCCGGCGCCATGCCCGCTAGGCCAGCCACCGCGAGGAGGAGGAGGAGGAGGTTGAGCACCCCGCCATGGAGTTGCCGCAGGACGCCAGCAGGCTGTCCCGTGCCAGGGCGCTGGCGCAGGAGCAGCGCGAGCGCCTGGAGGACGCGAGCGGCAGGGCCGAGCGGCGGCCCGGCGAGGAGGCCCGGGCGACTGCTTCGCCGGGGAGGGACGCGCAGCGGGGCTCGGGCTCGCGCTCGCCGCAGCCTCCGCCCAGCAGGCAGCCCAGCAGGCAGCCCAGCAGGCAGCCCAGCAAGGCGCCGGCGGAGCCCGTCCCGCGGGGCCCGCAGGCGCTGCCGCAGGCGCTGCCGCTGCTGCAGACGCTGCAGTGCTGCAGCGAGGCCGGCGACGAGCCGGCGTTCGGCCTGGAGCCCGAGCGGCTGGCGCCGGAGGCCTCCCTGGTCGCCCTGTACTTCTCCGCGTCGTTTTCGCCGGCGTGCAGGACGCTGACCGGTTTGCTCGCCGATGGGTACTCGCAGATCCGCGATCGCCACGGACAGCAGTCATGGGAGGTAGTGTTGGTGCCGTGCGACAAAGAGGAGGACGCCTGGCGCACTTATGCCAGGAGCATGCCATGGCTCACCGTCAGGTTCTGTGACCGAGACGCCGTCCTCCAGCTGATGAGCATGCTCAGCGTCATGGAGCTGCCGAAGCTGTCAGTCATTAGCAAAACTGGGGACGTCATCATGGAGAACGCGCGAGGAGGGCAGGGCTTCGGATTCGGCTGCGACCCGCTCAGGGCGTTCCGGCAGCTGGAGGCGCTGAGGCTGGAGGCGGAGGAGCGGAAGACGAAGGCGCAGCAAGAGCCCGAGGAGAAGCCGCCGGCGGAGGAGAAGCCCCGGGGACGCCGCACAGTGTCGAAGGCTCAGGGCGGCGTGTTCGGGCCTTGATGCAAGAAAAAGTCCAGTACATCAGTTGGCCTTCTCCTCCTCCTCCTCCTCCTCCTCCTCCTCCTCCTCCTCCTCCTCCTCCTCCTCGTTCCCCCCCTCCTCCTCGTTCCCCCCATCCTCCTCGTTCCCCTCCTCCTCCTCCTCCTCCTCCCCCTCCTCCTCCCCCTCCTCCTCCTCCTCCTCCTCCTCCTCCTCCTCCTCCTCCTCCTCCTCCTCCTCCTCCTCCTCCTCCTCCTCCTCCTCCTCCTCCTCCTCCTCCCCCTTTTCCCCCCCCCCTCCTCCTCCTCCTCCTCCTCCTCCTCCTCCTCCTCCTCCTCCTCCTCCTGCGTGCCTGCAGGGGGAGGCCCGAAACAGGATGGCGCCTGCTGAAGAGAGGCGGACCTGCCTTGTGGCCTCAGCTTGTGAGCTGATCGATCTCGCAGCTCTCTTCGCAACAGGCCTACGATGCGGGCTTGAGGGGCCTCACAATTTTGCCACCAGAAGGTGGAATGGCTTGAGAAACGTTGCTGTCTCGAGCGAGCGCACGTATCAATTTTCTTTCGCCGAGCCGACAGTCATTAGCAAACCGCTCATCATCGCGCAAGGGTTCGGGGCTGGTTATCTGACTCATCGGTGCGGGGGTGGGTTGGAGCCGAAATGCTCATCTTCGCCCTCCTCATCCCTCTCTTGCTTACTGCAGTGAAGCAGCTGTTGCGCGCGTGTTGGAGGCAGTCGTGTCGATGATCAATTAATGGCCCCGAGCAAATGTTATGTCTGTGAGTGTTTTCAGTTTCGCATTGGGTGATTGAGTGATTCAGCTCTGCATCGAAAGGAACATGGTGGGACTCAGATCTGAGGGGAGCCTGAACAACCAGTCCCCTCAGAACTGTCCTCATCATAATCAGTATCACCATCATCATCAACATCATCATCATCATCATCATCATCATCATCATCACCATCGTCATCACCATTGTCAACATCAAAATCGTAATCATGCTTAACATCAGCATCAGCATCAGCATCAGCATCAGCATCAGTATCATCCGCATCATCCGCATCATCATCATCATCATCATCATCATCATCATCATCATCATCAGCATCAGCATCATCATCATCATCGTCGTCGTCGTCATCATCATCAGCATCATCATCATCATCATCATCATCATCATCTTCTGCTTTGCCGCCTTGTTCATGAACCGGTGTGTTTCACCATCTGGCCGACAACAGACGTGATCGGCCCCCCATCCCTTCAGATGACGTCACGGCGGTCGTTCCGTGGCGACCACGGGTGTCTTGTAGCATTCGGAGGCTACAGTGAAGCCCACAGGCATGTTGTGGTGCCCACAGGCATGCTGTGGCATTCGCGGGGCAATGCTTCGCTCACGCGCTTGTGGTGCACACGGTTGTTAGGATTGCACAAGCGTCGTGTTGTGCACAGGCGCTGTTTTGCACGCAGGCACTGCGGGCCAAAAATTCGGGAGGGACCCGTGCCCTGGCCCAGAATCAAATTAATGATCAGAAAGGACGTACGTATTGTATATGTAACAGGTTCGGGCCCGTCACGATTTGAGGCCCCGTCGGGACCTGGAGGTGTACACGGGCTTCTTCGTGCTGTACAAAGGCGTGCACACGGGCATATGGTGCACGCAAGCGCCAGGGGATGTGGTGCACACGGCTGTTCTGGTGGCGCAAGTACTGTGTTGTATTCGGGTGCGGTGCTGTACGAAAGCATTGCTGGCCGAAAATGGGGGGGGACTCGTGACCCGGGCCGCAAAATCCAGAATCAGAAAGGCGGGCCCGCCACGGTTTGTGGGCCTTGTCGGGGTCCGTCGGGATTTTTAGGTGTACACAGGCTTTGTGGTGTGCACAGGCTTTGTGGAGCTCCCGTTAGGGCCACGAAGCGTGTGAGGGGTGTGCGGTAAAAGGTCGGGCCGACGCATGCGAACTCACCACAGAAGCACTCGGTGGAGCCCCCATATGCGGCCACGAATTGTGTGAGGCGTATGCCGAAACGGGTCGGGCGGACGCATGCGATCTCACCACTACACGTGTGATGGGTATGCCGAAATCGGTCGGGCGGACGCATGCGAACTCACCACGGATGCACTCGGTGGAGCTCCTCATGGGGTCACGCAACGTGTGAGGGGTGTGCCGAAATGGGCGGCGGACGCATGCGAGCTCACCACGGAAGCCCTCGGTCGAGCTCCCCATTGGTCACGAAACGTGTGAGGGGTGTGCCAAAACTTCTGACGTGCGGAGGACAGATGCAAGGTAGGGAGGAGGGGAAGGAGGAGAGGAGGTCCTGGGGCGCTGTACCGTCAAACTGAGGACCCAACACTACAGGATGGTTGGGAAAAAGCTTGCGCGCGCGCACTTGCGAATTCCTACGGAAACCATTGGGTTCCCAAGATGTTCATAGCATGTGATTGGGGCTCTCGCGCGCATGCCGAAGCCATTCGATCGCCTTTGCGCGCTTGTCGGCCGCGCGCGCATATCCAAATCTGTTCAAAGCCTTGATCACCGAGACGTGGACACCATCATTGTCATCGTCGTGATTTGCATCGGCGCCGTCATTGGCCTTGCCGTCGTCATCGTCACCATTGTCACCAGCGTCGAATTCGCCATGATACCGCGCCCGCCCGTGTCACCGACTGGCACTGAAGCGCCATTGCGTCAGCGCGGCCTGCGAGACGCGCTGGGAAGACCCCAGCGATCAGCGCCACCGCGGCTGCGCCGGTCGCGCCAGACTAGCTGGCCGCTCTGCGCGAATTTGCGCGCGCTAGCGCGGCCGCACCGATACGCCAGCTAGCGCTAAGTAGTCATCGCAGTCGCCGCCACGTGGGTTTTGCAAACCAAGTCCACGTTGCGCGTGAGTGGGTGGGACGATTGCGCGAGCAGTGGAGTTGACAATTCATTGCGAGCAAAAACCGTTGCACCACGTCGACTGCTCCACGTAGGTTGCACAACATAGGCGGTACCACAAAGATTGCACAACATCGGTTGCACCACATCTTTTGCACAACATGTATTGATAGCAGCACACGGTTTGAAGTCCACGCTTGCTAACATGACTTGCATATTGGATTTGACAGGTTCGGGCCCGCTACGATTTTTTTCTGAGTTTGGGCCCCGTCGGGGACCTGGGGGTGTACGTATACAGTTTTTGTGGTGTGCACAGGAATTGTGGTGCACGCAGGCGCGAAACCCTGGGGTGCTCTCGGCTGCTGCAGTTGCATCAGCTTCGTGCTGTGCACAGGCGACGTGGTGCAAGCAGAAGCTGATGCGTGCACTGCTGTGCGCACAAAGTCTTCATGGTGTTCATGTTTGTGTACACCAGCGTCGTGGCGTACGCAAGCATTGCTATGAGCACATGCGCTGTGCTGTAATTGCGCCAGCGTTGTGGTGCACACACGTGCAGCTTGGTGCACACGCATTGTGGTGTACGCACGCTGTTCGGCGTGCACAGGCGCAAGGTCCGACGTGCGTTGCCATTGCTAGCATTCCCATACACTGTGGCGACTCAGCCCTGGCAGGACCTATTGTTCAGCATTCTCTAACGCAAGCGCGTTGTGGTGCTCACGGGCACGTGGCTTCGCTTGCGGGCCGTTGTCGTGCCCACAGCATTGCCTGTGCTCGCAGGCTTTGCGTGGCTCGCAAACATTGCGGCACGTAGTTCGGCGATCTCGGGCACGTCCAGGCGATCGCATCGCAGGCAATTGTGGCGCTCGCAGGCGTAGCGCGGTGCTCGTGCGCATGCTGCGGCGCCCGCAGCACACCCCCGCCGTGGTGTGATCAGCGCGATGTCCCCTCCGATCCCGTGCTGGGAGGGAACGAATACTGGGTTCCACAAGCTGCCACCTCCTCATCAAAGACCTCCCCTTCCCCATCCTGCGAAGCTGCCGCCACTGGTCCTGACACCGCCCCCTCCCACCCCCCCCCAGTTCCCACGTGCAAGGGGACGCCCGCGTTCACACCAGAGGCGGAACATGCGAACACTGCCGCGCATGCCAGCGAATCCTCTGCGGCAGCCAGCTGGTTTGAGCGGGTGCAGGCGATGCACCCTGGCGCGCACAGTTGCCACCCCTGCTGCGCCCTCCCTCCCTCCCTCGCTGCATCCCTCCGCCCCTCGTGCCTCGTCCTCCCTTCTGCTCCAGAGACCCCTGGCTGAGCGCGTGCCCGGGGTGGTTCGCCATGCGCCACCCCGCCGGGGCCCCACCCACCGAGACCCAGAAAGGCTCGTCGCCGAATCCAGCGCTGCACCATCAACCCTCCCTCCCCTGCCTGCCCCGTTGCCGACCGACAGAGCACGATCCGCACCGGGGAGCTCGCCCGGCGGAGGGGCGACGATTCGGCTTGCGGTCGGGGCCTGACGGACGGGCAGGTGGGCGCGTGGACGGGCGTGGGGGCACGGGTCTCGAGGGGGAGGAGGGGGAGGAGGAGGAGGAGGAGGAGGAGGAGGAGGAGGAGGAGGAGGAGGAGGAGGAGGAGGAGGAGGAGGAGGATCCCTGCCCCGTGGCATCCTGCCCTCGACCATCGGCCCTCCCGCCCCGCTCCCCTCGCTCAGCCTCCTAAGATGGGTGCGCACGGAGGCGGTTTTCCCAGTGCTGCCTGCTCGAGGCCCGTGTCGGGAGGATCCTCCACGGCTCGGCAGCCGAAGTTCGAGCAGCGCGGTGCAGTTTCCCGAAATTCGCCCGCCGTGTCGCGCCGATTTCTGGGGGTCCCAAAGGTGGGAGGGGGGGGCAGGGGGACGGGGGGGAGACCCCCCCCCTTGACCCGCGCCTCGGCGAGCGAGCGGACTCCCCCGACGGACCGTAGACGTCAGAGAGAGGATTTCAGGAAACGACCCTTCGCCCACCCGCCATCGTCCCAATCATCGCCCTCCCTCGCTGCCCCCCTCCCTCCCCCGTTGCCTCCCTTCCCCGTGGCCTCCCTCCCCCCCCCCTCGCTGCCCTCCCTTCCTGCCCTCGCTGCCCCCCCTCCCCTCGCCGCCCCCCCTCCCCTCGCTGCCCTCCCTCCCCTCGCTGCCTTCCCTCCTGCCCCCTCCCCCCGCTCCCTCGCGGCCCTCCCCCCCCATCGCTGCCTCCCGCGCCTCGGCCACCTCGGGCCGCGTCCCGCGCGCGAGGCCTCGGGCAGCGGGGCCCGCTGCACGGGTGCCCTCAGCGAGACGGGGCGCTGCAACAACAGCGCCTGCCCGGGCGCCGCAGGGGGGGGGGGTCTCCTCCTCCTCCTTGCTCCTCCTTGCTCCTCCTTGCTGCTCCCTCCTCTCTCCCTCTTCCCTCCCCCTCCTCCTCCTTCTCTTCCTCCCCCTCCTCGTCCTCCTCCTCCTCCTCGTCCTCGTCCTCCTCCTCCTCCTCCTCCTCCTCCTCCTGTCTGCCTCCTCCCTCCTCCTCCTCCTCCTCCTCCTCGTCCTTGCTCACTACCCCCTCATCCTCCTCCCTCCCTCCCCGTCCTTATCATCCTCTCTCCTCCCCCCTCCCCCCTGACCCCCCCACGTCCCCCTCCATCCTCAACTACACTATAAATGCTACTCTCCTCTCGCCCGTGACCCTTTCTGGAAGACGCTCGACCCACACCGCTTGCTGTTTGATGCGCACGTCAGATTTCACACACACACACACATGTTTGACGCGCACGTCTGAGTTCACATACAGACTGCAATGCTTTTGTTATACCACCCGTTTGAGTTCGGCCCTTTGAGATCGTATTCCCGTTGCAGCGTTGGCTTGATTGTAGGATCGGTTCGCTGCTTTCGTCGTTCAAAATGGCGCTCTCGCCCCAACGCGGGCCACTTCCTTGGATCCGAATCGTTCCTCATCGCTGTCGCCGCGTAGTATACAGTACTGATGAGTTGAATAGCCCGCTATCTGCATCTTGTTGACGCAACACTTTCTCTCGTCAAGCCTCCAACCCCCGCAGCTCCAGTTTCTCGTCCTCCTCCTCCTCCTCCTCCTCCTTCTCCGTCTCCTGCTCCTCCTTCCTCATCTTCCTCCCTTTCCTGCTCCTCCTCCTCCTCCTTCTCCTGCTCTTCCTTCCTCATCCTCCTCCCTTCCCTCCTTATCATCCCCTTGCTCATCCGCCACCTGTCTCTCGCAGCGGCTTCGGCCGCGCTCGCTGGGCGCGCCGCGGGCGGGAGGCGCGGGGACCCCCCCCGGCCCACCGGGGGCCGAGTTTTTCGAGCTGGGGGGGGGGTCTCCACCTCCTTGCTCCCCTTGCTGCTCCCTCCCTCCTCTCTCCCTCCTCCCTCCTCCTCCTCCTCTCTCCTCCTCCTCCTCTTCCTCTCCTCCTCCTCCTCCTCCTCCTCCTCCTCCGCCTTCTTCTCCTCCTCCTCCTCCTCCTCCTCCTCCTCCCTCCTCCTCCTCCCTCCTCCTCTCCTCTCTCCTCCTCTATCTCTTCCTCCCTCCTCCTCTTCCTCCTCCTCCTTCTCCTCCTCCTCCTCCTCCTCCTCCTCTATCTCCTCCTCCTCCTCCTCCTCCTCCTCCTCCTCCTCCTTCTCCTCTTCCTCCTCCTCCTCCTCCTCCTCCTCCTCCTCTCCGTTGTCATTTTGGCTCAAGATGCCTGTGTCCCTTGGGCGGACAGTGGATACCTCTAGTCCGAGGCCAGCTCCCGCTTCAGGCAAACCCAGTCGAGCTGCGCGCTTCTGGGGCCAAGAGCTGCTCAAGCCCAGTCTGCAGGCACGCGCGGTTGCCGCATGCCCGCCTTGGCACTGGTCTCCAAGCAGCCGAAAAAGAAACGGACTCGCCGTGCTGCGGATGTCGCCACTCTGGGGAGTGCGACTCCTGCATCTGGTGCAGATGATGCTCCCCCTCCTGCTAAACGTGACGAAGAACCTGCTCATGCAGAGCCCCCTGCGGAAGGTGTTCCCCGTCCTCCCCGTCCTGCTGATGATACTCCTGCCGCTGCCGATCGTGATATGGAAGATGGCTGGGAAGACGTGGGCGCCGACTACACCCGTCTCCTGGTCAAAGAGGAGACCGCGCGGCTTCTGCGATAATACAAAGACACGATGCTGGAGACAATACAGTCGTGCGTGGACGAAGCAGTCTGCGCCTCTGCCGCCGAGCTCGCCGAGCATGCCTAGAGCGCGGCCCGGCTGGCTGGCGGTGTCGCGGACCTGCCGAAGATGGTCGACGCTGCGGCGGCTAAGCGGATTGATGGTATTAGTCTTCGCCTCCAGAAACAGATTGACGGTTGCCACATCAAGTTGCGTGCTGCTGAATCCCGACTGGACGACCACGACTCAGCCATCGCCTTCCTCAAAACCGAGGTCCAGAAATTCAACGAACTCTTGGCGGTCGCCAGTACCGTGCCCAAAGAGCCCCTGGTCAACACCGCAGGCTTCGAGCGCGACACAGACCCGTGCAGCATCAAGGCCATCTCCGCGAAAGTCGCCCCCATCGGCAACGTCGAGCAGGTGCTCACTGATTGGATCACGGAGATTGGTGCCACGCCAGATCTCTACAAAATCGCCTCGCCCGAGCTTGTACATCGCACTTGCACGATCGAGTTCTGAGGTGCTGCTGGCCCAGCAGCAAGGCGCGCGGCGAAAGTTCTCGGCGCTGGAAAAAATCGAGACAAAGGCCGCCGATGGACAGGTCACATCTCTCCTCATTGGTTCCGACAAGAACCCTCGTCATATTCGCATGGAGATGCAGGCCAGGAAGGTGCGGGGCGCTTTCAAGAACATTGACCCTTCCAAGCGATGGTACGTCGACAAGGATCGTGGCTTCGTCATAGCAGGCTGCGCCCCGTCCTCAGGATCAGCCCGAATCCAGGCAGCGCCCCGTCCTCGCTCCAACGGGCCGACAACATCATCAACAAGCCCGGCATCCCCAAGCAGGAGCTCTCCTCGGCGGCTGCCACAATCGTTGCTCCCCCTGGTACAGCGGAGTGGAACCTTTAGCCCGCTCGTCAGACTGATCAATGGGTCCTCCTCGCCAGATGCGTCGACACCGTTTACCTCCTGGAACACGCGTGCTCTTCTTCAGTAGCATGGTGCACACTCGAAGGTCAAGCTGGGGCACCTCCGTCGTCTCGATGTTTTGAATGTTTTTTTTTGCTTTCATGAGGCTCATCAAGATGCCGTGCAGCTGCGAGAGTTTATTGGGGAAGCCTTTCGCGGCCTAGAGTTCTTCTCATCCCACTGCGAGGGCGCGTTAGTGAAAGGAGGAGTGGCTACTCTTCTCCCCGCGCTGTGCATTGCGCATGTTGTTTCCGCCGGAATTGTTCCAGGACGGGCTCTTCGGTTTCATCTCCAGCGCGATGGACATCAATTCTTTCGCTGCAAAGCACGCAGCTGCGACTTGCGAGGGGAGCGGCTGCCCATGATTGACAAGTCCCTGGCGGTCGACATCCAAGCCGCGCGCATTGACCCCATCATAGTCACGGCGGTCGCGCGTGGCGACTTCAATGCCTCTCACTCGCCGCCTCTTCTCTTACGTCGCTTAGGCCGCGCGCTGGCTGAGGACGCTCGGGCACCTTACTGACATATCTTCCGACGAACCTACTCACTACGACGCGTACTCGCACTCGGTGGTTGCGGTCGACCGTCTCTTGATCAGTCTCCCCGGGTGGGCCCCCTTTCTCAGGCTCTCTCGCCCCTTCGCGTTGCGGGGCTTCCTGAGACGCTCGCAGGGCGGGAGATCAGCGACCATGCCGCTCGCGCCTGTTCATTCTCCCAGCTCTGAGAAACCCAAGGAGCTTCAGAAGATCCCCAGGCGCATCTTCGAATACGA
The DNA here is from genome assembly GCA_963575745.1 of Prorocentrum cordatum. Classification (NCBI taxonomy): domain Eukaryota; class Dinophyceae; order Prorocentrales; family Prorocentraceae; genus Prorocentrum; species Prorocentrum cordatum. The sequence continues at coordinate 676,908 of CAUYUJ010021448.1, forward strand.
GGCCTTCTCGGCAGCTGCTGGGCACGGTTACGGGACAGCTCGATTTCGTGAGCCGCTCTCCCCCTAGGCAAGTGGAGTTATTCAAATTGGCCGTAAATGAGGTTTCGCGCGATGGTCGAGATCGTTTCTTCCGCCATGATTCTGAAGCGCTGGGCTCGCGACTTGTCCTTGCGCGTCAGATCGCTCGTGCAGGCTGGCGCAATGACGTGGCTCTTACTGTTCGTCTCCCCGCTGCGCACCAGACAGCCGCTGACTTCTTGGACGTCTCCTCAGGATCCGCTTCTCTCCGCCGTGCTCCGCGCATCCAGCAGTGGAGTGAGAAGACCCATCGTCGCGGGGTCGACGCGCTTCGGCAAACAAGTGGAAGCCGCACTTGCCAACGAGCGCCCATGTCAGCAGCATCGGAGTCAGCCGCGGCAGCTGGAGCGCAAAGCGACTATCTGGTCACCGCTTTCTCGTCGATTTGCCCTGCCAGGTAGTAAAACGGACGGGGGCATCTCGATTGTCTCGGACCAGCGCCGCGTGCGCGGGAAGCTGATCGAGCATTGGGCCCTAATCTTCGCGGCGAAACCGATCAATCGTGACCTCGCAGCTGATTATCTTCATCAGCATCTTCGGCCTTTGGACTTCGGCTCCGCGCCCCCCGTCCCTCGCCGAAGCTCCTGAAGGACTCCGCGAAGCGCTTCCGACACCCTGAGCCCGGGGCCCGGGCTCGACGGGCCCCCTACTTGGCGCGGTGCTCCTCGCCGATGGGGCTGGACATCCTTGCTGACGCTATGATCTGGGCCCTACCTGGCCAGGCGCCCCTCAAGTCCTCCAACGACGCGCTCCAGGTCTGGCTGCCCAAGGGCGAAGACGCAACTGACTCCATGTCGGCGGGATGATCGCGCGCCCCCTCGGCGGCGACGGCGTTGGGACTGCGCAGCGCTGACCGGAAGATCATTGCGGCGACGACCAACGCGCGCTTCAGTCAACTTCTTCGTGGTTGGGCCCCTCATCCACAGAGGGAGTTCATCATGCCGTCGCGCAACTTTGGCGCCGACAGTCTGGAGCTTGACACATTCAGCAGGGTCTACTCCAACGCCCCCAACGTGCAGCAGGACACCCCTGCATTGGTTGCCCTCGATCACGGTGCTGTCTTTCCCAGTCTATCGCAGGAATTCATGTGCATGGTCTTCTCGGCGGTGCAGGTGCCCAGGGCGTTCATGTCAGTTATCGACCAGCTGTGCACCGAGCTTGAAGCCTTCTCAATGGTTAACAATACGCCAACCCATGCGTGGTGGGTTACGTCGGGCATCTTTCAAGGCTGCTCCATTAGTGGTTCCATGCATGGGGCCACCACCGCGCCGTTCCTATCAGACTTGGAAGAGCGCCTCGAAGCTCCCAGGGCAGGCATTGCCCGCGCCTGTGCAGACGAGATCGGATGTGTGGTTCGGCACCTTTCCTCCCTTTTGCAATTTTGGAAAATGTTATGATGGCAGCAGAAGCCACCGCCACGCTGAAGCTTCGAACCGACAACTGCAAGCTGGTGCCGCTCCACAAGCCCTTCTCGCCCGCAGTGAAGGAGGAAGTCCGGCCGCTTCATCGAGTGTGCGCTCCATTCTTTGGCGATATCGGCATTGTCGACTCGCTCACCTATCTCGGTCTCGTTATTGGCCCTGCCGCTGACGCGGATGCATGCTGGCGTGCCCCGCCGATCAAAGCTCAATTGCTTTCGAAGTTGGTGGGGCACAGCAATCTCCCCGTGCCTCGGCACCCAGTGCACCACAACACGAGAATCACGACTGTTTTTTTTCTTATGTGGCTCAATTCCGTTGGATGCTTGGTTGACTTCTCAACGGCGAGCGGGTTGCGTTGTCGCGCTCTTTCAGGCTACCACTGGGAGCATTATCCTTACCGGTCTGGCTTCAGCTCAAGACAGCGGGTGGGTTTTCGATCAGCTCGTGGTTGGCCCTCAGCCTCGGTGCGCTCCTGCGGATGGCTTACCGCATTTTTCCAGAGTTCGACAGGCGTTATAACTGGCTCCATCGGCATCATCACTGTCTCGGTGACCTCCGTACGCTGGCGCAGGCTGCTTCATCAAGACCGCGCCCTGCCTTCTGGAAGTCGGAAGCATGCGTGGAAACTCTCTACAACGGAAAACGCGGGCTCGTGGACAAAGCTGCGACTCTCCGCCCAGTGTAAGCGCCGCGAGAAGCGCTGCCGAAGTGTGGCTTGCAGACTCTTCTAAGAGCTCAGGCCTTCAGAAGTCCACAGGTGCGTCAGTGACGAATGCCCTCTGCCCGTTTCCCTTGTGGCATTATTTCGAGACGAGACTGATGCGCTCCTTCCCTGACATGATGGACGATGGCTTTTCTATCACTCCGATATCAAGATGGGCGGCACTGGCGGAAAAAATGAAGAGCTGCTTTACCCCATGGGCACTCGCATACCTGCAGACGCTGGTCAATGGTTGGACTACCTCTCACCGCATCCTCGGAGATCGCGGCTGGTTCGGGTGCCGCCTTGGATGCCCAGGAGAAGCTGACAGAGTTCAGCACAACCTTGGCCGCCGCTGTTTCCGTTCGCGCATCGAGAAGGCGCCGGGCTTCTCGAGGCCGTCGCACCCACTGGGCCGACTTGGTCTCTTCGGCAGTGCGGTGGGCATCTCGCAGGTCATCTTCGATGTGGCTAGCATGTACTTCTCCTACCACGCGGCCTCCCGCGAAGTGCCGACTGGCGCGTGGCCCCTTTCATTTGCGCGCTCGCGCGCGCTGGCGGCGCTCCGAGCTGTCTCGCTGGGGGCCCAGCGCCCCGCGCATCTCCCTCGTCGTTGGTGCCTTCGTTCCGTTATGTTCGGCGCGCCTGTGGTGCTGAGTGCTGCGTCCAGCTCCTCGTCGTCCTCCTCTTCGTCTTCTGCCTCTGGCAGTGGGTCCTGTTCTGCGGCTTCCTCGTCGCCGCCCTCGTCTGCGGGTTCATGGCCTGCGCCGTCGGTCCTGGAAGATGTGTTCTTTCTGGCTGATCGCGCGGAGGATGTCTACACCCTTCCCGCTGGCGGCGACCCACTGGAAGACGAGGCGATGATAGCGGCCCCCCCCCGCGCGCTCCTCACTGCGACTCCGTCGAGCTGCGCGACGCCGACCTCGTCGATAGCAACGCTTCCCTCGACGACGCCGTCTTCGTTTCGGCCGTCGGCGCGCATCCCTCAAGTTCTGGCTCGCCCAGGCTTAACGTCGCCACCCGTCTAAGCCTCCCCCAGGGCACTCCTTCCACAGCAGGCGAGGGTTCACAGTGCGCGGGGGGGACATGGCGGGCGCTGCTGCATCCGCGGTGGAGAGAGCGGCTGCTACCGGCGCCCCCACGTCTAGCAAGCTGACGAGGACGAGGACACCTAGGCAGGAGGCTGAACACCGCAGAATGGGGCTCATCAATAGGGCTGCCTCGCGGGCGTCTTCCAGGTCCCCCTCGACTTACTTTGCCGATCCGCAGGGTAACTTCAATGCTTGGCTCGGCTGGTGCATCGACTACGTTTGCGGCGCTCTTCACTACGAGGGCGTCTCACCGTTTCTCGCCAGCAGGACTACGGGCTTGGACAATGCGATGCGCCGTGCTGCTGAGGAAGTCTGCTTGGCACGGTGGCATGGTTCAGCTTTGTCGAGAGAACGACTGCGCCGACTCTTCGTGACACGCATACCGCTCAATGACCCTGATGTGCTCGACACTGCTCTCAAGCATCTCGATCTAAACCCTGGGATGCGCCGATGGCAGCCTGGCCCTCCCAGGATGTCGCTTACCTCGTGTGCGCGCTTCGTGACTTGGATAGACTCAGGTGGTTCTTGGAGTGCCGTGGCGCCCTCTGCTGACTTACCCCCCCCAGAACCCGCAGATTTGGCCCCGCGACTTCTAGCTGGAGGCAAAGGATGTTGACCCGCTGCAACCCGAGTTTTACTCCACGACCTCCTTATCAGGAGAAGACAGCTTCGCGGCAGCGGAGGTGGACGATGACCTGCGCGACACCTACCCCTCTCCCACTGACGAAGACCTACGCTTCATGGATTCGTTGCTCGATCGCGGCGAGATCATGGGCTCGTGGCCGCCACCGCCGTTTGAGGGCGAAGCTATGAGCGACGAGGAATTTGAATACATGTTCGGCCAGTTCGCGGACCAGTCAGCGGCCTCGCAGTTGCGCCCTGCGTCTGCTTCTCAGGATGGTGAACTTCCTCCCGTGCTGCCCTCATGGCCTGCTGGCAGTTCTCGTGATCCTGCCCCTCATGGCGGCGGCGAGGACGTCCTTCGCTGGCTTGGCATGCCACCGTCTCGTTCGAGGCCTGCGGTGACCCGTCCTGCCGGTCCTGAGCTGCTGTCTTCTGCGGCTGCCCATTTGGGCGCTGGCCTCGCCCAGCTGAACATCCTCCACCACCAGTGGTTGATGGACGAGTACCTCCTGTCCACCAAGATCCTCCTGCCCTTTATCCTGCCCATGATGATGCTGTGCTGGGCCCCGCGGCCGCTGGCCACGAGTCGACGGGCGCGGCAGTTGGCGGTGGCGCTATTGGTCGACCTGGGATGGCCCTCAACCAACTTCGCCGCGCTCTCCATACTCTATCCAGTGAAGCTGGTCTTCATCCTGGGCTTCAACATGCTCTTCCTGCTGCGCACTTGGATGATGTGGCTGTTCCCGATCATGCAGCTAGCGGTCCTCGAGCCTGACCTTCTTCGGCGTGCGCTTGAGGTTCCTGATCGCCAGACTCTTCCGCAGGAGCACCGCGAGTTCGCAACGTGGCTGCGGAGGCGCCCCAGCAAGCTACTGGAGCTCGACATATTCGAGGACATTGGCCCGTCCTGTCTGGAGGCCGCTGACGAGCATGAGGGGCATGGCGTTTCGGACCCGTCCTTCCTGGCCATCGTTGACGCCGTCGACGGGGCGCCCACCAACCATGATGAGGGTGCTGGCGATTTGGTGTTCCCTGACTTCCTGCCCCCTGCTGTGTCGCCCCCTCACCAACCTGGGGTGGGAACTCTTGGCGTCGATGGCCTCTGCAACCACACCGGCGGCTCCGAGAGCGGTGGCATGCTGAACGGTCCCTCCCTCGGGGTCGGCGCTGACGTCTCCGCTGCCCACGTCGCCCCGAGCGGCCTCGCGCCACTGGACCTCTTCCATGTGGGCCTCAATGACTCCCAGCAAGGTGCGGACCTGTGCGAGCACTGCGGACCCGTACTTCTTAACAGTGGCAGACGCCACCAACTTTGACGAGGGTGATGCCGAGGCGGCATTCCCCGACTTCCTCGGCCCCGTCGCTTCCTCTCCATCCAGTCGCGGGTGGACCTGGAGATGCTGGCCCCCACGGCATTGTTGGCGAGTTCGAGGAGGTCGCAGCACTCGTCGGCCCCTCCGTCGACGTCGGCACCATCGTCTCTGCCTCCCACGTCTTCGTGAACAACGACGGCGCCCTGGACAACTTCAACGACAGCCTGAGTGGCTCGGCGCAGGCGCGCCCGCGGCGTCCCTAGGCGGGGAGAAACCGTACTCCAGGGATGCTTGCTCCTTCTCCTCCTCCTCCTCCTCCTCCTCTTCCTCCTCCTCCTCCTCCTCCTCCTCCTCCTCTCCTCCTAGAAGGGGAGAGGCCACCTGCCCGCCTTCTATCCTGAGGCCCAGGGAGGAAGGAGAGGGATGATGATGAGCGGCCGGGCCGCCCATGTGATGTGGAGGTGCAGCGCTAGACTGAAGTAGATGCGACATCTTGAATTTGAAGTAAACGTAGTATCTTGTGTGTAACGATGTTTTTGTTTACCTTTGTCCGTAACGCTGCAGCTCGGATTCCGAAATCTTCTCCGGCTTCAAGCAGGCGGGTCTCGCCTTGTCGGTGAAAGTAAAGGATAATATGTGGGATAACAATCCTCGGCAGCTTTTGGTGGGCTGGTTTCAACGTAACGAGTGCGGTCTGCGGAGTGCCGCTCACTGGAGCCGGCACGTGCTACCAACCAGCCCGCGGATTGTGGCGGACGTCTCGTCCAGCTTCTCCACGACGAAGTCGTGGTACGTCGTGCCAAGCCTGTCCTGCACTGCGTCGCCAATGGCGATTGGCTTTTTGGTAGTCCAGGTCTTCCGTGGGCCTTGGTGTTCGTCTCGTGGACCTCGTAGTATAGGAGGGTGGCCCTGGTAGCTCCGCTCGTGGCCCCCGTAGCCTTGCAGGTGGCTCCCACAGCTCAGCGCGTGGGGGTCGCAGCTCAGCTACTGGCCCTGGTAGCCCTGCTGCCGTCTTTTGTAGAACAGCAGGTCGCACGGGTAGGACTTCTAGTCAGTCTCGTAGCTCTGTTTGCGGCTGCGGCTCTCGTAGCGCAGTTTGAAACTCAGCTGGTTGGCAGTGCAGTTCAGCTCTTTGCCCTGGTAGCTCAGCAGGAGGCTCTCGTAGTTCTGCTTGCGGACCGCGTTGATCAGGTTTGGCCCTCGCAGCTGGTCGGGTGGCCCTCGAAGCTGAGCTGGTGGTTCACGAAGTTCTGCTCCAGGTCCTGTCAGTTCAGCTTGTCACTCTGGTAGCTCTGTAGGCGGCTCTAGTCGTTCTTGGGGACATCGCAGCTCACGTTGTGGCCCTCGTAGCTCAGCAGTGTGTCCTCTCATCTGTGCTGGTGGTTCTCCTAGGGCTGCACGTGGCCCTTGCAGTACAGCTTTTCCCCGTAGCTCAGCCTATGGTCCTGGAAGGTCCGCTTGTGGCCCTGGCAGCGCTATTGCTGGCTGCAGTAGGTCTGCTTGTTTCGTACGACGCAGATCTGGTGCCTCCGGTTGTTGAGTTGGTGGACTTCGTAGTTCTGCTTGTTGTTCTCGTAGCTCAGTTGGTCGCCCTCGCGGTACAGCTGGTGGCCCTCGTTGCCCTGTTTGTGGCCCTCTCAGCCGAGCTTGCAGCCCTCGTGGCTGAGCTGGTGGTCCCCGTAGCCCTGCTTGTGGCCATCGTGGTTGAGCTTCTGGCCCTCGTAGGTCTGGAGTTGGCTCTCGTAGCTGTGCCTGTGGTCCTCGTAGTTTAGCTTGTGGTGCTCCAGGCTGGCAGTATGCCTGCTAGCTCTGCTGATGGATTAGCTGTTTCTGGTTGTGGCTCTCGTAGCTCAGCTGGTGGTGCTCGTAGTTCTGTCTGTGGTTTTCGAAGCTCTTGTTGCCCTCGTAGTTCGGCCAGATGTTCTCGGAGTCCTTCTGGAGGTTCTCACAGTTTTGCTGGTCGTCGGAGCTGCGCTGGCCCCCGCTGCGGAGCTTGGATGCCCTCCTCGTGCTCGTGCTCGTGCACCTGGCCGAGGAAGTATAGTCGAGGCTGTACGTTCACCTGCAAGCCCTTGTGGACGTCGGAGTCCACGAGGTCGGCGTCGGAGTCCTCGGCTGCCAAGCCGTAGGATTCCGCGTTCCGGGTGCCAGTCGTGGTGTTCCTATTGCTAGCAGGTGCCCGTGATAGTTCGGTTGGTGGTCCTCGTACGGTGGGTGGGCAAAAAGTGTCCACACCCATCGCGCCAATTTGACACGACACCGAATTGCGTCGAACAAATATCCATAGCCCCCGCCCCCCCCAACCCAAAGTTGACGGGGCTGGGCGTGAGGCAACGCGCGGGGGACAAAATGTGGACACTTCAACTTTGGGTTTGGGGGTAAGGGGGGCGAGCCACACGTGCATTGCAATTGTCGTTGCCATCATGCCTGGTTATCTTCGCGCCGTCGGCGTGGACACTTTTTGTCCGGGCACCGTAGCCCTGCGTGTGGTTCTCGTAGCTCGCCTCGTGGCCCTCGCAGTTCAGACCGTGGCCTTTGTAGTTCTGGCGGTGGCTCTCGTTGCTCGGCTTGTGGCCCTCGTAGCTCTGGTGGCAGTCCTCGTTGATCTGCTCGCGGCCGTCGTAGCGCAGCTTGTGGCCCTCGTAGGACAGCCAGTGGCCCTGGTGGCTCTGCTGGTGGCTCCCGGAGCTCTGGCCGCCGCAGGTCAGCCTGTGGCCCTCGCAGCTCGGCTGGAGGCGCTCGCAGCTCATGCGGTGCTCCTCGGGGATCTGCTCGATGCACCAGAAGCCAAGGCTGTGGCCCTCGTAGAACTACAGGTGGACCTCGTGGATCCGCAGGTGGCCCGCGCAGCTCAGCTTGTGACTCTCGCAGCACTGCTTGCGGCCCTAGGAGCTCAGCGTGTGGCGCTCCTCTGTGCTCAGCTCGTTGCCCTCCGTAGTTCAGCAGGTGTTCCTCGTAGCTCTGGCGGTGGGTTGTCGCCTAGCTCAGCAGGTGTCCCTGGTAGTTCAGCCTGTTGATCTTGTAGCCATGGTAGCTCGGCTGATTGCCCTCGAGGCTCAGGTGGTGGACCTAGTAGCTCAGCCCATGGTCATCGTAGCTCTGCTGGTGGTTCTCGTTGCGCTGCAGGTTTCCCTGGTAGCTGTGCCAGTGGTTCTAGTAGGTATGCGTGTAGCCTTTGTAGCTCAGCTTGTGGTCCTCGTAGCACAGCTGTTCGCTTCCGTAGTTCCAGGAGTGGCCCTCGTAGCCCTGCTCGTGGCTCTCGGAGCTCTGCCTGCTGCCGTCGTAGTTCGGCTCGTGTCCCTCGGAGCTCCTCTGCGAGCCTTCGTGGCTCAGGCAGTGGCCCTCGGAGCTCTGCTAGCTGCCCCTGAGGCTTGTGGTCCTCGTAGATTCGCAGGTGGCCCTCGTAGAGCAGCTGGTGGGTCTCGTAGCTCTGCCTTTGACCCTGCTGGTGACCCACGGAGGTCTGCCCGTGGCCCTCGTGGCTCAGGTAGCGGCCTTCGCAGTCCAGCTGGTGGCACTCGTAGCTCAGCCAATGGCCCTCGCTGCTTTGCAGGTGCCTCTGGCAGCTCTGCCAGTGGCCCTCGCAGCTCGGCCTCTGGCCCTCGCAGCTTAGCCTCGCAGTTGGCCTCCGCCGCCAGGCCTGACGCCAGGAGGATTGCGGGCAGTTGGAGGTTGCCGTGCGGCTGCGCATCGTGGTTGTAGCGACGGTCGTCGACCACGCACTGCTGGTCGTGCTGGTAGTGCTGGTTGTAGCCGCCGACGCCAGGTTGTCGTACTGGTCGTACTGTTGGTCGTACTTGTGGTCGTACTTCTCGAACTGGTCGCGCTCCACAACATCAACGACGATGTATTTGCACTCCGCCAGGCGCTGGTGGAAATTTGGTCATCGGCCGCTGGATGCCTGAGCGCAGAGCTTTACCTCAGCGCCGTTCCCCGTCAGGTGATCGTCCTCCGTCGCGGCCGAGGCAAGCAGCATCGCCCTCGCCGGCAGCGCGACGCCTTTTCAGCTTCTTCCTGGCCGCGTATGCCAGGCGGTTCAGAGCCGCATGCAGCGGCTTCATCGGCATGTCCGCCTCCAGTCTGCGCCTCGTCCGCGCCCATCGGGCCCTCGTGCCGCTCGCCACGTCTCGTGCGGCCCAGGGCCGGCGGCCCGTGGGCCGACGCCAGCTCCCCCAGTGGCGCGCGCGCGGCGGGGCGCGGCGCCAGGGGGTAAGTGCGGGGATGGATCCCGCAGATGGCAGTCCTCCGCCACCTCCTCCTCCTCCTCCTCCTCCTCCTCCTCTTCTTTCTCCTCCTCCTCCTCTTCTTTCTCCTCCTCCTCCTCCTCCGCCTCCTCCTTCCTCTATGTACGCAGCTCAACTTTGCCGAAGTCGGATAACACGGTGGGATCGTTTTGCCAGTTCGAGGTCCGCTATGACACGCGTCCGCGGATAGAGAACAGTCAGCGCAATGGGCAAGAGATGGGTGGGATGGGTATGATGACATACGTAGCGCGAGCGCACCTAGCTTTTCGTCCCCCATCCTCCTCCTTCCTCCTCCTCCTCCTCCTTCTCCATCCCCCTCCCCGGGGCTCCCCCTTCATCCTCTTTCCTCCTCCTCGTCCTCTTGCTTATCCTTCTAGGCCTGTTGGATGGGGTCGGAGTAGATGGGGTCGGAGGATCGCGCCGCATGGCCGATGCATCGCCGATGCGGCTCGATGTGGAGCCCGATTTTCACCGCGCAGGCGTCGCCAATGCACAGCCGACGTCGCCGATGTATCGTCGATACACCGCCGATGTATTGGCGATGCGGCGCGATCCTCCGACCCCACCCACTCCGACCCCATCTAGGAGGCCTCTACTCATCCACCTCCTCCCTCTCGCCCTCCCTCCCTGCGTCCTCATTCCTCTTCCTACTCCTGCTCCTCCAGATTCGCATCGCGAAGGGGTTCATTAACTCATTCATTATTCCTCCTCCTCGTCTTCCCTCCTCCAGGATGGGAAGAAGGGGGCTGGGGTGGGAGGGGTAGGCGGGAGGATGGGGGCGGGCGGAGAGGGAGATGGGATGAGAAGGGGTGGAGACAGAGATGGGGGATAAGGGCGATAGAAGGGGAGAAGTGGAGCGATTGGAACGAGGAGGGCGAGGATGACAAGAAACAAACCAGGATCACAGCCCACGGAGACTCGCTTTGGTGGCAACTTCGAAAGGGAACAGCCGCCTAGCAGTTGAATTCGCACACATGTCGTAGCACCATGTGGCATGTGATAAGTCGATGGCACACCGTCTATGCCCACCAGCCCATCCAGAAACGATCCCCAAGCGCAGAGGAAAAAGGAGGAGCAGTCGGATAAGGAGGAGGAAGAGGAGGAGCAGAAGGGAATAGGGATAATGAGGAGGAGACTGAGAAGGGGGCGAACAGACAAGCGAGGAATTGAGCGGAGCACGTCCTCGCTCAGAGTCATGTAATCTTTGGATGGGAGGATGCGGAGAAGGAGGACGGGGAAGAGGAATAGAAGGAGGAAGTGGAGGAGCAGGAAATGGGAGGAGCAGGATGAAGATGTGGGAGGGATGCGACGAAGACGACGGGGACAATGGAAAACAGCCATAAGGCATTTGCAAATATGTCGCCTTGGGGGCCTCTTTGAGCCATCTTGGGGCAGTTTTGGTAGAGCCTTCTGCCGAGGAGGCGCAGGGAGAAGGGGGGAGGGGGGAGGATTAGTTGCAGCAGCAGGAGGAGGGGCAGATGGCGGAAGAGACGCTGATGGAGCAGGGGAAGGGCGGAGGGGAGGAGGAGGGAGGAGGAGGAGGAGGAGGAGGAGGAGGAGGAGGAGGAGGAGGAGGAGGAGGAGGAGGAGGAGGAGGAGAGGAGGAGGAGGAGGAGGAGGAGGAGGAGGAGGAGGGGAGGAGGAGGAGGAGGAGGAGGAGGAGGAGGAGGAGGAGGAGGAGAGGAGGAGGAGGAGGAGGAGGGGAGAGGAGGGGAGAGGAGGAGGAGGAGGAGGAGGAGGAGGAGGAGGAGGAGGGGAGGAGGAGGAGGAGGAGGAGGAGGGGAAGGAGGAAGAGGAGGGAGAGGAGGAGGAGGGGGAGGGGAAGGGGGAGGGGGAGGAGGAGGAGGAGGAGGAGGAGGAGGAGGAGGAGGAGGAGGAGCAGGAGGAGGAGGAGGAGGAGGAGGAGGAGCAACAGGAGCTTCCAGGCTGGATGTGAAAGGGGAGGATGATGTGATGGGAGGAGGACGAGGAAGAGGAGGAGGGCAGAGCAGATCAGAGGAGGGACGAAAGCAGATAGCAAGGCAGGAGCGCAGAGGAGGAGCGGGGGCGAGGTAGAGTGCAGCACCCACCCCGTCGCCCTTCGGGCGGCGGCGAGCGCGTGCCCACCCGCCCCCCCTGCCCGGGCCGCAGGCGAGTGCAGCCCTGTGGACTGCACGTGGCGGGACTGGGGCGAGTGGGGCGAGTGCGACCGGTGCGGGGGCCAGACGACCCGCTCCAGGACGCCGCCACCAGGGGTTCCAGCCTCTCCCTCCGCCTCCCCCTTCTGCTAGCCATTTGGGCTCAAGCCGTTCCGCGGCGGTTTTCTGCTTGTTGGTGTGACTGGTCCGTCCCAGTTTCACCACCTGCCTTCCGCGTGCCACTGCGGGTGGGCAGACTCTTTATCGTGGCTGCGGCTTTGATGATGACGTTCCTCATTGCGAGCAGCCTCGCACTCTTCAGGATGGTGCCTGAGGGCGATGGAAGTGACACATACAAGGAAGGCCAAGCAGTGTGTTCTTGTTGCGTCTGCCTGGTGTTGGGGAGGAGTGACCCGAGTCGCACGGAGGGCGTCCCTGGTGTCCGTCCCCGCCTCCTCCCCCTCCCGCCCTGGGTCTTGGGTCGCACCCAACTGGTGCAAGGTCAGTGAGCTGGGGCTGCGCCCTCCCCGCGGCCAGCGTCACACCCGGGAGAGAGAGACGGCCCCCCTGCCCGGGTGGACAGGGTGGGCCGTGGGGGCAACAGGGGTGACCACCGCCGTCAAAGAGTGAGCCGAGTCGCGCGGAGGGCGGCCGTGTGGTGTCCGTCACCGGTTCCTCTCCCTTCCGCCTCGCGTCCGGGGCCGCACCTGGCCGGTGCACGCACGGCGAGGTGGGCCTGATTCCCTACCTGCGAAGACTGGCACGCCCAGAGCAAGGTGCTCCGTGTCGCAGGGGGGGCCTTCTGGGGTCGCCGTGGCAAGGCGGGGCGATCCGGGCGCTGCCAGACGGCTCTCGTTGAGGCGCACTGCGGCGGGGGTCTCCTGAGGCCCCCAGCGCTCCGGGAGAAGGCTGGAGTCCGTCGGGGTGCTTGGGGGTCGCCGTGGCGAGGGCCTCGCCCCGCGGAGGGCAGCCGTGGCACGGTGGAACGAGTCGGGCGCTCCCAGACGGCTGTCCCAGAGGCGCACTGTCGCGGGGGCCTCCTGAGGTCCCCAGCGCTCCAGGAGAAGGCCGGGATCCTTCGAGCTGCTCGGGGTCGTGCTGCTGGACTCCGTCGTGACCGAGCGGGCGGAGCGGGGATCCAGTACAGGGCGCCCAGTCGCCCCAGGCGGAGCTGAGCGACCCGCCAGCAGCGTCGGGAGCGCCGCCGGCCGCCGCGGTCGCGACCGCGGCCGCGGCCGCGGCGGCGGCCGCTGCGCCGTCGGCCGTGGCGGCGGCGCTCGCGGCGGCCGGCTCAGGGCGGCCGCGCGGGCCACGGCAGCGGCGGCCGGGGCCAGCGAGCCGCCCGCCGCGGCGGCAGCGGCGCGAGCGGCGGCCTCGGCGGCAGCCGCGACGGGCCGCGCGGCTGCGGCGCTGTCGGCCGCGGGCGGCGGCAGGCCTGGCGGCGGCGCCGCGGCGCCCGCGGCGCCACCGGCGGCGCCACCGGCGCGGGGGGGCGCCCACGGCGGCCGCGGGCCGCGGGGCCGGCGGCGGCCGGCGGCGCGGCGGCGGGTGCCACGCGCGGCGCCCACGGCGCCCGGCGCCGTGGCGCGGGGCACGCCCGAGGCGCCGGCGGCGCCCACGGCGCCCATGGCGCGCCCGGCGCCAACAGCGCCCGCGGGCCGCCCGCGCGGCAGCGCGGGGCCGCCGACGCTGAGCCGAGGGCGACACCATGGGACCGCGGAGAGGGGCGCCGAGAGGAGGAGGCCCCTTCCGGCGCCCCCCCAGGCTGGCCGAAGTCCAGGGCAGGCTCCGGCCCCGAGGGGGCCGCGCTGGCCAACCGCGAGCAAGAGCGGCCTTGAGCCAAGGGCGATGGAACCACCACACACATACGCACACATACACACACACACACACACACACACACACACACACACACACACACACACACACACACACACACACACACACACACAAACACTCATACACATACACACATACACACATATACACGACACTACCCACTCTTTCACGCACACACATACACGCACACACACACACACACACGCGAACAGAAAACAGAGAAAAAGAAAACAAAGAAGAGTGAAGAAAAGGTCCAAGCGACCGCATACTCCCAAACTATATGTTCTATGTCCCCTTATTTTCATCAGATCCCTTGTCAGCCCTTGAACGTTCCATCCATGCAGCCTTTCCTTTAGAGGCGTTCCTTACGGCATCGCCCTGCCTAGGCAGCTGTTCCAGGCGCGCTTCCTCGTTCCAGCCTCTGCCCCCATCTGTCTTCTCCACATTATCATCCTCCTGTGGTCTTATTGTTTTTCTCATCCTCCTTTTCCTCCTCATCCTCCTCATCATCCTCATCCTCATCCTCCTCATACGTATAACCCTCGGATGCCCTAAGACCATGAGTATGCCTGTAGAAACCCATCCCTCCCCAAAACGTCCTAAACTCCTCCTCGGCCTCCTCCCCCTGTGGGGGTCTCCACAGGTCAGGTCCGCAGGGGCCTCGGGGAAGCCTCTGGAGGCCCAGGGCAACGAAACGCCCACGAAAACCTCGATCCCAGATCCCCGATGACCCCTCCTCCCCCTCCTCCCCCTCCTACTCACTCGTTCGTTGGCAGCTTTAGGGCAGAGGCTGGAAGCCCGATCGAAGGAAGACGTCGATTTAAGCAGGATGGAAGCGACGGCGACTAGGATTCCGCGGGGCCCCGAAGGCCGCACGAGAGACACAGGCGCAGAATTCCCTTAGGAACGTCTGGCAAAGGAGAGGAGAAACGACAGCAGCAAGAAGGATGCCTCCAGCCTGAGTGCAACAAGCCCTCCACGAGTACCGCGCAGCGGAATCGACCCCTGGAATTTCGAACCCAGTCCCTTCCTACAGCCAAGACGCTGAAATGAGGAGCAGTTCGGGTCTTGACGGGGATCGCTGCTCCTCTGGCACTCATTGTGCACCCAGATGGTTTGGAGTTCAAAACATGTGCCTCGTTCCTTAGCGTTCCCTCTGTCATCACCGTCGGAAGCATCCCCACCCCCACTCGTACAGGGCAGGTTGCCTCTTCCAGCGCACACCCTCCGGATGGGGATGGGCACCGCGAAGCCCCAAGGCGGCGGCCTTCGTGACCACCCAGGGGGTGTTTGGTCTGCCAATTTTTCGTTGATGGGATTGGGGATGGTGTTTCTTGCCCAGATGATGGCAGCATGATGCCCTTGCGACCGCCCGTGCTCAACGCCTCCCCTCTCCCCCCGCCGCTCCAGAGGAGAGTCCTGGAGCACGCCAGCTGCGGCGGCGCCTCTTGCGACGCGGGCGCGGCGGAGGAGACCGAGTGAGGGGGAGGGAGATCAGCTTTTCGGGGCTTCCTGGGAGGCCCTCATCGCCACCGCTGGATCATCCTCGAAATGCTGGTTGGGACGCACCCCGGGAGTGGTCCTGGGAGTGGCGGTATCGTTGCCTTTCGGTTGCCCCAGAACGAGGACGAGGACGAGAAGGAGAGGGGGCGGAGGAGGGGGAGGAATGGGGAAGGGGAATACGTTAGTGGAGGGGACGCGGAAGAAGCGGCGAGGGATGTGAGAGAGATGGTGACGGGGAGAAGGAGGGAGAAGGCGGAGAAGGAGGAGGATTGGGAGAACGGGGAGACGGCGAAGGTGGAAGAGGAGGAGGAAGGCGGACAGGAGGAGATGGAAGGGGGCGGGGAGAATGAGGAGTAGGAGGAAGAGGAGAAGGAGGAGGAGGAGGAGGAGGAGGAGGAGGAGGAGCCCTTCACATTCACTTTCCCTCCACCTTTTCTGTCCCCCTTTCCCTTCCTTTCCCTCCCTTGCCCTTCTTCTCCCCTCCCATCCCTACCTTAGCTGGGCTCTGCAGGACATGGGCTTTCTCATTCAATTGAGTGAGAGTGCGTGGGCATAGACCCCTTCTACAGCTGGCACTGTTGACACCACACGACGTAACACAAACACAACTCCTCCATTTTCACTCTCCTCCTCTTCCTCCTCCTCCTCCTCGCCCCAGTCCTGAGTCCCCTCCGCTCCCCTTCCTATCTCCCTCTCGCTCGTTCTCCACCCCTGCTGCTGCTACTTCAAACCACCGTCCACTGTTCTGCTTCCTCGCCATCCTTCCCCCCCTTCTCCCCGCCTTTGTCATTCAAGTCTCTGTTCCTCCTCCTCCTCCGCCTCCTCTTCATCATCACCATCAATCATTCTTGGCATTGGAACTACCATCAGCACCACCATTTGCATCCTTACCAGCACAATCATAACCACCATCGTCAACATCATCATCCGCATCACCATCATCATCGTCATCATCATCAGTATCATCATAATAATCATCATCATCATCAGCAGCAGCAGCAGCATCCTCCTCATCCTCCTCATCCTCCTTCCCCTCCTCTTTCTCCTCCGCATCGTCCTCCTCTTCTTCTTCGCCATCGTCATCACCACCGTCATAAGCAGGATCATCATTAGTATCAGCATCAGCAGCAGCAGCAGCACCACCATCACCATCAACATCAGCATCACCACAACCAGCACCATCATCAGCGCCATTTTCAGCGCCATCACCATCATCACCATCATCATCATCATCATCATCATCATCATCATCATCATCATCATCATCATACTCAGCATCAGCATCAGCATCATCATCATCATCATCATCATCATCATCATACTCATCATCACCATCACCATCGCCATCACCATCACCATCATCACCACCGTCATCAGCAGCACCATCACCATCACCAACATCATCACCATCATCATCATCATCGTCATCATGACCTTCGTCATCGTAATCGCCATCGTAATCGTCATCATCATCATCAGCATCAGCATCAGCATCATCATCACACGCATCCTCAAACTGGTTATGATCAGCAGCACCGTCATCACCATCACCACCACCATCACCATCACACTCATCATCATCACCATCATCATAATCGTCAGCATCATCAGCAGCAGCATTATCATCGTCGTCAGCATCGTCGTCATCATCGTCGTCATTATCGTCATCATCCGCCCCATCATTATCATCATCAGCATCATCATCAGCTTCATCGTCATCGTCTTGGCTCGAGGGTTTTTGCGGCACGCGCGCCGTCCTCGCGTTGAGACTAGCGCTCCGTATTGGACGGGGTGTGATTCGGGCGACGGCCGCGCCTGGCTGTTGACGGCGGTCTCGCGCTGAGCGCTTCGCGGGCGCGGGCAGCGCGGGCGGCCGACGCCGCAGTGGCCAGACGGGAGAGCAAGTCCGTGGCCGCACCCCATCGCCGCGACGCGCCGACGGCCGCGTTGGACGCGGAGCGGCGGGCGCAGGCAAAGGCCGTTGCCCGGGGCGCCCGCTCGGTGGCCGAGGCGTTGCAGGCGGCCCGCCTCGAGCAGCCGAGGCCCCCCATTGGTGCCGAGTCTCCCCGGCAGGCCAGGCTCCGCCGCCCCGGAGACGAGCGAGCGGCCATTTCGCGCCCTTCGCCCCCGCGGCCGCGCAGCTCGAGGCCGCCCACGTCCCGTACGTGGCCAGGCGGGTCGTGGTGAGCCGCGCGCCGCTCAGCAGCGGGGCCAGGCCGTTCGAGGCCGCCGCGCTGGGCGTGCAGGGTTCGGCGGCGAGCTTCGGGACGGCGCGGCCGGGCGACCCGAAGGAGCTGGGCCAGGGCGAGGCGGCGGACATCCCGCGCGGCCTCGCGAGCGCGGAGCCCGCGAGGCTGGTGGAGATCCTCGAGGCGGGCTTGCGGGGCACGGTCCGCGGCGTGCAGGCCGCCCTGGAGCGCGGCGCGGTCGCGGAGGCCGCCGAGGAGCCGCCCGCCGTGGGCGCCGCCGCGCGGCTGCCCCATCGCGGCGGGCCCCCGCGTGCTAAAGGGGGGCGAGGCGAGCGGCGGCCCACGGGCGGCGGGCACCGCCATTGGTGCTGGATCAGCGGCGGCGCTGGTGACCACGGCCGCGGGGCCCATCGCGGAGCTCGTGCTGGCCGTCGACCTGTGGGGCACGGCGCGGGGCCGGATTTCGGCGCCGTTGTGCCGCTCGTGGATCTGGCGCTGTAGCTCGCCACGGCGCTGGAGTTCGGGGACCTAGCCTGCGTCGGCCCCGTCGCGGCCGAGCTCGACGGCAGCGTGGGCATGGCCGTAAGGCTCTGCGTGGACCCTTCCCGTTTGCTCGAGTGCGGCGTCGCGGAACCGCCCATCATGGAGCTGGTGGCCATCGTGGACCTGGTGCGGCATGGAGCTCGTGGGCGTCCTCTTGAAGCGCGTCGACGCCCGCGCCAAGGCCTCTGCCGTCGCTGCCGAGCTCGGCGGTAACGTGGGCTTGGCCGTGGAGCTCTGCGTGAAGCCGCCCTGCATCCTGGAGGTCGGCACCGTGGTGTTGCCCATCGTGGAGATGGATGTCATCGTGGGCCTGGTGCTCGGCGGCATGGAGCTCGTGGGCCTCCTCGTGGGACTCGGCGGCGTCCTTGCGCAGGCAACAGTTCATGAACCTGCGGGAGGTGCTGGGGTGCCGCCTGCCGCGGCCGAGGCGCCGCCCGTCCTGGTCGCGGCGCTGGGGCCTCAAGCTCATCCTCACGCTCGGCAGCGGGGTCGCGATGGCCTGGGCTTGCGAGCTGCTGGACGAGGGCCACCCCTGCCTCTCTCGTCGTCCGCCTCGAGAGTCTCGAGTTCGCGTGCGAGCCCACCGAGGCCGACGTGGTGAAGGTCTTCGGGAGGTTCGAGGACGTCCGCTCGGCGACCGCCGGCCCCGACGGCACCGACGCCATCGTGCAGCCCGTGGAGCCGCGCATGGCAGCGGCCGCGCGGGACGCCTTCGACGGGCGGGAGCTGGGCGCGCTGGAGGGCTCCGTCTTCCACTTCAAACCCTAGCCGCCCTTGGAGGAGGCGGCCTTCGTGGCTGCGCTGCGCGGGGAGCTGACCCTGGCAGCCAAGGAAACCGAGGCTATAGACTATAGATGACCCGCCCGTGGCCCTCTCGGCGCGCGGCAGGCCGCCTGGGCGAGGAACCTGGGCCATCCCCGCGACCGTGATTATCGCGGCCGTGTGCGTCGGGAGCCGCTCGCGTCGGCGCGACGGCGGCGGGCCCGCTCCGCCGCGGCCGCCGCGCCAGCGGCCGAGCAGGGCGGCCAAGACGGCGCGGCTCGCAGTCGCTCAGCAAGCGGTTGCGCGTCGGCCCGCCGCTGGCCCGCCGGCCGCCGCGGCCGGCCCGCCGCCCGCCGCGACACCGCCGCGGCTGACCCGCCACCCGTGGCCCGCCGCGGAAGTGGGAGGGGGCGACCCAAGGATCCTCAGGTGAACCCCCTTGGGCAGCCCCTGCTGGAGGCCCCGCCCGAGGAGGCGAGGACCGCGCGGGGCCAGACCCCGAGAGTGCGAGCAGGCCGAAGAGCTGGGCCAGCGTTTGGCCAGGGCCCTGCGCCCAGTCTGGTGGGGGCGGAGGGCCCCGCGACCAGTGGCGTGCGCGAGGTGGTGCGAGGCCCCCTGGAGGACACGCTGGGCTCGCAGGCGGAGGAGGCCAGCCGTGCAGCCCCCCTCTGGGGGTCCGCGCCCGCGCGGGGCCACCCGAGGCCGCCGCCTTGGGGCGGCTGCCGGGCGACCTCCAGCGGCAGAGAGCGTGATGCACATGCCGTGTCCCTTCGAGGCTGGTGTGGCTGCTCGGCAGGCCTGCTGGACGCGGCCCGGAGCGCTCGGCCGACGGCCCCGCAGGGCCGTCGGCGGTCCGTCCTTGGGGTCTGGGTGCTCCAGCCTTCCGTCCAGCCTTTGGGCTGGCGCAGAGGGGTGGGTGGTCGGCCGCCACGGGTCCTGGTGTCCTCATCAGGGACCGTGGCGTCTGACCGTCCTTTCGGCGTCTGGAGATCTCCCTCGTCGCTGGCCTCGTGGGGGGTGCTGCCCGAGGGTTCCCCCCTGTCCGCAGCGGCCTGCGGGTCCCAGGGGGTTTGCATCAATAGTGCAAGCGGGTTGGGGGCGCCGCTACCCAGCCTCACTGCAAGCAGAGCCTCCGTATCATCACCATCAGCGCCATCATCCAAACCATCCGCATCACCGTCGCCATCACCATCACCAGTATCACCATCAGCATCACCTGCTTCGTCGTCTTCTTCCTATTTTCCTGTTCATAATCAGCATCATCATCACCACCATCATCAGCATCATCATCCTCATCATCATCATCATCATCATCATCATCGTCATCATCATCATATTCATCAGCAGCATCACCATCACCATCATCATCAACATCATCACCATCATCAGCACCATCACCATCATCATCATCATCACCATCACCACCATCACCATCACCATCATCATCATCATCATCATCATCATCAGCAGCAGCAGCAGCATCATCATCATCATCATCGGCATCATCGGCATCATCATCATCACCATCACCATCACCATCATCACCATCATCACCGGCATCATCATCATGCTGTCCATCTGCAGAGTCTCTTCTTCGCCCCCGCCCCGCTCAGCCTGAGGCAAGCCACGTATCGTCGGATGCACCCCTCAGTGTTGGTGTCGCGCCTCCTCCTGCTGCTGCTCCTGTGGCTGCTCCTCCCGTGGCGGAGGAGACGAAGAAGTGCACGCGGACCTGCAACACGAGGAGCTGGCGCGCGCCCCAGCGGCCAGGGAACATGGGGGTGCTGTGGCCCCCGCCGACGGTAATCAGGGAGGGGGAGAGGGGGAGGGGGGATGATGCTGATTTCCTTTTGCCGAAGGTAACATGGGGAGACATTACGCGCAGACGTGCCTCACTTCGACGCGCTGGAGGTGTGAGTGTGTGTGTGTATATGTGTTTGTGTGTGAGCGTGAGTGTGAGTGCAAGTGTGAGTGAGTGAGTGAGTAAGCGAGTGAGTGAGTAAGTGTGTGTGTGCGTGTGTGTGTGTGTGTGTGTGTGTGTGTGTGTGTGTGTGTGTGTGTGTGTGTGTGTGTGTGTGTGTGTGTGTGCGTGTGCCTCAGTCTCTCTCTCTCTCTCTCTTTCTTTCTATGCCTTTCTCTCTCCACCTTCCTCCTCTTCGTCGCCGCCCTCCTACAAGAGAATTGGGGGAAACCATCCCAGAAAGGGGGCCTCAACTGGAAGCTTTCAGGAGGCACTTTGCGTTCGGCAGTCGCTATTGGAATATCTATTTCTTGTTGGCAGGGAGGTGGAGGAAGAAACAGAGAGGGAGGCGGGAGAGGACTTGTGGGCTTCTTTGGACCTCTTGGGAACTTCTTGGGGCCTCCTGGGAGCTTCTCGGGGCCGAGGGCTCGAAATGTCCGTCAGGGTTCCCCAACAAGGCACGCTCTTGGAGCCGTCTTGTGGGCCTCTTGGGCCGTTCTGGAGGCGTTTTGGGCACCTTGAGGTTCTGTTCGGATGTTTTAGAGCGCTCTTGGAAGCCTCTTGGGGCGATATTGAGGGCCTCGTCGGCCGTCTTGGAGCGGCGGGAGGCGGAAAAGGTGAGAACGCCCAAATTTGTCAAACTTATAGAACATCAATGATTTGCGCCTCTTGTGGCCTTCTCGGGAGTGCCTTTGGAGGCCTCTTGGGGCGTCTTGGAGGTCTCCTGGGCAGTTTGGGAACGTGAAGGCGTTTTCAACCGATCGTTTTGCGATTGGGGGACCTATTGAACCGTCTCGGGGGTCTCTTGGGGCACTTTCGGCTTGTTTTGGTACTTTCTGCAGCCCCGGGATCCCCGGGGGGATGCGTATTTGACCCCTCCCCGGGAGGATCAAAGGGAAGGGGCTTCCTTTCGATTCGATTACGATATTACGATGTGTTTCTCTCGCTGACAGGCTTGAGAAGGGTGCAGGGAAAGGGGACGAAGCAGACGACGATTGACGGAGACGACGATTCGAACAGACAAACCCCTCGCACACGCCGACAGAGTCGGCCGGTTTTCCGGAATGGGGAAGGAGGATAGGCAGAGACAGAGGAATACGCGGATAGAGGAGGAGGAGGAGGAGGAGGAACAGCAGGAGGAAGGGAAGAGGGCGAGTAGCAGAGGTCCGCCCCAAGGGGGGCACCACCAAGCCCTTTCAGAGGCTCCGAACAGTACGAGACGCGGTGTGCACCGACCACCTCGGGGGCAGGCCTCGAGAGCGCACGCCTCGATTTCGAGCGGTGGGGAGGTCGCAAGGTTCTAGCTACCCACCTGTATGAACTACTCGTCGGCCGTTGAGCGTGGGCAGTGCCAGAACGTCACAGTCAGCTTACGTGGGCGCAGTCCTGCTTCGATGCTCGAAAGGGCGTTCCTTGTGTTCTTGCCGTCTGCGGGGGCGGGCCGACGCCCAACCTAGTTCAAGCCCTCTCCTACCCGAAGTTTCTTTATGCTGCTCCTTCCGACCGACGTGCACGCCGATCCCGTCGGCCAGTGCGATCCCGGGCCCAGGATCGGTCTGTCTGCGTGCAGCTGCGTTCTCGGCCCCCGTGCCGGGAGGGCCCACGCACCGATCCCGGGCCTCGGGACGGGCCCTGCCAGGATCGACGCCAGAGTGTGGACAGGTGCCGCTGCCTGATGAGGGTGGGCCGCGCTCCCCCCCCCGCAGACGTGAGCCCCTTTTGCCCTCGTCACCGCCGCCCTCCTCCGCAGCCGTTTGGGCCCCTAGCCATGCCATTTGGGTTCTGCCCCTGATCCCTCGTGAGGGTCACCTTAGCGCAGAGCCTCCCGCGGATCGAAGGAGAAACGACGGCACACGCATAACCTTCGGAGAGCTTCGCACGGATGTCTCGGATCGGCGCTGGATTTTCTTCCCGGTCGCGCTCCGCGCGCCAGGGGCGGCGCTGGAGGCGCCGCCAGGGGGCTCCAGCGCCGATCCGAGAGCTCCGCGCAGAGCTCCGACAGCGTTTTGTCCTGCACGGTCCGTCTCGCGACCCGGGTGGATCGTGGCCTGCTGGCCGCCCTCACACAGTGTTTGCACTCTCGGGGCACGCCCAAGGCCCTCCAGTTCTGCGAGGAACAGCGTGCCCATGCCAGGCTCGTCGTCGTCGCCCCACGTGACTGGCCCCACCTTAGCCTGCCCTGGGTGGACCCCTCCTGCTCTGCCACTCTGGTAATTGGCCCTGGAGGAAGCCTCCGCGGCATCCGCCTCCGTGCACCAAACGTGGCCGCATGAGCCGCGAGAGCCTCCTTGGCGGCTCGGACCCTCTTGCGGAGGTAGCAGCCCAGCAGACTCTGGGCCGTCGCGCCGTGCACCCGGGTGGGATCGGTGTCGATCTCGTGCATGATCGCTTGACGCCTCGCCAGCTCTGGGGTCGACTCGGGCAGCGGGACTCGCGAGACCAAGGTGCTCCTGCCACTGCGTCGGGTTGAACGCCTTGAGCTCATCGGGCGCCTCCGCCCAACCCTCCTGCGCCTGTCTTGCTGGATCACGCAGCCCCGACTCGACCTCCTCCGCCTGGTCCTGCTGAACGGGACTCGGCTCCTCCTCTGAACCCTCCTCCCTCTCATGACTTGGCTCCTCCTCTGAAGACTCCTCCAGTGCGGGACGCCAGTTCTCCTCCGCCGAAGACTCGCCGATCTTCTTGCCGCTGGCTTCAGGACCGGCAGCCTCTTGGTGTCCAGCGGGCTGCTCGCCCCGCTTTCGCCGGCGAGCGGTTGGATGTCTCCTCTGCCTCGTACTGTTTCCTGAGCAAGCGGAGCGTTTTGTCTGCTTCGGCGTGCGAACCTACCTTGGGAACACTTGGTTCGACCAGTCCAGAAGGGTCAGCTTGCCGATTGTCTGGTGAGAATGCGGGCAGGTAGTGATCTGATACACCCTCCAGCTCGAATTATCCCAGCAAGTGATCTTGCCGTTCGTCGGGGAGTTGGGTCCGTGGTCCAGGCTCCTGGCGAAGTCCTTGCGGGAGAGCGCCTCACCAAGAAGCCTTGCCCCACCATGGCCACCTCCCCCGCCGCCACCTCCTTGCGTCAGAGTGCCTCGCCAAGAAGCCCCACCACTTCCATGGCCGCCGCCTCCTCCACCCCGCCTTGAACCTCTGTTGCTCCAGCCTTGTGCTGCCCTGGGTCCGAAGGCAGCTGTGGGGGGGGGAAATTGCAGTGGACCTCAGCGCCATGTGCCACTGCGCTCGCTGCAGCTTGCCGTGGTGATTTACCTTGATGTCCGTCATAAAGAATTGCTTCGGATGTTCGAGTCTGCAGGTGCTCGGTATCCGCAGCCAGGGCGACATATCGTCCGTGCTTCGGGGAGACGTGCAGTTTGGCCCGTGTCATCCGCGTCTCCTCAGACCACCTAACCCGAAGCTCGCACCAGACATCGAAGATCATCTTGGGCGGCCAGGCGTAGTCTCCTCCTCGTTCAGTTTGGGAAGATCTCTGCCGCCTTCAGCTGCTTGTCGTAGTGCTCCCGGCTGTGGAAGCACGACCAAGCCCAGGACTCCTGCTTGGCGCCCAGGAGCCGTTGCGCAACCGGAGTGGAGTGCCTCGGCCTGGCCTCCAACTTGTTGCCCCTCGGAGGGACGAAGTTGTCCATGTCCGCCTCGCAGGTTTTGGGGGGAATTGGCACAACTCGGGCAGTAGCCCTGTAGGTGCACGTGTATGTATGTGCACGCTATGGCGCGTTCGCAATGTGCGCTGGGGACTTCATGTAGCGAGCGAGCGAGCGGCCGCGAGCTCTGACCGATGGAGCGCGGCCCATGGAGGGTGCCCTGGCTACGCAGCCCTGGGCGGAGCGTGCCCGTCAAGCCGTCGCAGCCCCCCGCCACGAAGACCAGGCGCTCCTCGACCCTCCTCTTGGCCGCCCCGCCCGAGTCCTCCGAGCTCTTCTTGGCGCGGCCAGGCTCCCTCGCCAAGGTCGACAGGCTCATGCCGAGCTCCGTGTCCAAGGACGACTGGGCCCGCGTGCGCTCCTCCGTCGGCCTCGCGGGCGCCCCCGCGTGCCGCTTCCCTCAGACGCGCCACCGATTCTACGAGAGACGACGGGCTGGTTGGCTTGCCAAGGTGACGTCGACCTCGCCCCGTCTGAGGCAGCGCAGGCCCCGGCGTCCACTCGCGGGGTCGGCCGATTGGCGGGAGGTCGCTGCCCGAAGCCCACGAGCCCGAGGCCTGCGCGGGCACTCGATGGGGGAGGCAGCGGCGGCGGCTCAGCCTGACGGCCGCCAACTCGCGGGTTGTACGGGCCCTCCCCCGACGACAGCAGCTGCATCTCCCCTCCACCGCGGCTCCGCGCGTTCCGGGGCACGCGCGGTGCAGTGCCGTGTGCCAGGGGCTGCTCCTGCAGCGACCTCTGAGGCTGCGCCCGCTCCTCTGCTCCCTCGGGCTCCCTCCTCCACCTCCTCTCCAGGCAGCGTCGCAGCAGGCTGAGCCCAACCTCGCCTACTGCGCCGTGGAGCACTGCGTCAGCGGAGCCGATGGGCCCGACCAAGGGCTCTTGCGGGACCGCGCCGCTGTCCGCGGCCATGGCCTCCCTCGCCTCGTCCGAGTAGCCGTCCACCCTCTTGGCCAGGTAGCTCGTCACGAGGGTGAATTGCGGATCGCTCCTCCGCTGGGCCTCGTCATGGGCGCGTGCCTTCCGGAGCCTCTCCTGCAGGTCTCCGCTCGCCGCCTTCCTGGGCGGGGCAGAGCTCCTGCCTCTGCACCTCGTCCGCCTCCTGGGGTGGTGCCGACTCCTGTCCTTGGCCACGGCCGCCACCGCCGCCTGGCTCAGGCGGTCCCCCTGATGGTTGGTGCCGTCACCCTCATCGGATAAATAGCTTCAGCGCCACTCATGACCGCCAGCAGATCACAGGCGGCTGGGCGGAGATGAACGCTTCCAGCAGCACTGGCAGCGCGCCGTGCTGGATGGAGAAGATGGTGCGCAGCCCGACGCCCTCAACGCCCGTCCTGAGGTCGTCCACCGTGAAGTCCCTGGACGTGCCGACGAAGCGCGCAGGGAAGTGTGCAGTATGTCTCGCATCCAGCCCCAACGTCCGCCAAGGGGTCCCGTATGTGTTCCAGCAAGCACGTGTCCGCCCGATCCTTAGCCGCTGGGCTGCCCTGGCGCTGAGGCGTGGTGGGACCGACTGCCAGGACACCGAGCGATCAGCAGCGTGCACCCTGCACAGTGGGAACCCGTCCTTCCCCGTCCTCTTCTCGTGGCAGCAGTGGGCCCGGGCGCACTTCCTTGACGCCGCCTCTGCTCCGTAGGCTTGCGCGTGGAAGGAGCACGCCCTGAAGCTGCGCGTGCCGTCTGACTCCGGCGCCAGCCGCACGTCAGAGATAGCCGTACCCTCGATGATCACCATCGCAGGCTCTGCCCTCGCCGAGCCCTTGCACCCCTTCGGGCACGAGATCTGAGTAGCCCCCTTGGACAGGTAGGAAGTCCGGTCCGCCTCGCAGGCGTCCACCCAGGGCTCCGACTCTGTCCCCGAGTTGGGGTCCATGACCTCTGCCTCCTCGGACCCGCTACCGTGACGGGGGTGCCTTTCAGGCGCCAAGAAGCATCAGCAGGCCCCATTGGCCATCGTCGCAACGCATCTACACGGCCAGGAGCAGCATACACGACCACCTGTGGGCACCCTACCCGATGGAGCGAGTTTCGCCAGATCCGCCATGTTGATCGCGTCGCTGTGGTCCGTCGCACACGCAGAGCCGACGTGCACGATCTTCTTGCCGTCGTCGGGCAGCGTGCGGGGGGCAGTGGCGCACAAGTGCACCATGCCGACTCCGTCCTCGTCTTTGGTGGCGTCCATGTCCGTCTTGAGGTGTCGGTGCGAGCTGACACATCCCTGGAGCGGTAGACGTTGGCGGTGCCGAGTGACCCTGCTGCCTCTGAGCGGCCCTCGCTCGAGCCTGGCCACGGAGCCTCCGGACCTGACCAGGAGGTGGTTGGGCATAATCTTCTCCTCACCTCCTCCTCCTCCTCCTCCTCTTACTCGTCCTCCTCCTCCTCCTCTTACTCGTCCTCCTCCTCTTACTCGTTCTCCTCACCTTCTCCTCCTCCTCCTCCTCACCTCCTCCTCCTCCTCCTCCTCCTCCTCCTCCTCCTCCTCCTCCTCCTCTTACTCTGACCTCGTCCGTCACGTACTTCTCCGTGAACGGCTCAGACTCCCCGGGCCTGTGCCAGACCAGCGCCGCGATGGGGTTGCCCTCGAGGGCCACGGCGTGCGTCATGACCCGTCTTGCCACCTCGCGCACAGCCTCGCACTTTGGTGCAGACGTAGGTATAGTAAGTGAAGAGAGTTTTTGGAATCCAGGCCACGAGGCCGATCGCGGAGCCCAACACCGTTGCGACTACGGTCGCCGCCAGGCCCATCGCGATACATTGCACCTTGGCCCAGTAGTCTCCGAACAAGTACCACCCCATGGCGTCGACCAGGCCCATGAGGAAAGTCATCAGCTGATGCAGCAGAGCTCCCAGGGCATCCCACGCGCTGACCCAGGCCATGCCTCGCTTCCCTCTCGGCTTCATCCCATGGCCAGCCTTGGCCTCCTGAGGGAGGCCCCTGAGCCTCTCCTGGTGCGCACGTACCTCCTGGGGCCGGGGAGGTGCGGCCCTGCCTCCTGCTTCGGCCTCCTCCGCGCTCGCCGCCTCCTGCCCCTGGGGCTCCTCGCCGAGGCTGGCCTCTTCAGCTTCGGCTCCGAGGAGGGCCCGCGTGGCGACCCCGTCGGGCCCGTCTGAGTGGAACGCCGAGCCTCGCCCCCCATGGCGTCGCCGAGCCGCTGCCCTTCAGGTGGCCCCGAGGAGTGGCCCACGTGATGACAGACTCGAGACGTGCTCGAGGTGGGCGGACGCCTGGCGCTCTGCCTCCTCCGCATCTCGCTGGCCCTCCCGGCGCCCAGGGCGCCCGCCCGGATCGGCCCTGGCTGGCGGCGGAGCCGTGGCCGAGGGCCCCACCGGACGGGGCGTCGCTGCACCACCTGGCTGCGCAGCTTCCGAAGGCGGCGTGGGTGCTGCTGCTGGCGGCTGCTCCGTCGCCTCCGCAGGCGCAGGTCGGCTCCGCCTGCGCCCTGCTCCTCCTCCCGGGAGGCGTCTGCCGCCTCCTCGCCTCTCTCGTGAGGCCCCCTCCCCGAGCCGCGGGGGGGAACGGCGCGGACGCCGCGAAGGTGCAGTGCAGGCCGGCCCCGAGCGAGGCGTCGAGCCCACGCCACGGGTGTCACAGCAGCCATCGCCGAGGCACACTCCAAGGGGTACGCGCGGCGCATCCCCTCCGGGCCGCGCTCCACGCCGCGCTCCCGCGGCGCCGCCCCGGGCGAGCGAGCTGTGGCCCTGCCCGCCCACGCTCAAAGAAAAAGGGTGGCCTCTGCGAGGCCCTGAGCCAGAGAGCACGGGAGAGAGAGGGAGAGAGAGAGAGAGAGAGAGAGATAGGGGGGGCCACATGCGAACCCTACCCCTATACCCCCCACGATTTCTGAGGGGGAGGGTGGGGTTCACCTCGCCTCCCCCTCAGAAATCGTGGGGGGTATAGGGGTAGGGTTCGCATGTGGCCCCCTAAAAGAGGGAGAGAGAGAGAGAGAGAGAGAGAGAGGGAGAGAGAAAGGGAGAGAGAAAGAGAGAGAGAGAGAAAGAGAGAGAGGGAGAGGGTGGGAGAGAGACCGCGCACGCGTACAAACCCTCAGTCCTCACCAACGTCCACTTCTGCTCGTGCCGTGTGTCTCTCTTCGGCCAGAGCCCCGTCCGATTTTGCCCCCACACCATGGCGGACTACAGCGGTTTCGACATGAGCTCCGCCGTGGACGGCCTCATCGCTGGTGCGGCCCAAGACGCGGCAGCGGTGCCAGACAAGGCGGTGTTGGTGCAGAAGGTGAAGGAGCCCAGGGTCAGCGTTGGGGAGGGGAGGGGTCCGAGGTGCGAGGTTTTGGACGCTTTCGTCGGTGATCGGCGGTTTCCCAGCCTCGGGGTGCCGTTCAGCAGCTTTGCCTCGCCGAGATCGTTCTGGAGGTGCCCGGAATGTTCAAAACGGCCGCCTCAGACTTGACTTCTGACCCGCGAACCAGAGATCGATCGGGGCAACGTGAGTTGGGGATAGTCTCAGGGGGGGGTGCGTCGACCCCCAATCGCCCATTGATCACTGCTACCCAAACCCGCCCAGGACCGTGTGGATTTGCCCTTGGGGGCCTATCGCCGATCTATGGGCGAATGATCGCCGATTCAAGCTCGGTGTTTCCACCCGAGCGGGTTTCCCCACTGACGTTGCCCTTGTTTTCGGTTCATACACCGACTCTCCAGCGGCTGTTCGGGACGATCCGGGCAGCCCTAGAACGCCTTCGGCGAGGCGCGGCCGCTGGAGAGCATCTCGAGGCTGGAAAGCCGCCGAGAACCTTCGGAAAAACGCCCGACATCTTCAAAGACCTCGAACCTCGAAACTTCCCAACCTCCTCAGCAATGCCCCCGTCGTCGTCGGCGTCGGCGTCGGCGTCGGCGTCGGCGTCGGCGTCGGCGTCGTCGTCCTTGCCCCTCAGGAGTGGCAGCGGCAGGGCCCCGAGGCGAAGGAGCAGTGGTGGGGCTACTGCAAGGCGTCGGGGAACACGAACTTCGACCCGGGGCGCCACGAGGCCCCGTTCCTGCAGGGCTTCTTCGACTACGTGGAGGGGCGCGCCCCGATGCCGTCCAAGGGCGGCGGCGATCTCGGGGAAGAATGGCCGGCATGAGGAGCATGTGGACCGTCTGAGCTCCGCGCGGATCCCTCGGATCGGCGCCGGGCCTCCCCCCCGGCGGCGCCTCCGCCGCCGCGTCGGGCGCGCCCTTCCGCGCGAGGGGCGGGGCGTCCCGCGCAGATCCGAGAGAGCCCCGCGGAGCTCCGGCAGTCTGTGCTTGTGCCGTCTATCCGCTCCTCTCTAGGCAAGGGCGGCGGCGGCTCCAAGATGTTCATCGGCGGCCTCCCCAAGACCACCACGGACGAGAAGGTGTACGAGCTCTTCGGGCACTACGGGACCGTCAAGGAGGTCATGCTCAAGTACAGCGACGATGGCCTGTTCCGTGGTTTCGGTTTTGTCACGTTCGAGGACCCCGCGTCCGTCGATGCCGCCATCGCAGGCACCAACGACAACATGATCGACGGGAAGTGGGTGGACTGCAAGAACGCCAACGAGATCTCTAAGGGGAGTGGCAAGGGCGGCAAGAAGGGCGGCAAGAAGGGCGGCAAGGGGTGGGACATGGACCCCTGGCAGATGATGAGCATGATGATGGCCATGATGAAGGGCAAGGGCGGCAAGGACAAGGGCAAGGGCAAGGGTAAGGGCAAGGGCAAGGGGCCGTACTGACCGCCCTGCCTTTCCTCTTCCCTGCCACCTTCTCCTCCCCCTGTATCCCTTATCCCACTCCCTCCGCCTTCCCCCTCCATCCCGTCATCCTCCCCCTCGCCCTTCACCCCCCCCCTCCCTCAGCCCCCGCCAGGTTTTACGTAGCTCTGGCCTTGACCGAACAGCAGAGCAGGCAGTACCGTTATTTCCTTCCCCTCGCCTCCGCCCGTCGTCCGCGCGCCAGGTTGCCCGAGGTGCTCCGATTCCTCATCACCGCTGGTCCTGTGAGGGTCCTCCTTGTCGCGTACGGCCGGACGTGGCTCGATTCAAGCGCTTTGCTGCACGTGCCCACCAAGACCCGAGTTGTGCACACCGCGGGGCGGCGCGCTGATGCGCGGCAGCGCCTGTAGGGCCAGGGTGTGCTCAGGCTGCGGGGGGGCGCCCTGTGCTGTCACGCGGCCTGCCTCGCGCTCCTCTTGCGCGCGAGGTGGCGCCCGGCGCCCGATGTCCTGCCTGCGCTCCAGCGCGGCAGCGCGGAGTGCCCGCGGGGCGGCACCTCGTGCAGGGGCGGAGGTGGGAGTGCGTCGCCTCTTCCTGGGGCGCCCCGGGGTGCGGCTGGTCTGGTGTGCACGGGTGTGGTGTGTCGTGGTGCGCGTGATAGGGAAGCGGCTTCCTTCCGGGTTTTCGGCGCACAGTTTGCGTGGCGCAACTGGGTTGAGTCCGTTCTGGAGCTGTTTTTCGGTAGGGCCGAGCGTAGGGCCGTTTGCCAGGGCGTTGCCCCTGCAGCCCGTTCCCGCGCGAGAGATCTTGGCGCGATTGCTCGCGAGGGTAGTCCGTGTGACCCGCGCTTGGCCCGAGGGTCGGCCAAGCACGC
Organism: Prorocentrum cordatum; assembly: GCA_963575745.1. Taxonomy (NCBI): domain Eukaryota; class Dinophyceae; order Prorocentrales; family Prorocentraceae; genus Prorocentrum; species Prorocentrum cordatum. The sequence continues at coordinate 707,482 of CAUYUJ010021448.1, forward strand.
GTTGGCGTGGAGCCGAATCTGTGGAATTCGGAGCAGGGGTGGACCTTCTCCCTTGGGTCTGGCGCCTGTGCGTAATTCCGTCGAGGAGGCCCCGCGGCGCAGAGTGTCTCTGCGTGCTTGGGTTGGCAGCGCTTGGGCCGGCTTCTTTGTGCGCCATGGTGCCGAGCAGCATCGTGCGCCGGCCAGTCTCCCGTGCACAGTGAGTTCATGTCTGCCCGTCTGCCCAGGTTAATCCGGGGCAAACAGTGTGTTGCTCATGTGGCATGGGCAGCTCGCGAGCCATTGAGCTGATCATGCATCGTCATCGGGATGGGGAGTAGTTAGATGCCTCACGTCCTGGGCACCAGCCTGCGTTTTCACCACTGCACCATGACATGGTTTGGGGATCTGCATTTGGGCTGCATGGCTGTGCCTGCGGTGTTGCAGAGGAGCGTGCACGGGCAATTCTCTTACGAGCTTGCTCTCCGGTGCTGGCCCGTTCTGTCTGCCTCTTGCCGTGGACGAGTGGCACGCGCGTCAGCATGTCGACCAGGCCTGCTTGATTATTGATTTGGTTGTGTTGCCGTGAGTCGGTGCAGGTTGTCCTGGAATCTCTGTCGACGCCGTCTTCGGATCTGAGGCTGCCGAGTTGAAGGGCGCCGTCGATGAAGGTAGCGACCCTTTCACTTCCCTGAGCCAATGGGTGAAACAGAACGGCAGGGCCATCTGTAACGAATGGTGTGGCGCATATTGGTTAGGACGTCGTATGTATATGCCTAGCGGCAACGTCCTGGCGAATCTCTCGTTCCGACCACGTGGGCAAACCACTTGCGCAATGTCCAGCGCGTGCGCCCGGGCCTCAATCTTAAGAGCGGGACGCGATTCTCGGGGACGTTGTCTAGTGACCTTTCTCGGAGCCGTGGTCGCACTCCCACACCTCGGAGGGGAACGTGATTTTCCGCTTGCTCCAGTTGTGGTCCTCCGACTTGCCACGACAGCATAGTAGGCGTCACCGCACGTGTTAAAACGTGCCTCCCTCTCTTCTCCTGCCCCTGCTCCTCCTTCCCCTGCTCCCTGCCCTCCTCCCCTCCTCGTCCGCGTTCTCCTCCCCCCCCTCCACGTCCTCTTCCTCAGCTGCCTGCTCCCCCTCCGCCTCGGCCCCCTCGGCAGCCCCGGCGTGCGCTGGACAGGCCGAGTCCGCGTCGTGCGCCTGCGTTGCCGGGCTGCGTGTGGCTGGTGGATCGGGCCGGACGAAAGTGGGGGATTGGGAAAGGGGGGGTTACGAAATTTGCTGCATGCAGCTGGTTTCGGCCTCACCGAGGGGCCCATTCCTCGATACATAGCCGCCTGCGGCGCCGGGAGGCGCCGGGAAAATCAGCTACGTGAGCTGATTCTCACACCCCCCCCCTTTGCTATCCCCCTTTTTCGCTCGACCCGAGTGGACCTCCAGGCTGGACCTCCAGGCCGCGCACGGGCCGCAGAGGCACCCGCGAGCCCGGGGCTCCGCTCCGCCAGGGCGCACTGGGCATGCCCTGCTCGAGGCTAGGGCCGCCCGAGCCACGGCGTCCTCCTCCTCCTCCTCCTCCTCGGCCTTAGCGTTTCATATCTACCACAAAGCCAAAGATACCGTGCCTCCTGAGGCACACCTCACCTATACAGAAGCCGAGCGGATTGCTGGTGCTGCGCGTTTGGCGCTTCGCGTCTAGTGCGGTCATCGGGAGTCCGCCTTCAGGGTACGTCCACTCCTCCTCCTCCTCCTCCTCCTCCTCCTCCTCCTCCTTCTCCCGTGGCTACGGCTACGGCCCCCCTCCCGTGGCGTGATGTCCGGCCCCGCCCCAAGGCTCGGTGGATTTGGGAGGTCGCCGTGGCGATCGCGGCAGCCAAACAACGGGGCAAGGTGTTCGTCAATGGGTGGCATGTCCCCTTTCCAGCTCCACCCCCCCCGCTGCTCTTCGACGTGGCTCAAAAACAGGCATACAGTCGGGGCCCTGAAGAAGGAACCCTTTTCGTTGGGGAGGGGCTCCGCGTTCCTTAAGTGTTTCGCAGCTTGCCTCAGGTTCCTTATGTTTTCGATCGGGAATCGAAGTTTAACTTATAAAAAAGGGGCCTCGTTCCTTATTTTGGGTTCCTTAGGTCAAGGCCCCGACTGTATCGCGACAGAGAGTTTTTAGTTCATGTCCGTGATGGGAGTTCATGGTTTCTGGTCAGGCGTCACTTCGGGTACGGGGGGTGGGGCGGGATATCCGAGTCTCATTGTGGTTGTGGTCGCCGTGGCGTGGGAGGTGTTCGAACCGATTCTTAGAGAGATGCTGGCCTACCTGAAGGTGGGGGCGCCCCGTCTTCATGTCTGAGTCTTGCGCAGGCGCGCGAGAGATGCGCATCGCGGGACTCGCCATTTGGATGAACGACTCGTGAGGGTAAATTGAACAATCGAGGTCTAGTGGAAAAAACGCTCGTGCTCGACCTCATCTTCCGCCTCTCCATCCTCCTCGGCGTGATCATGTTCCCGCCTCTGCTCGTGCTCAAGGCACGTCACCGCTTCTCCTCCCTCGCACCTCCCCGCTCGGTTCTCGTCCCCTGCATCATCTCCTCGACTGCTCATGCTATCCTGCGCGCCTGCTCCTGCTTCTGCACCTCCTGGAAACGAGGACGAGGAGGGAGGAAGGAGGAGGAGGAGGAGGAGGAGGAGGAGGAGGAGGAGGGAGGAAGGAGAACGGAGGGGGAGGAGTTGTTTTCGTTGATGCTCGATGCGCCCGCCTGGAAAGCAGCAACAAAAAAACACATGGGGGGCCCATTAGCTCTGTCTGGGAGAGCCGCGCCTCGACGGAGGAGAAAGCGAGGCGGCGCTGCCGACGCGCCCGACGCCGTGCCGACGAGAGGATGTCGAAGACGAGGGCGACGCAGATCTCCGACGATGCGCTCTTCGCACTCGTGGGCGCTGTTCCTCGAGCTCGGCCCCCCCCGAGGCCGCTGCCGGGCCCCGGGGACCCTCAAGAACGGGTCCAGGACGCGAGTCGACGACACGGAAGAGTGACCGTTCGCCGGAGTGACCTCCTGGTGCGGGCCCAAGGAGGTCCCGGGATCGCAGAATGCGATGCGATAGCAGAGGCTTGCGCGCCTGGTGGTGTCCCCACAGGGCCCTCCCCCCTCGGCCGCACACCGAATGTCCCTCTTGCCTAGGGCCCACCTCGTGCGTGCAGCCGGGCGAATTTACCCCCGGGGCAGCGGTCGGGACAACCAAGGCACAACGGCAGATGTCAGGGGAGGAGGTGGAGGAGGAACGCTGGAGGAAGGAGAGGCAATGTCACCGCCACCATGGGGGGGAGCACCTCTATCAAGGAGGTCCACGATGCCTCCCTGGGCTGGGGACCGGAGGGGTGTCTCGAGCGAGGGTGGGGCACGGCTCATCTTCGCCTGTCACCAGTGGGACTTCGCGCAGAAGGCCAAGGTTCGTCAGAGACTCTGCCGTGTCACTCTGGTGAGGCTTCTCGGGGCTGCGCACAGACAGCCCCCCCAGGGAGGCCCGGCTGGCCTTAGCAGACCCCCCAGGGAGTCCCAGCTTTCCTCGCCGGGCCCCCAAGTCGTCCAGGGCGGTCTCAACGCCTCAACCCTGGGGCGCGGAGCGCCCCAGGGTGTTGAGACCGCCGCAGACTACTGGGGGGCCAGATAAGGCCAGCTGGGGCTGTCCGCGGGGCTTATTGAGGCCAGCCGGGGCTGATTTGGGGGCTGGCCTGTGCGCAACCCAAGCTTTCCCGCGCTGCTCCTGCCGAGCCGAGGTGCGCGTGGGACGAGTGGGGGCTCTGGGGCCCATGCTCCGCGACGTGCGGCAAAGGCCTGCAGGCCCGGGAGCGGGCGATGAAGTCCGTCAGCGGTCCAGCGGACTCAGGCGCGCCGAGGGGGTATTTGCGAGGTGTTGTTAGGAGTGCCCCTGGCCCAGATGTGCCCCCAGGATTTCCAAGTCCAAAGTGGAGCGAAAAGCTGGGGGCACCTTGGGCCAGGGGCACTTAGCAACACCCGAGTGCCTGGATCGGCGAGGGGTTTGCTAAGGGGGTAGGGGTTCTCTAAGTGGATGCTAAGGTGGGTTGTTTCGGGGCTGACCTAGCATGCGAGTGGGCTACAAGTGTCCTGACAACTCCGCTAAGTGCGCGGAGCCCACTTAGCCCGGATCGTTATCCCCCGCAAGTTTTTTAGCGCACCAGTTGTAAGCTAGCTCCGGCCAGGTTTAAGCTTCCTTTGCATCCACGTATATCCCTTCTATTCCCCCAGCAACCCCCGCGGTGATCCAAGTATGGGTCCGCTACACGGGAAGCAAGCATGGGATGAAGACATCTCGTTCCCGTCGCTGCATGAAGATGACATTTCAGAGGTCCGCGCTGATTTCCTGGCTCGGTGCTGGCCCCCCTGGTGACGTCGCCTCCCGCGCCGCCCCTGCACCATGGAGGTGCATCGCCGGTCCGAGACATCCGCGCAGACCTCCGACAGTTTACGTGTATGCAGTTTTTGCTGTCTCTGTCCAGGGCGTTCCAGAACACTCTCAGGGCGTCCTGGGGCGCTCTGAAGCGGCAGCGGCGCCCGACACGTCCCCGTCAGGTCTCAGAGATTCCCTATGTATGTTGATCCTACCTTGTCTTCACCTTGCTTCGTCTTGACACAGGGGAGGGGGGAAAACAGGAGGCGCAGGACGGGGTCGGGTGTGTCTGGGGTGTCGACATCGCTCGTCGGTCGTTTCGTCCTTCCATTCCCTCTCTTCTCCATGCGTTGGCTGCACATGTTCCTCGCCCTGGCCTTGTTATCGACGATGCCTACGGCGAATCACCGCCGCCGCCTGCCTTCTTGGAAGCGCATATGTGGCCGAAAGTTGGGCTAGAGCTATCGGACCATGTGTTCCCCCAGTTCCTTTCGGGGAACACGCGAGGAAGAGGAGAATGCGGAGAAGAGGGAAAACGGAGTAAGAGGAGGAGGAGGAGGAGGAGGAGGAGGAGGAGGAGGAGGAGGAGGAGGAGGAGGAGGAGGAGGAGGAGCAAGAGGAGGGGCAGGAGGAGGAGGAGGAGGAGGAGGAGGAGGAAGAGCAGGGGCAGAAGGAGGATGAGGACGCTTCTTGGAAGCCTCTTGGGGCACTCTTGGGGCTTCCTGGGAGTTTCATAGGGGCCTCTTGGAGGCTTCTTGGGGGGGCTTCCTTGGGCCTCTTCTTGGGTGCCTTTGGGGGCATGTTCGGGGCAGCTTAGGCCGTCGTCGGGCGTTCACGGCCCGTCTGACGCCGGATGCCTCTCTGAGCCGGCTTGAGGCCACCTTTTGGCACTTCAGGGCCGTCTTGAAGGCCATCTTGGGCGTCTGCCTCTTGGGCCGTCTTGGGGCCGTCTTGGGGGCCTCTTGGGCCGTCTTGGGGCCATCTTGGAAGCCTTCGGGGCCAACCTTGGGCCGACCTTGGGGGCCGTCAGAAAGCCGAACAAATACCAGAGTCCTTCAGCAACCTTATGAACATAGCTGGTTTTGGCCACTGCGGGCCCTTCTGGAGGACCTCTTGGAGGCTTCTTGGGCCGTGTTGGAGGCCTCTTGGGGGCCTCTGGGGCCGTCTTGGAGGTTTCTTGGGCGGACTTGGAGACATCTTTGTTCTTCTCTGGGAGGGACATAACCCAACCTACTTGTTCCGCCTTCCTACTCAATAATTTTACCTGCTTCTTCCGATCGGAACCACAGCGGACAGCAGAGCCACGCAGCATGCCATCGTCTCGAAGTTAACGCCCAATCCCGCCAACATCTTGGCACGCAGGCCCAGTAACAGACCAATCCGCAGGCCACGCAGCAGAAGACATCTTGGGAGTCATTCTCGAGGCCGTTCAGCTCGACGTTGCACTGGAGGCGCGTGAGCCGCTGGTCGCCGAGAAGATCCGCGTACTGCAGCACGTGACACGAATGGCAGGGCCATGAAATATCAGACTCATTCATCGCAGAACGGCTGAGCATCGTCGAGAACTCATCCTGTGGGGCCAAATTTGGGCCATCGTGAATAGGTACACAAGTGAAGCACTTGAGGCACATGAAGTCCTCTGGCCTGGCTCCACGCGGGGCGGGAAGGCACCAGGGGGCATGCACCACCTGAGTCCTGGCCCACGTCTGGGAGGAGGCGGAGGAGAGGGGGACGAGTGGAAGGAGTGCGAGGAGGAAGAGGAGGAAAATGAGGAACGTGATGTGGTTGATGATGATGATGATGATGATGATGATGATGATGATGATGATGATGATGATGATGATGGTGATGATGATGATGATGATGATGATGACGATGATGATGACGATGCTGCTGCTGATGATGATGATTATTATTGATGATGATGATGATGATGATGATGATGATGCTGATGCTGATGCTGATGCTGATGCTAAATGATGATGATGATGATGATGATGATGATGATGATGGTGATGCTGATGATGATGATGGCGATGATGCTGATGTTGATGATGGCGATGATGATGATGATGATGATGATGATGATGATGATGATGATGATGATGATGATGATGATGCTGAGTATGATGATGATGACGTTGACGATGACGGTGATGATGATGATGATGATGCTGATGATGATGACGCTGATGATGTTGATGACGATGATGCTGATGATGATGATGATGATGATGCTGATGATGATGCTGATGACGATGATGATGCTGGTTATGATGGTGATGCTGCTGCTGCTGCTCATGATGATGATGATGATGGTGATGATGATGATGATGATGATGCTGATGATGATGATGATGATGATGATGATGCTGATGATGATGATGATGATGATGATGATGATGATGCCGATGATGATGATGATGATGCTGAAGCTGATGCTGATGCTGATGCTGATGCTGATGCTGATGCTGATGCTGATGCTGATGATGAGGCGGAGAAGGAGGAGGAGGAGGAGGAGGAGGAGGAGGCGGAGGAATGTAAGGAGGAGGAGGAGGAGGAGGCGGAGAAGTGTGAGCAGGATGAAGATGTGACGAGGAG
>CAUYUJ010021449.1:0-32500 GCA_963575745.1 Prorocentrum cordatum
GTGTGTGCGTGTGTGCGTGTGTGCGTGTGTGCGTGTGTGCGTGTGTGCGTGTGTGCGTGTGTTCGTGTGTTCGTGTGTGCGTGTGTGCGTGTGTGCGTGTGTGCGTGTGTGCGTGTGTGCGTGTGTGCGTGTGTGCGTGTGTGCGTGTGTGCGTGTTGTGCGTGCGTGTGTGCGTGTGTGCGCGTGTGCGCGTGTGCGCGTGTGCGCGTGTGCGCGTGTGCGCGTGTGTGCGTGTGTGCGCGTGTGCGCGTGTGCGCGTGTGCGCGTGTGCGCGTGTGCGCGTGTGCGCGTGTGCGCGTGTGCGCGTGTGCGCGTGTGCGCGTGTGCGCGTGTGCGCGTGTGCGCGTGTGCGCGTGTGCGCGTGTGCGCGTGTGCGAGTGTGAGCGTGTGCGCGTGTGCGAGTGTGCGCGTGTGCGCGTGTGCGCGTGTGCGCGTGTGCGCGTGTGCGCGTGTGCGCGTGTGCGCGTGTGCGCGTGTGCGCGTGTGCGCGTGTGCGCGTGTGCGCGTGTGCGCGTGCAACCCAGATGCCGCCACTGTGCGCGTGTGTGCGTACATCAGTGTGCGCGCGTGTTGCTTGTGGCGCGTGGCGCGCAGTGAGCGCGTGCAGTGTGTGCGCGCGGGCGCGTGTGCGCTGTTAGGGGGGGGGGGACCCGGGGGCGCTGTGTTGTGCGCGTCCGTGCGCAGGTGCTGCGCGTGTGCGCGCGTGCCGCGTGTGCCGCGCGTGAGCGGTGCGCGTGCCGGTGTGGCGGTGTGCGCGTCGTGCACGAGACCCAGCGGCCCGCCGGCATGTTAGTTCGAAGGACAGGTTAGTAGGATGCGAAAGATGTGCGGCTCACAAAGGTGCGCAAGTGATGCGCGCGTGTGCGCGTTAAGTGCAGGCGAGGCACACGATTTTGCGCGTGTGCGCGTGTGCCCGTGTGCGCGTGTGCCCGTGTGCGCGTGTGGGCGTGTGCGCGTGTGCGCGTGTGCGCGTGTGCGCGTGTGCGCGTGTGCGCGTGTGCGCGTGTGCGCGTGTGCGCGTGTGGGCGTGTGCGCGTGTGCGCGTGTGCGCGTGTGCGCGTGTGCGCGTGTGCGCGTGTGCGCGTGTGCGCGTGTGCGCGTGTGCGCGTGTGCGCGTGTGCGCGTGTGAGCGCGTGTGCGCGTGTGCGCGTGTGCGCGTGTGCGCGTGTGCGCGTGTGCGCGTGTGCGCGTGTGCGCGTGTGCGCGTGTGCGCGTGTGCGCGTGTGCGCGTGTGCGCGTGTGCGCGTGTGCGCGTGTGCGCGCGCCTGTGCGCCTGTGCGCCTGTGCGCCTGTGCGCCTGTGCGCCTGTGCGCCTGTGCGCCTGTGCGCCTGTGCGCCTGTGCGCCTGTGCGCCTGTGCGCCTGTGCGCCTGTGCGCCTGTGCGCCTGTGCGCCTGTGCGCCTGTGCGCCTGTGCGCCTGTGCGCCTGTGCGCCTGTGCGCCTGTGCGCCTGTGCGCCTGTGCGCCTGTGCGCCTGTGCGCCTGTGCGCCTGTGCGCCTGTGCGCCTGTGCGCCTGTGCGCTGTGCGTGTGCGCGCGTGTGCGCGTGTGCGCGTGTGCGCGTGTGCGCGTTGTGCGCGTGTGCGCGTGTGCGCGTGTGCGCGTGTGCGCGTGTGCGCGTGTGCGCGTGTGCGCGTGTGCGCGTGTGCGCGTGTGCGCGTGTGCGCGTGTGTGCGTGTGTGCGTGTGTGCGTGTGTGCGTGTGTGCGTGTGTGCGTGTGTGCGTGTGTGCGTGTGTGCGTGTGTGCGTGTGTGCGTGTGTGCGTGTGTGCGTGTGTGCGTGTGTGCGTGCGTGCGTGTGTGCGTGTGTGCGTGTGCGCGTGTGTGCGCGTGTGTGCGCGTGTGCGCGTGTGCGCGTGTGCGTGCGTGTGCGTGCGTGTGCGCGCGTGTGCGTGCGTGTGCGTGCGTGCGTGCGCGTGCGTGCGTGTGCGCGTGCGTGCGTGCGTGTGCGTGTGCGCGCGTGTGCGTGCGTGCGTGTGTGTGTGTATGTGTTTGTGTGTGTGGTTGTGTGTGGTTGTGTGTGGGGTTGTGTGTGGGGTTGTGTGTGGGGTTGTGTGTGTGTTTGTGTGTGGTTGTGTGTGTGTCTGGTTGTGTGTGTGTCTGGTTGTGTGTGGTTGTGTGTGTGGTTGTGTGTGTGGTTGTGTGTGTGGTTGTGTGTGTGGTTGTGTGTGTGGTTGTGTGTGGTTGTGTGTGTGGTTGTGTGTGTGGTTGTGTGTGTGGTTGTGTGTGGTTGTGTGTGTGCGGTTGTCTGTGTGGTTGTGTGAATGGTTGTGTGTGTGGTTGTGTGTGTGGTTGTGTGTGTGGTTGTGTGTGTGGTTGTGTGTGTGGTTGTGTGTGTGGTTGTGCGCGTGCGCGTGCGCGTGCGCGTGCGCGTGCGCGTGCGCGTGCGCGTGCGCGTGGGTGTGGGTGTGTGTGTGTGTGGGTGTGTGTGGGTGTGTGTGGGTGTGTGGGTGTGTGGGTGTGTGTGTGTGTGTGGGTGTGTGTGGGTGTGTGTGTGGGTGTGTGTGTGTGTGCGTGCGTGCTTGCGTGCGTGCGTGCGTGCGTGCGTGCGTGCGTGCGTGTGTGTGTGTGTGGGTGTGTGTGTTGTGTGTGTGTGCGCGTGCGCGTGCGCGTGCGCGTGCGCGTGCGCGTGCGTGTGTGTGTGTGCGTTGTTTGACGCTTCTTGTCGTGGTGGTTGCTTGTAGTTGTTGCAGATTCGCCCTCCTCGTCCTTAGCATCTGTTGAGGGGCTTACTGGCGGCCTGCTCGAGGTTCATGTAGCGGCCTCTGGAAGCTTTGTCAAAACCCTGGTTGGTGTTTGGGGCGACCTGGGGGCTTCTTAGGGTGGCTCCTCAGGGCATGTTGGAGGTCGTGGGTGTCATATTGTGTTTGGAGGAAGGGGGCACCCAGGGTTCCTGTGGGTTCCCCCTATTGGGCCTCTCTTGAGGCCCTCTTGACATGTTTTTGCCGGCTTGGGTGCCTCTTGGGCCCTCTTGGGGCCTTTGGTGGCCGTCTCCAGGCCTTTCTGGGGACCTTTCGGGCTGTTCTGGGGACCTTTCGGGCTGTTCTGGGTTTGCAGACGCCCGCAAAGGCGCAAACGCGAATATGTAAATCAATGAGTCGTTGCCTCGTGATGCCCTTCGGGGGGTCCTCTCTGGGCCCTCTTTCGGCGTCCTGGGCCATTTTGAGGCTCCACAGGCCACACTACTCCTTCCTCTGCAACATCACTCAGCGGGGCGAGAAGGGTGCGCACTTCATCCGTCAGACCACCTCCACCGTCGCTGGCTATGCGGAGACGCACGCTGCGCAAGGCAGCCTCGCTGCAGCTCGGGAGGGCTTACAGTCAACCCGCATACTAAGGACGGGGAGCCTTCCCAAGGGGACCCTTGCATCCTTGCATCCTTGCATCCTTGGCCACGTTCGTTGGCCGCGCCCCGCTCGATAACTTCGAAATGGGCTTCCAAAGGCCTTGCATCCTTATCGCGCATCCTTACTGTATGGGTTGACTGTACTAGCTTACGACGCGACGGATGCGGCCGCGGCGACAACTCCAACGAAGCAATCAGCGCAGGCGGAGAGCAGCTGCCGGCGCGGAGCCACACGGCAGTCGCTACCCTCGAATGCGCTGCAGCGAGCGCTTCGAGGCCACAGGCCGAGTTCTGTTTCGGTTGCTCCGCCCAGCCCTCCTTCACCGCGCTGGAGGTAGCGCGGCCCTGGCCTCAAGTCGCGCCTGTCCCCCACAGGAGGAATATTCAAAAATGGTAAAAACAAAAAAGTCTGGGGACGATGTTTTACTATTTGTGGCCATTTGGGAGAATGTGTTTGGTATGCTTTATGTTTCGCCCAAAATCCCCATGTAGGGGGACATTCCCGACTTAACCCTGGCCACGGTCGATTTCTTGCCCAGGCCATCAGTTTGCTTGCCTCAATTGAGCTTTGTTGCGGTCGCTGGCCAGCCTCACCACGATGTTGGCCGACTCCTCCTCGTAGCCCGTCGAACTCCAGTTCCGCTGCGCCGCGTGGCACAGACGGAGACTCAGCCAGCCTCCTCCTTCTCCTCCTCGTCCTCCTCCTCCTCCTCATTCTCCTCCTCCTCCTCCTCCTCCTCCTCCTCCTCCTCCTCCTCCTCCTCCTCCTCCTCCTCCTCCTCTTTGTTCCCCGATGCGGCGCAAGGGCGCAGGAGCTGACGTAACGGTTCGGGGGGCGCGTTTTCGATTGGGGGTGGACGCCATTACCCATTGCAAAGTAATGCCATGTTTCCCAGGAGGTGAATTTCAGGCGCCCTGGCAGAGAGTTGGATTCGAGACCCCAGAAAGTGTTGCATCGACGTGTTGTTCTTTGTGTTGGAAGCCGTCAGTGGACGTCCCCCCTCGATCCGCGAGGCTCGAGGGCACGATTTAGCTGTCGAGTGAGGCATGGGCTCCGTCCCTGACCCCAGAGGAGCTGCTGCGGCACGTGGACGTGCTGGAGGGCCGAGTGCACGAGAAGGACCGCTGCATCCGGGCGCTGCAGAGGACGGCCGAGGAGAGGGGCGGCGTGGGCCACGAAGCTCAGGCCCGTCGCCGTCGTCGTCGCCGCCGCCGTCGCCATCGCAGTCGTCGGTCTTCGTCGTCGTTCGGCAACCGCAACGACGAAGCCGAGACCCTCCGAGGCAAGAGGAGGAGGAGGAGGGAGGAGGGAGGAGCACAAGCTCCCTTGTCCCTCCCTGCTTCCGTTCTCCCTCCCTGTCTCCCTCCCTGTCTCCCTCCTCCCCCTCCCCCTCTCGAGCACAGTCTGGTTCGAGCGCATCGTTTTATTGCGGCCTCGGGTCGAAGGCCTCCCATTTCCACGTGGTGCTTGAGGGGCAGCGGGACACGTGCTCAGGAGAGTAGGCGCTCTCGCCGGCAAAGGGAGGTTCAGCCATGGCAACCACCACCCATCGAGTGCGGTCCACCTGCAGGGCTTGCGGAACACAGGAATGGAACGACGTCTAGCAGAAGAAAATCTGCACGTGCAGAATATGTTCCAGGCAGGCGAAGCATCGCGGGGCCAGGCTGCCTACGAAGTCTGAGCCTGCTGTGCTTGTTGACACTTCCGAAGCCCAGCCCACCGTGCAGGGGCCGTTGGCGCAGGCGGCTGCTATCGCCAAGGCTCCCACGCTAAAAAGCAGGTGCTCGACGAGCGTGCGGCGGAGAGGCGGCCTGCTCCGCCGTCGGCGCCGTTCGTCCCGGCAGTGAAAGCGGCACGACGGGCCGACGGAGTGTGGAAGAATGCTTCACCACAGCAATTTGGAACAATCCTCCTCCTCCTCCTCCTCCTCCTCCTCCTCCTCCTCCTCCTCCTCCTCCTCCTCCTCCTCCTCCTCCTCCTCCTCACGCGTTACCAAGAGAGCTTGATTAAAGCCAAGGCCCGCGAGGCTGAGGCGACCAGCGTCCGACCAGCAGCAGCAGCAGAGTTGAGCAGAAGGGTCGCCGCGAAAGCACTCGCGCACCAGGCGGGAGACACAGGTGGCGATAGCGGGACCAGCTGCAATCCGCCGATGTTTGGTGGTGGCGGGGCTACTTCTATAGACTTGCAGTGGGACGTGTCTTTCTTCGCGGAGCTCGGAAGCTTAGAGCGCATCGAGGAGGAGCTCACCACCTGGAAGAAGTTCGAACAGGATCTCGTCATGGCGGAAAGCAACTTCGTGGCCAAGGCAAGGAAGACCACGAAGCGAAAAGCGTCAGCCTCTGAGATCGAGAAGATGATCGGGGAGCGGGCACAGAAGAAGAGGCGGCGCGTCGAGTCGCCCCAGGGCGCCGCAGGGGTCAGCAGCGGGGGGCGGCAGTGCGAGCTCGGAAGCAGCAGCACCCGCGGCGCCTGCAGCCCAGCCAGCTTCCATGCAGACGACGGCTGGGGAGGTCGATGCCGAGGTGGCTCGCGTCTGTCGGGCGCGGGGCGCCGGTGCGGCGGCGGCGCACGCGGCCAGCGGCGCCGAGCAAGCAGCCGCAGGTGGCGGTGCGACCATCCGCCCTCAGCCGTCTTTTGCGGATGCTGCTGGAGGAGTGGCGGCGCTTCCAGCGGCAGTCTCAAGCGAGTCGCTGAGCACCGGCACCAAAACCCAGGTGTTGAAGAAGTCGGAACCCGACGGGGAGGAGAACGAGGAGGGGGGCGAGGGCCTTCGCGAACATCACGGCGCTTGGGGAGAAGTCTTGGGTTTATCTCCGCAGGCGGGATGCGATGAGCCAGCGCCAGTACATCCGTGTGGTCGAGACTCATGTGTTCGGTAGCAGTCTTTCTCGCAGCGAGTGGACCCACAACGTGCAAGCAGCCAAGTGGCAGTTCCTCGATAATGAGTCGCGCAGCGCGGGCAAGGGGAAGTCCGACGCAGCTCCATTCTCCCCTCTCCTCCACCACTCTTCTGCATTCCTCGTGTCTGTCTGTCTTCTCCTCAGCAGTTGTTAATCTGGACAGTCTGATCCTCTTTCCCCGGATTCTGTCCAAGCGGGACTTTTTGTTTGCCACACGGCGTTTCGTCACGCTTCGGACTTCAAAATGACAAAGCCACTCAGAGGCGCCTACTTCGTTCTGAATAGTAGTTGGTAGGGTATTCGAGATTGTCGCCAACTTGCAGGCTTGTGCCGCCTCGTGGGCGCCTCGTGCGTGGTGCCCCGCGCTCGGGGTGCGTGCTGAGGTTTCGCCGCGCTGCCGCCTCGTGGGCGTCTCGTGTGCGCCCCTTTTCGGGGTGCGCCGAGGTTGCGCCAGGCTGCTGGCCGCCCGCGTAGCTCGCACGGCACGACACACCTCACAGTTTCCATCGCACAGATTTCACCTCCACAGCCCACACCACACAGTTTACGCGGCACAGATGTTACCACACAGTTCCCTCTGCATATCGTGTTCTCCTCCACCGTGTACTGGCCCACCGTGCAGTCGCGCACTCTTTGGGGTCCACGCTGGCGAGCATTTGTTCTACTGGCTCAGTTGTTTCAAATGGTGTTCCCGCCGTAGCCTTGGCCTCATTTCAGGATCGGCGCTTTGCTCCCGTCGTTCAGCATGGCGCTCTCGCCCCAGCGCGGACTGCGTTTCTGGGCCGGTGCTCGACCTAAACGGTTTTGCCGATTTCGTGGGCCGTTGTCGTTTCGATTTCGTATTGCAACAAAGGCGGATTGAAGACAAAACGAGGGCAAGCGAAAACAACACGGAGACGAAAACACGGTGTTGGTCGAACACCGCTCTGGACCCAGGGCCACTCTTTGTCGCTGTTGCCCCTCTGCTGCCCCCCTTTCTTCCACCGTCTGCTGCTGCTGCTGCTGCTGCTGGTCCTCCTCCTCATCCTCCTCCTCATCATCACCGTCCTCCTCATCCCCGTCCTCCTTTTCACCATTCCTCGTCGCTGCTGCCCCTCCCCTGCCCCCTGTCGTCCGCCATTCATGGTCCTCCTGCTCCTTCCGCTACCCCTGCTGCTGCTGCTGCTGCTGCTGCTGCTGCTGCTGCTGCTGCTGCTGCTGCTCCTCCTCCTCCTCCTCCTCCTCCTCCTCCTCCTCCTCCTGGAGTCCCCCCGCAAGGGCCGCCGGTAGGCGCTTCCTCACAGCGCTCCCGGGGCGAAGTTCCGTTCTGTCGTTGCGCCCAGCTGTTCAACCAGCAAGACATCGAGCCACTGGCTCGCAGGTGCCCCTGTCTTCAAAGAAGACTTCCCCTGTGACGTACCCAAATCCATGTGGCGGTTATACTCAGGGCCACTCAATGCTGACTGGCATTCTGAAGGACCCGCAGTGCGCAAGAAGAGCACCCGACAGTGATTCCAGAAGAGCGCAGCAAGAAGAGGAACGGCAACTATACAAAATGAAAACACAGGGGCGTTGAAAGAACACGTGTGACGTACCTCCGAATGATCCACGTGGGACGTACCTCTGCAGGGCCTCCCAGGAGCCCACGAAAGTGGCGACAGTTGGGCAGATCGCAAGCCCCCCAGGGGGCGGCGAGGTCCCGAGGTGATTCGCGCGGGACTCACGTCCGCAGGGCCTCCCAGGAGCCCACGAAAGTGGCGACAGTTGCGCAGATCGCAAGCCCCCCAGGGGGCGGCGGGGTACGGAGGTGATCCGCGTGGGACCCACCTCCGCTGGGCCTCCCAGGAGCCCACGAAAGTGGCGACAGTTGCACAGATCACAAGCCCCCCAGGGGGCGGCGAGCTACCGAGGTGATCCGCGTGGGACCCACCTCCGCCGGGCCTCCCAGGAGCCCACTCCCAGGAGCCCACGAAAGTGGCGACGAGTTGCGCAGATCGCAAGCCCCCCAGGGGGCGGCGGGTACCGAGGTGATCCGCGTGGGACCCACCTCCGCTGGGCCTCCCAGGAGCCCACGAAAGTGGCGACTGTTGCGCAGATCGCAAGCCCCCCAGGGGGCGGCGAGGTACCGAGGTGATCCGCGTGGGACCCACCTCCGCTGGGCCTCCCAGGAGCCCACGAAAGTGGCGACAGTTGCGCAGATCGCAAGCCCCCCA
Source organism: Prorocentrum cordatum (assembly GCA_963575745.1). Lineage (NCBI taxonomy): Eukaryota > Dinophyceae > Prorocentrales > Prorocentraceae > Prorocentrum > Prorocentrum cordatum. The sequence goes on from CAUYUJ010021449.1 coordinate 8,437, forward strand.
GGGGCGGCGAGGTCCGAGGTGATCCGCGTGGGACCCACCTCCGCTGGGCCTCCCAGGAGCCCACGAAAGTGGCGACAGTTGCGCAGATCGCAAGCCCCCCAGGGGGCGGCGAGGTACCGAGGTGATCCGCGTGGGACCCACCTCCGCTGGGCCTCCCAGGAGCCCACGAAAGTGGCGACAGTTGCGCAGATCGCAAGCCCCCCAGGGGGCGGCGAGGTCCCGAGGTGATCCGCGTGGGACCCACCTCCGCTGGGCCTCCCAGGAGCCCACGAAAGTGGCGACCGTTGCGCAGATCGCAAGCCCCCCAGGGGGCGGCGAGGTACCGAGGTGATCCGCGTGGGACCCACCTCCGCTGGGCCTCCCAGGAGCCCACGAAAGTGGCGACTGTTGCGCAGATCGCAAGCCCCCCAGGGGGCGGCGGGGTATCGAGGTGATCCGCGTGGGACCCACCTCCGCTGGGCCTCCCAGGAGCCCACGAAAGTGGCGACTGTTGCGCAGATCGCAAGCCCCCCAGGGGGCGGCGGGGTACGGAGGTGATCCGCGTGGGACCCACCTCCGCTGGGCCTCCCAGGAGCCCACGAGAGTGGCGACAGTTGCACAGATCACAAGCCCCCCAGGGGGCGGCGAGCTGATCCGCGTGGGACCCACCTCCGCTGGGCCGCCCAGGAGCCCACGAGAGTGGCGACAGTTGCGCAGATCGCAAGCCCCCCAGGGGGCGGCGAGGTCCCGAGGTGATCTGCGTGGCACCCACCTCCGCTGGGCCTCCCAGGAGCCTACGAAAGTGGCGACGGTTGCACACATCGCAAGCCCGACGGCACGAGAGAACAGGAGAGGGGAACACAGGAAACAGGAGAGGATGAGGGGAGGAGAGGGGGGGAGGAGGAGAACGGGGCGACCACACTGCTCTATTCAAAACGAGCACGCAACCACAGCAGGGTTGGGAAACAAAAAACACATAAACATGAACTTTTGGCGTTCCGCCGAATCTATTGGATCCGCGCGGTCTGGTCATTCTCGTCCCCGTCCTCCTCGTCCCCGTCCTCCTTTTGGCCACCTTGTTCGCGCCTCGGGCACCCAGGTCTGCAGCGGCCGAGCCCGCCACTGTGCCCGCCGCCCGGGGGGTCCTGCTCGCTGCATCCTCCCACGGGCGTGGGGGACAGCACCGTACAGGGGGGGGCCATGCCAAGGAACACCCTGCTTGAGTTTCGATGGCTTTGCTCTGGAAAGCGTGGCGTTCCCACACCAAAAATCAATGCGCAGGGTTGGGTTGCGTGTGGAAGGTTTCTCGTCGTGGACTGGCCTCCACTGCACCAGCACGCATACCAAGGGAATGCACGCACTCATGGCCCGCCAAGGGGGTCGTGCGGTCCCAATCCTCCTGTTTCTCCTGCTTACCCGCCAGTTCGTCGCCACTTGCTCCCCTCCTTCCATGTGCACGGCTTTACTTTCGGACTGCGCAGGGCACGATGGGATTTGTTTGGGGGGAACGTCCATTATGACACCCGTCGGCAGAGAAACAGGGCACATTGGGAAGGGATTGGCGGAAGGGGTGGGATGTCAGGTATGGCTCGAGCGCACCAGGGTTGTCCCCCTCTGTCTGTCCCACCTCCCTCCTCATCGTTTCTCCTGTTCCTCCTCCCCCTCCTCCTCCTCCAGCCGTGCTGCCCCCTCGAGCGATTGCAGAGGGTTGCGAACGCGAGTACTCAGCGCGGCGCCGCGTTCGCGGGCCTTGTTGTTCAGTTTGCGCCCTGCTGGCTCCCTCGCTCCTGCAGTAGCGGTTCATGGCCAATGGCGATGATGTTTTGCTGGGTCCTCGTTTCTCTGAGTGGGTTTGTGGGCGGTGCGGAGCCGCCCACAATTTGGCCAGCCCATCCGCTGCCGCTGCGGGAATGCGGCGCCCACCCACATTCGCAATCGAGCCGTCGAGGCACAAAAAAACATATTGTTGCCCAGTCCGAGTATGGAGGTGGTGGCGCCAAGGGTAAAGGTAACGGAAAAGTAAAGATGATGCAGGCCTCGCCCGTGTGCAGTCTAAACTTGCTGAGTTGGTTCAAGCACTTGGACGTGGAGAGCTGCTCGAGAAGAACAAGGAGGGCAAGCAAAAGCGTGCCCCATGGTTCAAAGATCAAGCAGCCCGTGACAAACAGGCTGCAGAATATGTCCCATATGCCGATCCAAATTTTGATGACGCCAGACGAGGCTGGCTGGTGGTCCAAGCCAACGAGCTGGAGGAGTCGTTCAAAAAGGTCCATACGGGCAGTGAGTTCGACGAGCTCCGGTCCTCGATCAAAGTTAAAATTAATGGTCGGCGTGGAAATATGGAAGGGCGACGGAGCCCGACTACGGCGCATAGGAGAGTGCCCAATGAGCTGCAGCGTGCACGCCAAGCGGTGTCTTGACGAAGTACTGAACTGGAGGGAAACCAAGAACAGTTTGAGGAGTTGTGCACGCCCACCGATGAACGCAAGAAAAAGCTCGAGGCCAAGCGCATCGAGGTCACTGAGCTGGTCGCCGAAATTGTTCGCACCACTGCATTTCTTCAGGCGGTGTCTGGTAGTCCTCCCGCTGGCGATGCCAGCGCTGATGCCCGGGATGGTGGCGTCAAATTCGAGATCAGCAATGCGCCGAATTCCTTGAGAGTGCTGCGTGGGCGGAGATACAGGAGAACATCCGTCTTCTGGGCGCCGTTGGCGCAGGCGCCGCTGGTGCAGGCGCCGCTGGCGCAGGTGGGAATGCAAAACATGATGCGCGACCTCAGGATACAGAAATAGCTGAGCCTGTTGAAGGGGCTGCCGATAAGAGGGCGCATGAAGACATCAACGATACCAACCTTCAGGCCTTTGCGGAGCGCAGACACCATCGAAGATCTTCAGTCCAAGATGGCCGAGTTGCAGGTCAGGCGCCAGAAGTATGGGCAAGTTCTTTTTGACATCAGCTCGGCTTCCCTACGCGACTGCAATGCGGCCGGAGGCGACAGAGCCACCCCAGCGCCCACGTCTTCGACGGCGCCACCCCCCGCCTTGGAGGCCTTCGATGCTGACTGAGGCAAGAACGCTCAGGAAGCGCTTGCGACGCTCGCAAGCAATGGCGCCCATTGCGCAGGAAATGGGATATCTTGAAAGTGAACTGGAGCCCCTGCCAACGTGGACCACTGGACGTGGATGGCAGATGATAGCGCTGCCTGCTCTTCCTTCGGCCGGAGTTCTTCCCGCGGCGGGCGGCGCCATCTCCGTTCGCAGCCAATGTGGTTTTCGTGCCCCCCCCTGGGCTGGACGTCCAAGCTGTTCAACGCAGAGCGCTACATGTTGTACTAGATATTCCAGGATGGCCACCCGTGCACGCCATCAACCTCTACCTCGTTCCTAGCTAGCATTGGCGCCAGCAGTCTCAATGAAAAAAAAAAAAACATCTCGCTGAACTTGGCAAACGCCGCAGCGGGGCGGAGGGTCCGAGCCTAGTGCTCGCGGGGGGCGGGGTTGGAACACGTCTCTGAGCGCCGTCGAGGCCAGTGGCTCCGGAGCACGAGCACGCACTATATTTGTCGCCCCACAGAGCTGCACATGTCGCGGGGGGGCGGGCCATTCTGCCGCGCCTTTTTTTTCGATTTGAACGATCCGCGCGCGCGCGCGCTCACGGCGGCAAGCGTAGATAAAAAGTGGGCCGTTCGTCCACGCGTGCCTGCGCCGTTGGAACTCGCGCGCAATGGCTTTGGCATCCAGCACTTGGCATGCGCAGCCGCTCCCAAGCTCCCCGCGGGGCCGCAGCCCGCTCCGCCCAGTTGGTCGTTCGTCGAGGGCCTCGTCGATCATTGTCCGAAGTTGGCCCACGATGACCAGGCAGACCCCGGGTTTGCTTTCGGAGTTTCGAGCGCAGCCCGGGGCCACGTTGCCGAACGAACCGCCAGGTACGCAGCTGAGTGCCCGGGCACATACGCCACGAACATCGCAGGATTTGGCAGAGATGCCGGCCCCCGGCGGGTGGGTGTAGATCGCCCTGCGCCCGGCATCTCGGAACAGGGTTCCGATCGCGGAAAGACCGGCGCGGTTGCGCAACGCTGCGCAGACCTTTCTTCAGATGTCTTCCCGGGGTGAGGGCGCTGTGGTGCGAGACAGCCAGTTCAGGGGGCGCGCGGGGCCTGCGCGGGGCCATTTAGGTTCGCAGCGCGAGCGCCCGCCCCCCGCGCACACGCGCCCCGCTCCCACTCACGCACGCACGCACGCACGCACGAGCGCACGCACACACACACACACACACACACACACACACACACACACACACACACACACACACACACACACGCACACACACGCACACACAATCACACGCGGTCGTTCATGATCCTGTAGGCCCCGCGGCCGATCCCACCTCTGCAGCGCGAGGCGAAGGTCTACTCCGCGCTCTGGAAGGCAGGCGCCTTTTCCCCGAAGCCGTGGACCCCAGATCGCGAGTCCTTTCCAGGAGCTAGCGCTGAAGATTCCGCAAAGCGATTCGGCCATTTCCCCGGGGCGCGGCTAGATCTCTCCATCAGCATCGCCCTCGCCAGTTCCAGTTGATAGACGATACGGGTCTTAGTGCGCTTGCGAAGCTCTGGCAGTGCTGCGAAGCGTTAGGCCTCTTGCCCCGGCATTTGCCCTGGGTGCTGATGCCGAGCCGCCCAGTGGATATAGGCACATTATTTTTGCATTCACGCACGCGCCGTGCACGACAAAGGCTGCGCCGCCCCACGCCAAGAGATGCGGTGGACGGTCTGGGCCGCGGACGCCGGGGGGCCACCCGGGGTCGGAGCGCGGTCGATTGCGCACGGGCGCAAGCTGCGAGGAGCGAAGCCGACGTTGTTAACCATCGTTGTTATGTGCATACATTCGCCGACTAGAGTAAATCACATGATACAATCGATCCCACTGGTCTGCGCGATAAGCGCCTTGCCTTTCGCGCGCCCACACCGCTGCTTAAACTAGCGTTTAATGTCTGGTAAGGCCCGAGAATCTCGAGGCCGCGCCAGCGTCATTCGCTTGCCTGCACGCATGCCCAGCTAGGCGTGCCGGCAGGCGACTGCTTCAGTGACTTTTGCACCAAAATACATGCGGTTCGCGAGTTCGATTGGTTTGTTGCCCGTCAGCCTTCGCTCGTCAGTATCATCCCGCACATTGATGGCTCAGGAATTTATATCTCTGCGGCAGAGAGGCAGAGAGTTCTGGATTTGGCGGCGGCGGCGGCGGGGAAGGATTTTCAGGTGGCCAGTCAGAAGCTAGGTGCCACGCTAGATGATGGGGTAGTTGTAGTTGCTTCTTCTGCTGATTTAGCTGGGGACGTTGTTGCAGATCTTCAGATGCAGGCTAAGACGGCCAAACAAAGTAGTTATATATTTCGGCGTTGATATCACAGCAGGCGCTCGTCGCGCCGCCAGCGGCGCACGCCCCAAGCTTCGCTGCAGAGAATGCCCCGCGCGGGCAAGCCAGAAAGATCGGCAGGATGGATGGCTCCCGAGGCCTGCTCTTGGATTGATCATCATTAGAATCGCATCGACCTAAATTTGGTCGCGCCTCGAATGCTGCGAGAGTTGCTTGAGGCTGGCCTCCAGATGCAAGCAGAGTTGGCGTCGGGCCAAAAACTTTGTTTTCCTCTTGGGCATCGCGCCACCCTGCGCCTTGTCAGGGACCAGATGGCCCCTCGAGTTAGAAGTTTTACTCGGCAGCAGCAATTGTTGCTTAGGCGCTCAGCTTGCGATGCCAGTTGGACCGAGAAAAGAGCTCATGATGCGGGCTGTCTTACTTCTGGTCGTAGTGAGCGCGGCCAAACAGATGCCCAGCATCATCGCATTTTCACTAGCAACCGGCATGACGCGCAGGCTGCTCGCGAATTAGCACGCGGAGATCTACCTCCTGAGCCCCACCAGGTTGCCATCGAGAGCGATGATGCGTTGCGCGCGCGCGGCACCTTCGTGCACGATGACATTGGGCTCGCCGCCCCCATCGACCAGCTTCGCCCGCGAAGTCTTCGACGGACAAGGACATGATCTAGACCGCCAGCCCGAGGAATCAGATGCCCTTGCTCCGCCGGGAAAGCCGCTCGATTATTCAGCCGACGGCCCGGCCGCCGAGCAGAAGCTCAGGCCGCCCCGTCGCGCGGCCTGGGCCATCGGCCCCCGTCGCCGAACTCGGCGGACATGGAAGCTGCGACGGGGGGCGCTGTTCCAGGCCTCCTCCCCCAGAGCCCTGCTGCGGCAGAGCATGTCGCTGCAGCCATCTGCGGCCAGGTGGCCGACCGCCCAACCAGGCCAGTTCTCGATTGTCTCGGCGTTATCCAACAGATTCAGAGTCCGACTGCCAGAGCTTACAGCTCAGCACAAGTTTTCTGGAATTCCGAAGTTTACCATTGAGCTGGATGGTTCTATGATTTTAGAGGCTTCCCACGTAAAGGCCCATCGTTCGGATGGTGGGCTGAATCAGCTCAGGGGCGATGAGCGACGTTTCGGCCAGGGCAATAATATCGTTGATTACAGTGCTAATCTGGCCCTCGCTTCCCATCCTGCTCCACCCCCGCATTCTTGCAGTCTGTTGAGGAGGCGGAGATGCGCGCAGGGATTTGTGTTAAAGTGGCCAGCGCGACCCTTCCCGGCTTTCGGTGGCGTCGACCAGCGGCCGCGAGCCATCAGAGATCCCGAGCTAAGCAGAGCTGGCACCTGTTGCGTCGGACTGAGCTCGGAACCCAGCGCGCTCATTGTTTGATCAGATGCGCGGCTTCTGATCACCCCGCTAACGGCCGTCAGGGAACGCCGCCGGCCATGTCGAAGTTGATCGCAAATCCCACGGGGCATCCCCTCGTCGCTGCGTCGGTACCGGCTCTTATGACTGCTTCTGGTGTTTCCTCGGGGCCCACTGGGGGTCCTGGGCGCACTGAAGTTCAGGGGCGACAGCTCATATGTTTCAACTGTGGTGGCTGGACTCACGGGCGGATGCTTAAACTGGCGAAGCAATGTTAGCCCCCACCCCTTAGGGCTTGGAGGTGTTGAGCGCGCTTCGTCAGGGTATCGGGCCAACTCCCAAGTTGTGGGAACGGCTAGAGCAAGCCAGATTTCGATTTGACGCGACCCTCGCAGGTCCCAGGGGTGCGCAGAGCGCGTCGTCTGCCCCCGAGGTTTCTCCTCGAGTGGAACCGCCCCACAGCATGAGCAGAGACTGGCAGCCCTTTTCGAGAGATTGATTGCCAAACAGCAAATTGTCACGTGGCATAATTTTAGTAACCCTGCCAGTCCTTGGCGCGGTCACCGTCCGACGTTTCCCCTGGCGCTGTCTTGTTCTATCATATATGATTTTAGTTTATCTTACATTGTCCTCCTCCTCCGTCCCTTGCCCTTATGAAGAGCTCCTCCCTCTCGCACCCGCAGACGCGCCAGGGGGGGGGCAGACCAGGCGTTTCGCCCGACACCCCTCAGTATTTGCGACCTTGAAGTTTGAAGTGCAAAACTGTTTTAAGGATGGAGGGCGGTTCAGTTTCAAATGTGGTTTTCGCCGGCGCGTTGCGAAGGTTCGTTTCAAAGCAGCAACAACTGACAACATATTCAAGGATAGATGACGGGTCGTTGGCTCTCGCCTGGGCGGCGCGCACACTCGTCGTAATCGTTTGCAGTAGATTAAAGGATGGATGTTGGTTCCTTCTCTTGTGCGATTATCGCTTCAGGGCCGCGCACGTTCGCCCCAAAAGTCTGCAGCAGGTGCAAGGATGGAGGGCGGGCCGTATTTCAAAGTGTGGCTCGTTTTCCAGCGCCGCGCGCATTCGTGTTTTCACGTTGCAGCAACTTCAAGGACGGATGGTGAATGTTGCCTAACGCCGCGCACTGTCGTATTAAAGGTTCACAACAGTTTCAAGGAATCGTACGGTTAGAATATTGGGAGCTATGTTCTGGCACGGCTTAGGACCACCAAGGCGCAACAGCCACACAGGCCCGCGGCTGTTGTTGGACACGAGTTGCGATTGTGAGGGCGCAACAATCAAGTCGATTTGCAGCGTTGAAGTCCCAGAAGCGGCTTGTTGTCACGACTGGGAAGTTTCAGACGACTGTCTTCCAATGGGCCATTTCCCGCGATGCACGCAGTTTGGAGGGACCCGTGAAGGGATATTTTGGGGGGAGGATGTGTTGCAACATCGTTGACACGTCTTGGATTTACATTGGCATCCCTCTTCCTAGCGCCTCCTCTTCGCCCTTCCTCCTCCTCTTCGTTCCTCCGCATTCCCTCCTGCTCCTAGCCCCCCCTCCTCCGCATCCCCCCTCCTCCCCCTCCACCTCATTAATATTATCATCCTCCTTCCTCGTGCTCGATCCTCCTCTTCCTCTTCCTTCTCTTCCTCCTCCTCCTCCTCCTCCTCCTCCTCCTCCTCCTCCTCCTCCTCCTCCTCCATCTTCTCTTTTCGTCGTCCTCCTCCTCCTCGCCCTCCTCCTCCTCCTCCTCCTCCTCCTTCCTCCCTCCAGGCGCATGGGTCTGTGCAAATTCCGTTCTGGCATGTACTCGGCAGAAGTGGGACGCGCAGGGCACAGCCAGGTACAGGTTCGCGCCTCCGCATGTTGGGCTTGTCCACGGCACATGTTGGCACGGTATGTGCACAGCTCCAGACGCCAGGAAGGAGAAGCAGAACGAGGATGGAGGAGGAGGAGGAGGAGGAGGTACAGACAATCCCAGAGGGATGGGGAGAATAAGAGGCGGATAAGGAGGAGCTGCGTGCACGGTGCGTTTGACAAGAATGGTCGGGAGCATGGCGCTCTTCAGTGTGTGGTTTATGGGAATGTATGGCATGTTCGGGGTGGTGTGGTGTCCGAGCTGCCCCGCGACAAGGTGCACAGGTGGGTGCGCACCGCTTGTGAGGCATTTGCAGCACAACGAAGACACCCAGTTAAGATGGGGGCCACGATGGGGGGATCGGGATATGGATTATGGTGGGGAGGGGGGGGGATATAGGATAGGGGTATCGGAATTGGGATACAGGGATTGGGATAGGGATAGGGATAGGGAGAAAGACAGGGATAGAGGATAGGGGTACAAGAGATGGAGGGACAGAGAGATGGAGGTGGAGGGATGGAGGGATGGGGACAAGGACGGCAGCGGTTGGCCACGGAAGGCGACGAGCGTCCACGGGACACAACGGGAGGCCACGGGAGGGAAGGAATGGCAACACGGGAGGCAATGGGAGGCAATAGGAGTCAACATAGGGACCCCCCATTTCCGGATCCGCTAAGCATTAGGCCTTACAGGAACGTACACACATATATAGAATACAAGCATATATATACATATATATATATACATGTATACATGTATACATCTATATATATATATATACTAGAACCACGCGCGCGCTTCGCGCGCGCTTGGGTTCTAGCTAGGAGGCGAGCTTGAGTCAACGAAAGTCGCAGGGAAGAGGGGGCAGGGGGAAGAAGGCCAGAGAGCGCTGAAGGATACAAATACTGGAACCCTCTTGTGATTTTGTGGGGGGCCTCGTCCGGCCGCTCGCTGGGAGTTTGACGTAGCTTCTCGGGAGCCTCTGAACCTGTCGGGGGCCTCCTGGAAGCAGGTTCGAAGCATTTTGGGGGCCGATTTGGGGCTTCTCGGGGCCTCCTTTGGGCCTCTTGGGGGTCTCCTGGGGCCTCTTGAGGGGCCTCCTTGGGGCCTCCTGGCGGCCTCTTGGGGCGGAAGGCTCGAGCTTGCGGTTCGTGGTCCCCCTCTGGGCCCCCTCTTGGGCCCGTCTTGGGGCCCTCTTGGGCCATCTTGGGCGCCTCTTGGGCCGTCTTGGGGCCCTCTTGGGCTGTCCTGGGGCCCTCTTGGAAGCTTCTTGGGCCGTCTTGGGGCCTCTCTTGGAGGCCTTTGGGCCGTGAAAGAAGCCCATGCGAAAAAAATAATAGGGAATGACACGATTTTTGTTTCTTGGACCTCTCTTGGGGTGCCTCTCGGAACGTCTTGGGCTGATTTTGGAAGCCTTTTGGCGCCTCTGGGCGGCGTTTTGGCGCCTCCTGGGATATGTTGGGCCGGAAGCTCGGAATTCGAGAGTGGCTTTCTCCTTCTGGGACCCCTCTCGAAGTCGTCTTGGGGTTCTCTTGGGCCGTCTTGGGGCCGTCCTGAGCCACTCGTGCGCAGCCTTGGAGCGCTCCCGGAGGCCTCCTAGGCCGTCTTGGAGGCCTCTTGGGCCGTCTTGGACGCGGTGAAAGCCCAAGATGCGAACATGCGAAAAATATACGTTTTCCCATAGGAATGGCACGATTTTTGTTTCTTGGACCTCTCTTGGGGTGCCTCTCGGAACGTCTTGGGGTGCTTTTGGGAGCCTTTTGGCGCCTCTTGGCGGCATTTTGGCGCCTCCTGGAGCCTCTTGGGCCGGAAGCTCGGAATTCGAGGTTGGCTTTCTCCGTCTGGGACCCCTCTCGAACTCGTCTTGGGGCTCTCTTCGGCCGTCTTGGGGCCGTCCTGGGCCACTCGTGCGCAGCCTTGGAGCGCTCCCGGAGGCCTCGTAGACCGTCTTGGGCGCCTCTTGGGCCGTCTTGGACGCGGTGAAAGCCCAAGAGGCGAACATGCGAAAAATATACGTTTTCCCATAGGAATGGCACGATTTTTGCTTCTTGGGCCTCTCTTGGGCTGCCTCTCGGAGCGTCTTGGAGGCTTCTGGGACCTTCTTGGTGTCATGACAGGCGTCTTGGAAGGCATCTGGAGCCATCGGAGCGCGTTCCGAAGCCGCCTGCGAACGATCTTGGACGGCGTCCGGCGGTCCGACGAGCCTCCGGGCCCCCCGGGGCCCACATTTGTGGTCGGGGTCCCGGCCCCGGGCCCCCGGACCCGGTGCGCCGTTATATGTATATATACATATATATATATATATATATATACACACATACAGCGCGAGGGAGAACCCTAACAGACACGCTGTCTGGGAGAAAACACATAACGTAGGAGAGGCACACTTGGCATAAACACATGGGGTCGTGCAAGTGCTGCTAGTCGTTTGCGTTTTGATTGCCCAGAAGTCCCTGCATCAGCGTTCGCTCTGATATTGCATTATGTGGTTAACATTTCCTGGAACGCGCCCTCTTCAGGTCTCATACTTGGAGCAGAATGGCATCGTAGACATGGACACTTGGAAGCAGCAGGGCTCGACCCTGATAAACAAAGCGCATGAGGACGCAGCCATGTACAAGAAGGCCATTCGCGCGCGATCTTGCAAAATACACGTGTTCTGAACCCCTTTCGCGGAAGATTCTAGCATCTTGTTTGCGTTAGTGGTATCGAGTTTCTGTCCACGAACCAGGGATGCAGCAGGCAGCAGGAGGAGGAGGAGAAAGAGGAGGGGGATGGTGTAAGAAGAGGAAGAGGAGGAGGCGGAAGGTAGGAGGAGGGGGCGGAGGAGGAGAAGGAAGAGAAACCCAGGGCGTCTCTCTTGCTACTCGATGGTACGTCTTGGGCAGAGAGGGCCCAGCCAACCCACTCATCTTTCTCTTCCTCCCCTCCTCGGCATCCCTCGTCCTCCTTCGCCCTCCTGGGTGTAGATAACTCTTCCCTGTCGCGCCATCAGATGTGTCCGTAGGCCAGGCCAGGCGTTTTGCATGAGAGTGTTGTGCGATATATATATATATATATATATATATATATATATATATACATACATATATGCACACATACATACCTACATACATACATACATACATACATACATACATACATACATACATGCGTGCATATATACATACATACATGCATGCATGCATGCATGCATGCATGCATACATACATACATACATACATACGTATATATACATATACATATACATATATATAGTTCCAAGGCTTCATATTTCCAGCGGCTACACGGATGTAGGCCGGGTTATTTCAAATCGGATTCTCGCCCTCATGCCGCGCACGTTTGTCACAATAAGCCTGTTGCATTTGCACTGATGGAGGCCCGACCCTTGTCAAAATGGGGCCATGACCGTCACATTCATTTGTAAAACTTACAGCAGTTACGCGGATTGAGGCCGATTGTTTTTTTTTATTGGGTGTTCACCAGATTTGTTCTCCAAGAATACAGCCAGTGACTAAACCATGTGCAACGGTGGAGGCCGGTTCACTGTCAAAATGGTTATCTCGTTTGTAAGGTTCCTGCGCAAACGTTACCACGTGAAGCTGTGCAACAGCTGCACGGATGGAGGGTGGTTCCTTTTCAATGTGTGGCTATCGCTTGGAATTTCGTCAAAGTTAGCAGAAGTTTGAAACGGATGTAACAACTGCACGCGCGGAGGGTGGTTCATTTGTAAAATGTGGCTCTCGCCTGGGATATCCTCAAGTTGAACGGCCAGAAGTGTAAACTTGCGCAGCAAGTACACTGATAGAGGGTGGTTCCTTTTGGAAACAGGATGTCCGCTGGTCATTTGCTTTAATGTGTTGGTCCTACCTTGCGTCCTTCTAACGAAGTGGACGGAATTGCCTTGTGTCTTACTAGCGAATTGTGCGGAGCGCGTGTTCCGGTTCAAGGTTCATCGGGTGTTCGTCGTTCAAGGGGACGTTGATTATATAGTGACGAGGAGGGCTTGTAGGGACTTATGAGGATTGAGGATTGAACTTTGGACGGAAGGGTCAGCATCGTTTATGCATATATGGTTTGTTTTGGTCCTCTTCCTCCTTGTCCCTCCTTCTCTGCTCCTCCCCTTTTCTCTCGGAAACCTCAGCACAGCTCCGTCATGATCTGGGCCTTGGAGTCGTAGATTTCTTGGGTAATTCCACATCCCAGCGTCGAGAACTTCTTGACCCAAAACATGTTGTTGAATTTGCGCACGTTTCCCCAGTTCTTAGCTACGCGTCTTGGCTCGCCTGCTGCAGGTTGGTCGGCGCATTGTTTCAGGTATAGTGTGGTTTCTTCCTCCAGCCTCCGCTCCGCCCTCGTCGGCGCTGGCGTCTTCGCTTCGGCCGTGAAGAAGGGGCGATGACGGTCCCGCGGCAGGACAGTTTGCCGACTACCCAGTCGCATCTCCAATGTTGGCATCGCGACATTGGGGCTTCGATGCGTCCAAGCAAAAAATCATTTGTGCCCACTTCATCCTCCCTCTAGGCCGCCCAGATTGACTTGGTTACTTTGTTCCTCCATGTACACCGCCGATGCATCGGCGACCCGGAAAGATCCTCCGACCCATCTTCTCTCGGAGGTCCACGGAGGTCTCGGGAAGTCTCCGGAGGTTTCCAAAGGCCTTCAGAAATTTCTTGAGATCCGGAGAAGGCCACCAGCATCCAAAGGTGTCGATCCCCGTTTTCTAATTAGTCGCAATACACTAGGCGTTTTCCTTGCCAGTTTTTCGAGCTGCGTCTCGCCGTGGCCACGACAGGGCCCCCATGAGCCGAAGTCCTGCAAAGACGAAGCCGTCCGCAGTTGGCCGCGTTCGGGCGGCCTCCGTTTTGCGCCACCGACGCCGCCATCGAGATGGGCTCCCAGCAATGGGCGCGTTGCGTGCCCGTCATTGCGGCGCTGAGCCGCTCCCCACCCCTTTCGTGGGCAAGCCGCGGGCGTTCCGGGGCGTGAGGCGTCAGTCCGGTTGCGAGCGGCCCGCGCGTGGCAGGCGAGCTAGAAGCCTAGCTTCCCACACGCACGAGAGGGAAAGGATTGTGGCCGAGCACAGCGTCAACCATCCTGCAGATCCTCCAGCACCACCCTTAGAGACCCCCCCCGGCCACGCTTAAGAGTGGCCTTTTCGCCAGAGTGACATTTCGCGCGGGCCTACGAGGGCCCCGCAAGCGCTTCCCTGCATGCTTGGATTTGGCGTCCCCGCAGCCCCTCGAGCCGCGCACCAAAGGTCACCTCTGCCTGAAGTTGCTCTTGCGTGCATCCCCCCGCTGGGGATGATGCGGCTCGCCTCTGGAGAGGGGGAGCCCCGCCCTGCATGGAAGCAACGCACGATGAGGATCATCTGGGAGGAGAAGGAGGAGGAGGAGAAGGAGAACAAGTGTAAACCCAAGAGTCATCAACGATGTTGGAACAAACCCTCCCTCCAAGCGCCCTCTTCCTAGGCCCCGATAGCGGTGAGGGAACTGCCTCGTTGGAAGACAATTCTTTGAAGATCCTGAAGCGTGCCAAAATATGGTTTTCGGGATTCCAACGCCACGGATCAACCTGACTGTTGCGTCTTGGCAATCCTGAATCGCGCCAGAACACAATTCCTGGACACCGCGAACTAACAAAATTACCTTGTGCAGCCTAATAAGCCTGAACCCTTCCAAAACACCATGTCTGGTGCGCTGATCATGGGAACCCGTGATATTATTGCAAGTGTTTAAGACGAATATGCGCGGCGCTAAAGCGAGAGCCACATTTTCAAAACCACTCGCCCTCAACCCGTGAAATTCTTGCAAATGTTGAAGACGAATGTACGCGGCGCGAAAGCGAGAGCCACATGTTGAAAACGACTCGCCTGTGACACTGTTGCCAATGCTTATGCTTCAGAGTCATAAATGGTGAGGAATTATCAGGCGAAACGCCCGCCCTAAAAATTGGCCTCGGGGTGCGACAGGGGAGGAGGAGGAGGAGGACGACGACGAGGAGGAGGAGGACGAGGAGGAGGAGGAGGAGATGGAGGAGGAGGAGGTGGAGGATGAGGAGGAGGAGGAGCAGGCACGAAGGAGGAGCAGGAGGTGGAGGAGGAGGAGCAGGAGGAGAAGGGGTCCGTAGCCATTTTGGCTCAAGCAGCCAAGGGTATGGTGTGCGATCGGCGTGGTTGGGGCTTCGGGGGCATCACGTTGCCCTCGTCGGGTTTTCTGGGGGAGCGGCGGAGAACTCTGCCGAGGTCCCCGCCCGCCCCCCAAGGGGGCGGGGTGCGGACCACACCACTTGCAAACCACACCCCTCGGAGTCGCCGACCCCTGGCCCGGGTGTTGCCAGCAGTGCCATTGGCATAAGGTGCCCCCAGGAATTCCAAGGAGGCCCCTGCGGCCTCCAGAGCACCGGAGGGAGAGGGGGAGGGGAAGGGGGTGAAGGAGGAGGAGGAGGATGAGGAGGCTCGCCTCTGGAGGTGACCAAAGGTCACCTCTGCCTGGGGTTGCTCCTGCGTGCAGCTCCCCGCTGGGGATGATGCGGCTCGCCTCTGGAGAGAAGACCAGTGTAAACCCAAGAGTCACCAACGATGTTGGAACAAACCCTCCCGCCAAGCTCCCTCTTTACAGGCCCCTACAACGGTTCGTTTCCATTGAAGGAACTGCTTCTTTGGAAGACAACTGTTTGAAGACCCTGAAGCGTGCCAAAACATGGTTCTCGGGATTCCAACGCCACGGATCAACCTGACTGTTGCGTCTTGACAATCCTGAATCGCGCCAGAACGCAGTTCCTGAGATTTCAACAAAGCGAATCAACAGAACTGTTGCACCCGCATAATCCGGAACCCTTTCAAAACACCATGTCTGGCGCGTTGATGATGGGAACCAGTGAAATTCTTGCACTTCTGTAAATCGAATGTGCGCCTCGCTAGGGCGAGAGCCACAGTTGGAAAAGGAACCACCCTCAAGCCGTGAAACTCTTGCAGTTTATTACACCAAATGTGCGCCGCGCTAAAGCGAGAGCCACACTTTGATAACGCCCCGCCCTCAATTCGTGAAACTCGTACAAATGTTTAAAACGAATGCGCGCCGCGCTAAGGCGAGAGCCACATTTTGAAAACGACCCGACCTGAGTCCGTGAAGCTCTTGCAAATTTGTAGAACGAATGTACGCGGAGCTAAGGAGAGAGCTACATGTTGAAAACGAGTCGTCCTCAATCCGCGAAGCTCTTGCAATTTTTTGAAAACGAATGTGCGCGGCGCTAAGGCGGGAGCCACATGTTGAAAACGACCCGCCTTCCATCTGCGAAGCTGTTGCCAATTTTTGAGCTTCAGAGTCATAAATGGCGAGGAAGTCTCAGACGAAACGCCCGGCCCGCCCTAAAACTGGCCCCGGGGTGCGACAGGGAGAAGTGATATATAAGGAAAAGGAGCGGAGGAGAGGAGGAAGAGGAGAGGAGGAGGAGGATCCGGGGATGGGCCGACTACGTAGGTGTCATTTTCTACCTCCTTGACGAGGCCCCCGTGGGCCGTGCCCCGATTTACTTCGAGACCCTCTCAGGATCTCCCGCTGGGTGGACGCACTGTTTTATCCGAGTTCGAGGCCACTTTCGAGCTCCGCATTTGACAGGAGCACGCCTCGAAGCACTTTTGCGGAAGAGGGTTGGAGGAAGGAGCGGATCTCACGGTGATATTGAAGTTTTGTTGGGAGTTTCAGCGAAAACACCAGTCTGGACATGCCAACCTTCTGGTGCCCCAAGTGCGGACAGCCGCAGACTCCCTTCCACCAGCAGTGGGAATGCCCACACCTCGTGCAGCAGGAAAGCACCACCTCTGACCTGATAGGACCAGCCCCAGCTGAGCACGAGGAGTGGCCGTGTTCCTGGCTCCGAGGATTGGTGCCCTTAGGATGGGCATACAAAACATGTGACCATTGAGTGGATTTCAGTTTAACGGCGGACGGGATCCTCGCGCATCAGCACAGATTCGAACTCCCTCCGCAGGCAGTAGTAGGATCTGACGGCAGCGGGGGGGAAGACTCCTCGGACGTTCGGTGCAGGCGTTGCGGGTGGGGTTCTGCCGTTGCCAGCCAGGGCCAGGTCCTGGGGAAAGCGTGGGGGCCCCTAGCGGTCCGAGCTGGAAGCAATTACCCAAGCCCTTCGCCACACATCGGATCCAGGACGTTTCGCTACTCATGCGCAGTGTGTCACCGATGGCATTGCTAGGGGGCCCCGTTACATTAGCTCAAC
The DNA here is from genome assembly GCA_963575745.1 of Prorocentrum cordatum. Classification (NCBI taxonomy): domain Eukaryota; class Dinophyceae; order Prorocentrales; family Prorocentraceae; genus Prorocentrum; species Prorocentrum cordatum. Next base: position 25,233 of record CAUYUJ010021449.1, read on the forward strand.
CAACTCTGCTGCCTGGCGTAGGTTTGGGGCTGAGGTGGATGAGCGCCCTGGGGGGCCCCATCTTTTGCAAAGTGAAGTCTCACCTCTCGCGCGCCGACATATGGAGGTCAATTAGTCAGCGAAGATGATTTTATTGCGAACGAGGTGGCCGACCGAGTGGCCGACCTCGGTGCGAAGGAAGCCGCGATTCCGCCCCAGGCCAGGGCGAACCTCGCGGCCCAGGGTGAACTAGCCTCCAAGATAGCACTGCACTTGCTGACGGCGGGCCTGGAAGAGGCTAAGTGCAGAGCCCAGGTAGCCAACGGCAACCCAGGACCCACCCTAGCCGAGCAAATTGCAATGCAGAGAGCGAAGCGACTTGCCAAGAGAGTCGACCTCGTCGCTGCAGCCGCCACCTCTGCCGCCGCGCACAGGCCGCAGGCCTGGAACGGGGAGGCGCGTTGTGCTGTTTGCTTACTGTCACTGTCTCACACGAGAGCCGCTCCCAAACTTGTGTGTGCTTCCGCTCACCGTGTATAGGCCAGCCTGCCCTAATTCACTTCAGCCACCGCCTCAAGAACACTCGGGGCTTGTGGTGGTGCACCACGTGTGGCGGGTCAGGGGAGGCCAAGTTCCTGTCTCTGGTTAAGGAATGTACCCGAGCAACCAGAACAGGTTGCCCTGGCCCGCCTTGAGAAGGATGAGTTTCCCCCAAAGAGAGCCTCTTGGCCCGACGCGCCCAGAGGCTAGCACCCTTCGTCTTTCTTTTCCCGGGCCCCATTCTCCAATAGTGCACCATGCCCTTTGCGAGTCACCCAGGAGGAGGAGTCACCCAGCAGTAGGAGGAGGAGGAGGATCCCAGGGGCCCCCGAGCTGAGCGAAAAGCTGGGGGCACCTTGGGCCAGGGGCATTCTTTGGCAGCCCCCGCCTGGCCGCTCCGCCGCCCGCTGGCCATGGCCGCCGCCGCGGCCCGCCCGTCAGAGCAGCGGCGGCCGCGGGCGAGCCCGCCCCCCGCCGCGCGGGCTGGCGGCGCCGGCGCACGCGGGCCTCGGGCGGCGCGCTCGCCTCCCGCGGGCGGCGGGCCCGCGCCGAAGAACGTGTCGGTCTTTGCCTTCAGCGGAGGAAGAGATACCCATACCGTGGAAGCTCATGCCAGGAAGCGCCCAGCTCGCCTCCAGGGTGCCCTGGGTCTCTCGGGTGTCGATGTTTCCGCCATGGACAGCGTGACGTTCCCACACCAAAGATCAAAGGATGTCCTGGGGTCTCAAGGTCGGGTTTCTTGTGGAAGGTTTCTTGTGGTCGAGCTCCTACTGTACTCCTACCCTTCGCCCGTTTCCCCTTTTGGGGGACTACTGCGAAACCCTCGTCGCCAAGGTTAGATTCGCCTCGACATTTCGGTCAGAACGCACCGCGGGAGAGGTTTGGGAAGCAGCGGTATCGGTGCTTGTTGGTTTCCCCATGAGCGGTGGCGGGGGAGGGGTCGGATGCTGCTAGAAGCCAGACGGCCCCAGGGGCTCTAAAGTGAACCGATAAGTTGGTGGCACCGTGGGCCAAAGACACCTTCAGCAACCCCCGAAGGGCGGTAAGCGAGGAGGAGGAGGAGGAGGAGGAAGAGGAGGAGGAGGTGGCCTTCTCAGAAGGTGGCGGGGTTGCTGAAAAGCCCTCTGGCCTTCTGAGAAGTTTCCGGCGTCTTCGAGGAAGGCTCAGAAAGTTTTGAAGGCCAGAGGCCTTCCGAGCTTTCCGATAAAGCCCGCCCCTTTTCACTTCACCCCTCCACGCGCCGCCGATTTGGGGATGCAACTCCTGGGAGGGCAACTCCTGGGAGGGCAAATTCTGAATCGGCGGTGGCACATCCCTGGTCGAACACAAATTTCCCAACCTGGCTCCATCTCGCTTCATCTGGCCCTGGCTCGATCCGGCTTCATCCTGGACTTACTCCGGCCTGCTTCGACCCAGTGTCTCCTCAATCGGGCCTAAGTTCTGGCGAAGACTTCCCAGAAATTGCCTCCCAGGTCCTCTGCCGGGTGCGCCCGGCGCTGCCGCGGGAGCTGGGCGAGGGCGGGAGGTTCGTCGTTGCCGTCGACGCGGTCGGCGTCGGTTCGGGGGGCCTTGCGGGCAGTTCTCGCCGCCACGGCTGGGCGCGGCTCGAGGAGGGAGGAGGAGGGAGGAGGAGGGAGGAGGAGGGAGGAAGGTGGAGGAGGAGGAGGAGGAGGAATGGCGGCCAGGGTGGGCCCTGGAAAGGGTGCGGGTGATGAGCGGTGTGCGCGGGCTCGGGTCGGGGGCGGGGCGAGGGAAGCCTTCTGCTGCCACAGCCTCCTCCTCCTCCTCCTCCTCCTCCTCCTCCTCCTCCTCCTCCTCCCTCCTGCTCCCTCCTCCTCCTCCTCCTCCTCCTCCTCCTCCTCCTCCTCCTCCTCCTCCTCCTCCTCCTCCTCCTCCTCCTCCCTCCTTCTCTCTCGCTCTCTCTCTCCTCTCTCTCTCTCGTTATCTCTCTCTCTCTCTCTCTCTCGTTATCTCTCTCGCTCTGTATCTCTCCCTCTCTCTCTCTCTCTTTCCCTCCTCCCCCGGGACTCGCCGAGACAGGGCCGATCTCCTCCGAGGAGCCCTCGGCCGTCGCAGCAGGCCGCCCCCCTCGCCCTGCCCCCCAGCGGTGCGCGCCGCCGAGGTTCGTCGGCGCGGTCGCAGCGCAGCCAGCGCAGGGGCGAGTCCTGGTGTCGGTGGAAGACAAGCCCACGCTCGTGGACGGGCGCCTGGGGCTCGAAGAGCTTCCCGACCACGTCCGCGGCTTCCAGCTGGACGCTGTCCTGGACGGGACCGCAAGCCAGGGCGAGGTGGTGCAGGCGCTTGACCTCCAGCAGGGCGCGGAGTCTGTCCTCGCCGGCGTCAACTGCACCGTGCTCGCCTACGGCATGACTGGCTCCGGCAAGACCCACACGATGGGAACATCGGGGGGGCGCGACGGCGTCATCCCAAGAGCAGCCGATACCCTGTTCCAGCTGAGTGGCCAGGCCGACGTGGCGGCCTCATACGTGCAGCTCTACGGGAACAGAATCACTGATCTATTGGTCAGCGAGGGTGCTCCCCTCGTGCTGCGGGAGGCAGACGGCAGGTTTCAGGTGCAGGGGGCGGCTCACAGAGCGGTGCGCTCCACGGACGATGTCTGCAGGCTGCTTGCCGAGGGAGCAGCGAGGAGAGCAGTTGGGTCCACGAATTTGAACGCTGTGTCCTCGCGCTCGCACGCAGTCTTCACACTTCACGTGCTCAACGAGGACGAGGACCACGTATCTGAAGCACACTGGACGTTTGCAGACCTTGCAGGGTCCGAGCGGGTCAAAGAGTCGGGCGTATCGGGCGCAGCACTAGCAGAGGCCTGCAGCATCAACAGTTCGCTCAATGCCTTGGTGAACGTGGTCCGTGCGCTGCGAGAGGGCAGCAAGGCGGTGCCGTATCGTGACAACAGGTTGACGATGTTGTTGAGGGAAGCTCTCGGGGGCAACAGCGCCACGTGGCTGCTCGCCACCGTGTCGCCGGCCCAGGTGCACGGCCGAGAGTCCGCGAACACCCTGGCATTCGCAGTGGCGTGTTCGTCTATCAGCAACGCGGTGGCCGCGAACAGAAGCAAGCGGCACGCGCCGTGGAGGGAGCCCCCCAAGGCGAGGAAGGAGAGGCCCGCTCCCCTGCATCTCCCGTGGGCGTCCGCGGAGTTCCCGCGCGGGGACGTGAGGTTGGTGGCCGCAGGTCTCCGCCAGGTAGCCGTGACGGTCTATGGTGAGGGCCGCCCCGCTGTGCTGTTGCACGGGTACCCGTCTGATGCGAGTTCCTGGCGCTGGCTTGTTCCCGCACTTCTCCACGCTGGCTATCAGGCTATAGCCGTCGACATGCCTGGCTGCGGGCACTCGCCAGGACCAGAGCTGAAGACACACAGCCGCTTCAACGCGGAGGCGGGCGGCGCGTGCGAGGTGGTGCTCGGGACCATGGACGCGCTGGGGCTGGGGCGCGCCACCTTGGTCGGCTACGACTGGGGCGGCGGGGTCGCGCTGAGCCTGGCCCTTGGATGGAGGTCGCGTTGCGAGCGCGTCGTCGCGTTCCACCCGAGTTTCAATGCCGCCCCTGGGCAGGAGCTTGCGACGGTCTGCACCCCGCTGCTGGTGGTGTGGGTCAAGGAGGACCAGTTCCACCCGCTCGCCGCCTGGAAGAAGGTGGCGTCGGGCCTCGCGGCCAAGGCGTACACGCTGGAGGTATTCAGCGTGGGCGTAAACCGGGGAGAGGGCAGCTATGGCACCCACCCAGTCGTCGGTGGCCCCATCCAGGCGAGGATCGCGAGGTTCTTGGGCTGGGTGGACCCGAGCGCCGAGGGCGTTGAACTGAAGCGGCGGCTGGAGCGCGATGCACAAACCACTGGCGGCGCCCGCGTGGTCGAGCAGCGGAACGTTGTCCTGGCCGAGGATATGCAGGATGCGGCAATAGCTCGCTCGCTCACAGAGAGTGTCAGCGCCGAGGCGGCTGCCGTGCTCCGGCTGCGCGAGGCAGCGGCGGAAGGGCGGCTGGCAGATCTGTACGCTGCGGCGCCTTCGGGGCTCTTCAGCGCGCTGCCGGAGCTGTCGCCGAGCCGGCTCGCCGCGGACATGGAGGTGCTCTTGTGGTGCGGCCTCTGGGCGGCGCTTCCCAAGGGCTGGGACGCCATGTCTCGCTCTCCGAGGTACTTCCCCGGCCGACGCGTGCTCGTGCGTGCTCCCGTCTGTGCAAGGCCAGCCTCTGATGCGTACATGGCTTGGGACAGCGACGGGGCGGTGCTCACCACGCACAGGGCTACCATCTCGGCTCTGGGGGAGGCGGCAGAGGTGGCGGTCGAGCTCCACGGGGGTGGGTCGCACGTCATGGGAGCTGCGCGCCAAGGCCTGGAGGCGTTGAACCAGCCGCACAAATTCAAAGAGGTGCGGGAGGGTATCTGCTGCTTCGAGGACGGCATCCGGTGTAATTACAACTCTCCGCTGACAAAGGCAAAGATGTGCGAGGCGGCGCTCCTATTGGCACCCCTGGTCGCCCAGCTTGACTTCGAGGAAGACCCGCGCGTGGCAGAGGAACTGCAGTTGGAGTGCATCCGCCGCCTGCGTTCCTGCCTCGGCATCGTTTCCTTCCAGCGCGGGCTCGACCGGGGCCGGGCGTGCGCGATGGCAGACGACGCAGCTCGCTTAGCGGTGCACGGTCAGGGCCATTGCCACACAGTGTCCTCGGTGATGTGCGCGTTCCTGTACCCGTGGGCTCCCGTGCTGGGGCTGGACCTGTGCTATCGCGGTGGCTTCTCGTTCAGGGGCGTGAACCCCGACGACAGCATCTCCTCCGACGTTGTGGTGGCTGATCGACCAGAGCGGCATCAGTGGTTGGAGGTGTCCCTGCGACCGAGCATGCGGCGCTTCGTCGTGGACCTCTGGGTGCAGGATGGGCCCATGGGCGAAGGCGCCCTGCGCTGGGACGCCGAAGAAGCCTACCAGCACAGGATGTACCCTCACGGGCAACTCTGCTTAGGCCAGACGACCGAGAGGGCGGTGCCGACAGATTGGGCGGCCGTGCCTTAGGTTCCCCCCCTCCGTTAGGCCATGAACTCGCTGCGCTGGCCTCTCGGTCCCGCGGGCGGCGCTTGCCGTGTCGTGAGTCCCTGCTGGAGGTGGACGTGGGGGGAGCGGAGTGTGGAGTCGGGTGGTGAGCGTGGAGGTGGGGGTAGTGGAGTGTGGAGGTCGGGGGAGTTGAGTGTGGAGGTGCGTGTTTTTCACAACCTGCTGCGATCGCGGCGTCAGCCTCCTCATCCACCGGGAGCTGTGCAGGGTGGGCCTTCAGATTGGACGCTTTTGCGCCACAAGCCATATGTCCCTCCTGATGCCTCGCCCCTCCGCCCCTGCTGCTCCCCCACCTCCTGATCCTACAGGTTCCCCTTCTCCTTCCTTGCCTCCTTCCTCCCCTGCATTCCACGTCCTTCCTCCCCTTCGCTCCTCCGTTCACCCTCCTCCTCCTCCTCCTCCTCCTCCTCCCTCCTCCCTCCGCGGGCAGGTGGGGCCAGGCAAACGGCCTGAGTCTGGAATCCAGGCCACTTTGACCCCGCCTTCCCCCCCCCCCTCCTACACCTTCCCCCTCCTGCACACCTCTTGTCCTCCTCTGCGCCCACCTCTGCCCGCCTCCTTTTCCCCCGCTACTGGATGCGGCCGGGAGCGGCCAGAAACCGCACGCTGCGGGCGGCGAGGCATATCCGGACCTCCTTGCCAAGAGGGCGGGCGGAGGAGGAGGAGGCGGAGGAGGAGGAGGAGAGGAGGAGGAGGATGAGGGCTCGGCGCGCCATGCCCGGGCCCGATGGCCTCGTCCGAAGGCGCGGTTTACCTCCAGGCCGGGTACGAGGACGCTGGCAATCGCAATGCATTGGCAGATGGTTGGCCCCCCGATGCGCAGTTGCTGCAGGCTGTCGAATTGCTCCTCGACGGTACTCGTCGCAGGAGGCGTCGTCGGCGATCCAACTTCGGCCTCTTCCTCCTCCTCTTGATCCGTTTCACGAAGGGGACAGCGTGGTTTCTAGATCATTATCTTCCTCCTTCGCTCTTTCCTTTCATTTCACCTCTCACAGATTCCTTCCCGCCCTCGCCCTCGTCCTCGTCCTCGCCACCTCCTCCTTCTCTTCCTCCTCCTTCTCCTCCTCTTCCTCCTCCTTCTCGCTCTCCTCGTCTCATCCTCTGCCCTAATGCGCGGCGTCAATGAACAGTTTGAACACACGTGTGCGCGGCACCAAACAGAAAACCTTATCCCGAAAACCATTGGCTCGCTGTCCTGGTAAATGCTGCAGCTTATGTGCATCACGATAACGAGTTGATGTCTGAAGCGATACGCCCTGCGCCCTGCCTGGACTCATTGCGGTCACGTCTAGTGCTGCGGCGGAGGAGGAAGTTTCCGACAGCCACCAGGACGGAGGGCGACACGATTTCAAGATGCGACTCTCGCCAAAGTGCCGCGCACGTTTGTGTCAAACACTTCCAGCAGTTACAAGGAAGGAGGGCAGCACGTTTCCAAAGTGCGGGGGGGTCCGTGTCGACCTTGTTCTTGGCAAGTTTGTCCTCAGTGTGTACCGCCGCCTCATGTTGGGCAGCGACGTGGCTCTCAAGCGGAGGTTGGCATCGGCCATACCTTTGCGGCATGTAGCCATGTCAGTCACGGCGTCGGTGACCGTGGTGCCCAGCACGTTGAGGAGGTCGGAATTGACATCGATGACCAAGGCCTGATGTAGTGGAGCACCTGCTCGAGGATCATGCAAT
>CAUYUJ010021449.1:37500-114798 GCA_963575745.1 Prorocentrum cordatum
GCAGCCTGGGATGTATGTATACGTATATGTTATATGTATATGTTTGCCAGCGTGGACCTCGAACGGTTGTTTTTGGCACACGATCTGACGCATGATGTGCGGTGCAAGCTATGCGGCTTATGCAAAGCAACGCAAACAAAGCAAAGCAATGCAAATAATTGAGGCGCAGTGCAAAGAAATGCCGAGCAACGCCAAGCAATGCGACGCAAAGCAACGCAAGGAAAGGCAAAGCAATGCAAAGCAGTGCAAATCAATGCAAAGCAGCGCAAAGCAACGCCAAGCAATACAAAGTAACTCAGGCCGAGACGGAGACGGGGCGCTGACGGCGACCACATGGCCGCTAAACCGACGGGCAGGCCCAGAGCGACGGAGTGGCGATGGCGACCCCATAGCCGCCAGACCGACGGGCAGGCCCAGACGTCGGGCGGCGACGAGGCCGCGACGAGGCGACGACGGCGACCACATAGCCGCCATACCGATGGGCAGGCCCTGTTGTTTCAAAAATGAAACAAGAGCCCCTAGGTGCAAGCAAATTTTTGGGGAATCTGTAAATCCATGTAATCCAGTACACGAACAGGCATGTCCCCAGCTGGGACGCAGAAGAACATGCTACAGTCAACCCGGACCTACGGACGCACGATAAGCCTCCTCCTTCTCCTCCTCCGCCTCCTCCTCCTCATCCTCCTCCGCCTCCTCCTCCTCCTCGTCGGTGCCGGGACGGCACGAAGCACAGCGAGCATGCGCAGGCACGCAGGGCCGATGGAATACGTTTTGCGCGCACGGGCTCCGCGCACCCGCGCGGAAAACAGTTAGGCTGGTCGCTGGGGGATGCGTTTTGCATTGGTGGTGCAGTTAGTTTTGGATCTGCGCGTCATGTCTCAGTCCAAAGCAGGCGACAGAAGGAAGAGCCATAACAGATTGGCCGCCGTGTTTCGCATCCCCGTTGTGATTCCAGAAGACTCGCTGCTCTTCTCACTCGCCCTCTGCTGCTGCTGCTGCTGCTGCTGCTGCTCAGCTGTCCAGGGTCTCTCTGCCGCCGCCCGTTTTGGCTCTAATTATTTTAGGGCCCTTGGCCGATTGAGCTACGTCCTCTGCCGCGCAGAGCGAGAGAAAAACTTTATCATAAATAATCTTCCATATCGCAGTGGTAGCTTGGAGCGAGAAGCGCTATCCCGGCCCACGGGGCCGTACATATCCAAGACGACGCCCGCGACGTCGCACTCCATATTGGAATCGAGGCCCAGCGGTTTCCTCGCGCTGTTGCTCAGCGCCTACGCCAGCTTCAGCGACGCCAGCACCAACGCCTACTACGCCTACATCCCTGCCAACTCCAGCGCCAGCGTCAGCGACGCCAGCGACTACGCCTTCGACTCCTACTTATTCAAGAACGCCAGCGTCAGCGACGCCAGCTACTCCATCTCCTTTTCCGACCCTCAGCAGCGACGACAGCTACTTCTTCATCTGCCCCTCGCAGGACTACGCCAAGTCCCTCATCAGCAGCGTCAGCGACGCGCACTACTTCAACTCTTACAACGGTGTCAGCGACGCCAGCTACTTCTCCTACGCCTGTGTCAGACACGCGGCCTACTTCTCCTACGACGGTGTCAGCGACGCCAGCTACTCCCTCTACGCCAGTGTCAGCGACGCGGCCTACTTCTTCTTCGACAAGATGGGGGATAACTTCAACTATGCCAACTGCATGCCTACTTGGAATGGCGACCCAGCAAAATGGAGAGATTACAAGCAGGAGGTCAAACTTTGGAAGCGCAGCGAGAACCTCGCCGTGGCCCACAGTCTCGCGTCGAAGCTCGTGCTAAAGCTCAGCGGGACGGCACGGAGCGCAGCGCTCAACATGACGGAGGCACAGCTGCACCCGGCAGCCGCAGCGGACATCGAGGACGCCGACGATAAGAAGCGCAACAGGAATCAGGTCGGCATCGAGAACGTCTTGCAGCACTTAGAGGCCAGCTTAGGTCAGCAGAAGCCAGTGCAGAAGGGCGAGACGCTTGAGAAGTTTTTCGAGTCGACGCAGCATCACCGACGCAGAGGTGAACGCATGACGGATTGGCCCATCCGTTTCGAGACCGGACTACAGCAGCTACGCGAGAACGAGGTGGACCTCAACGCGCTGGACGATGTTGCAGGATGGTTCTTGCCGCGGAAGGCCGGGCTCACAGCGGAACGCCGTGAGCGCGTTGTGGGCAACCTGCCCGACGAGCACTACGGCTACCAGCGCATCCGCGGACTGCTGGCCAGGACGCCCCCGGACATCCACGCGTCGGAGCGCCGCGCCCTGTCGCCGAGACCGTGGAACAACCAGTCGCGCCCACAAGGCGGCTGGCGCAACGCATCTTCCAGCCGTGGAGGGCGCTCCACCAACGTCGTCGACGAGCCAGACGACGAGAACGACGAAGATCAAGAGGAGGATGACGAGGACGAGGCCGATGTACAGGACATCGTCCGTCAGGAGCTCGAAGCCTTCAGCGCCGAGCTCGAGTCATCCAACGTGGACATCCGAGCTGTTCGACGGCGACGATTCCGCCAAGGTCGAAGCTGCCGCGGCGGAGCTTGCCGCCATTCCCGAGGCCATGGCCACCATTAGGTCGGCTCGGGAGGCCCTGAAGGGCCGCGGCGAGTCGAACAAGTCCCCGCCGACCCGCCGACCGACCAAGCTGCAGAGCCGGGTCGACCAGCGCAAGAAGAACTCGACGTGCTGGGATTGCGGCGAGGCCGGGCACTGGACGGGGGACAGCCAATGCCCCACGCCGGGCGCGCGCAAGTTCGCGCCCAAGGACGGTAAGTCCAAGGGCGGTGGGCGCGGAGGCCGTGGAGGTCGTCCGCAGCGCCAGGCGCACATCACCGAGCGCGACGACCATGTGGTCCAGTTCGCGGACGAGGAGATCGCCCTGCACCCGCAGGGCCCCGTGACGCCGCCCCCGGAGGCCTGTGTCTCGGAGCGGCTCATTCACCACCTGCCGAACGTGAACGTCGCGATCGGCAGCGATAAGCCCCAGGACGAAGGCATCGGCGTGGTCGACACCGCCTGCCTTTTCTGCGTCTCGGGCAAGAAGTGGTACGACAACTACAAGGGCACCCTCACGAGGATGGGCCTCGCCGACCAGATTCTCGAGGAGCCAGAGGACGAGGTCTACAGGTTCGGCAATGGAGGCACCCTACCCAGCAAGCTGCGCGTCACCGCGCCGCTTGTGCTGTGCGGCCAGGCCGGCCGCGTCGTGTTCAGCGTCGTGGACAGCCCCACGCTCGGCCTGCTCATAGGCCGGGACTTCATCCAGCCTTCCAAGATCGACATCTCGCTCTGGAAGGGCCAGATCCGCATCGGAAACGCCAACGAGAAGCTCACCACGAGCGCCGCGGGCCACCCCGCGATCAAGCTGCAGCCAGAGGACTGGCGCGCCATCTGGGATGCCGGAAGGCCGGAAGGGAGCACAAGCCCGGTGTGAAACGACAGGTGGACAAGACCATGTACATCGAGGCCGAGAAGTCGATCGATCGCCGCGAGAGGAAGACGAGGACGGGCGACCCGCCGACGGTCAACAGCACTACCCGTCCCAGCGCGCTGATCGACACCATCAACAACCTCGTTACGAAGAAGGAGCTGAACGTCCCGAGGCGGCTCCAGCCTCGACGACCGAGGGGATCACGGCTGCTTTCGGCCGTCGCCTCAGCCTTGGTTTGCTGTTCTACCGCAGCACCAGCTCCTATCCTCACGCTTGCTATGCTGCCGGAGGTTACCTACCCCACGACGTGCGCTACCGACCCCCTTCAGGACTGCATCGCCTGCGGCGAGACGACCTTCGAGGCCTGCAGTCATGAGGGTTTCTGCTCGGACTGCGTCTTCGGCACGCCCGTGACCCTGAGTTACGACCAGGACGTCATCGCCAGCGACTGCCACGGACCCGAGGTCAACATCGTGGAGGAGGAGCAGTTACGCGTGAGGACGCTCAAGAAGGGGACGAAGCCGCAGCTGATCGCGGGCAAACGGTCAGCCTTCGTCACCAGCAAGAGCGGCATCCAGCCGCACAGGATCGGCCAGGCTCTAACATCCGACCTGGCCAAGTCCACGACCCGACCCAGCCCGACGCCCACACCAACCAGCACCGTGCTCTACGAGTGGTGCTGCAACCCGGACAGCAAGCTCAGCGCGACCTGGAGGAAGAAGGGAGGAGCTGCTGTCAGGCGTGGCCTTCCAGGTCTCGACCTCTCCAAGCAGTTCGTGGTCCAGAAGCTGGAGGGCCGGATCAGGAAGAACCTTGCCTCAGGCAAGAGCGCACGAGTTCACGCGGCATTTCCTTGCCAGCCGTGGACTTCACTACAACGGTTCGTCGTCAAGATCGACCCGAGCAAGCTGCCCAAGCTCAAGAAGGATCGGGCGAAGTCGCAGCGGATGATCGGCCTGTTCCTGCAGTCGATGTCTCGGCTGCGCAAGGAGTTCGGCGCTCAGCTCGCCGTCTCATTCGAGTGGCCGAGGTATTGCGACGGATGGGACCCCACCAAGAACGCGACCGCCAAGAAGCTGAAGGAGCAGCTTCCGCGCATCGTGGACTTCGATGGCTGCGCGTTCGATCTCAGGACGAAGAAGGGGATCCACATTAAGAAGCCGTGGCGGATCATCACCGACCACTTCGGGTTCGACGACTCGCTCAGGCGCTTCTGCAGCGGGGGACATCCTCACGCGGAAGCCCGCGGTAAGGACGCCAAGCGCAGCGATAACTACACGGACACGCTCGCGAAGGTGCTCGCCGAGCAGCTGCGACGTCCGAACCGACGACCTGTTCGAGAAGCTCACCCTACATCGACGACGAGAAGGGCAAGCAGAAGGACGGTTCCAGCCGCTGCAGCCGCGCAGGAGCCAGCGCCCACGGCCGCGGAGGAGCGGACACTTCGGTCCGCAGTCATGCAGCTCCACGTCAACATTAGGCACCCGTCCAACGATTCGCTTGCGAGAGCTATCCGCGTGACCGGCGGATCGCAGAGGTCCATCGAGATGGCCCTCAACCTCTACTGCGAGGTATGTGCAGCACATCAGCGACCACTACCTCACCTGCCAGGAAGGATCAGACTGGACAGGGACTTCAACGACTCCATCGACGTGGACCTTTTTACCCTGGCCGACTACGCGGGCAACCAGCTGATTTTTCTGAATGTGGTCGACCTGGCCTCAGGTTGTACGATGTGCGGCACAGTCGCATCAAGGCACCCGCCAGTTGTTTTCGCTCGACTGCTGCAGAGTTGGATCATGCCTTTCGGCGCTCCTCAGCGCGTCATCTTTGACGGGGGAGGTGAGTTCGAGCGCGAGTTCTCCAAGGAGCTCGAGGACATGGGCTGCCGCTTGATGACGACATCTGCGGCCGCGCCGCTGCAGAATGCTACCGTGGAGCGACACGGAGGCCTGTGGAAGGTGCACGCGAGCAAGCTGATCGACCAGTTCAGCATCAGGTTCGACCAGACCGCGGTCGCTCACAAGGCCCAGTGGCTGATCGCCTCCGTGTGCTGGGCCATGAACAGCCAGGTCAACTCCACGGGCTACTCGCCGTCGCAGTGGGTGCTCGGGCGAGGCCTTCGCCTTCCGTACTGTTTGCTGGACAACGCCGGAAGGCTGTCCCTGCACGAGCGCATCGTGTCCGATAAGCCGTTCTCGGAGAGGATCGCCATCGTGAAGGCCGCGCAGACCTCCACGCAGCAGCTCAGGTTCAACCAGTCCCTCTCGAGGGCGCTGCTGGCCCGGTCCCGGGCAGATGGAGCTCAGCACGCCAGCGACGTCTACCAGACAGGCGACCAGGTGTTCTACTGGAGGGGCAACGGCAAGCCCAAGCGCGAATGGGCCTTGCAGTGGCACGGGCCCGGCATCATCATCGGGTTCGAGGGCACCTCGAACGTCTGGGTCAGCCACCGCTCCGCTACTGTGAAGGTCAACCGTGGACACCTACGCCACGGCCACGGCCACGGAGCTCGTGCCGCGGGGCCAGGTGCTGAACGCGCCGAACAGCAACCAGCCGCCAAACCCACCGCCAGGCGCCCCGCCAGGGACCTCAGGGCCCGCACCTCCTCCGGACTCTGGAGGAGGCGGCGGTGGTGCAGGCGGCGGCCCTCCGCCGCCCGGCCCAAGCGGAGGAGGACGACCTGCTGGACCCGCGCCGCCAGACGCAGACGAGGACATGTTCCTCGACCTGACCGGACCGGCGCCGCAGAAGCGCCTCCGCAGTGAAGGTCAGCCTCCAGCACCACCCGCGCTACCAGCACCAGCACAGCAGCCAGCCATCGCGCAGCACAACTTCGGCAACATGGAGATGTCCGCGGCAAATCAGCGCGCTCATCAGTACCATGAGGGGCTGGCCCGCCGTCAAGGTGACGGCGGTTTCACTACCAGTGGAGGAGCCAGCGGCAGTGGAGGATCGGCCCCACCGCCCTCGGGAGGAGCCGTGCAGCAGCAGCCACCGCTGCCGCCGCCAGCGGAGCCGCAGCCGCCATCTGCGGCAGCCGACCCGCCGGCCGACCCGCCGGCGCCAGACTCAGGCGGTGCTGCCGCCCCTGCAGCTGCCGCTGCTCCTGCCGCCGAAGAATTTCAACGTCCTGAACCCGCGCCTCAGGGCCCAGTCGACGCCGACGAGGACGACAAGCAGTCCGACAGTTCCGGATCGGACATGATTCGGGAGTGGGCTCAGATTGCGGAGGAGCAGGCGCGCCAGGAGACCATGGCTCGCCGCCCACTGGACACCGAGAACCAGCGCGGTACCAAAACGCAGCGCCAAGTTCGACAAGAGAACGCACCAGTGGCACTGCAGCGTGACCGCCAGCAAGAAAGGAGCTACTGAACGACCTGCCTCAGTGCTTCAAGAAGCCGAGGGACACGAACAAGGTCGACCTTTACCTGGACAACTACTTCCAGAAGCACGCGGACAAGCTCTACGCTAGTACACGACTCCGTGAGGCACTGCTCACGGGGAACGCCACCGCCAAGGAGCTCAAGTACGACACGTTGAGCGCCACCGAGAAGAAGAACATGGACGCCGCCATGAAGACCGAGTGGTCCAAGTGGACGGAGTTCGGCGCCTACAAGAAGCTCCCGCCCAAGGGGCTGAAGGAGCTCCTGCGGCGCAACCCTGGCATTCGCCCTGTGGGCACGCGCTGGGTGCTGACCAGCAAGGGCCAGAACGCCACGAAGGCTCGCCTGGTCGCGCAGGGCTGCCAGGAGGACAAGTCGCATATCAGGACGGACGCACCTACGGGATCCAGGGACGCGCTGTACCTGACCCTTGCTGCCGCAGCCCAGAAGGGCTGGGATCTCTCGTCCTACGACGCGATGACGGCCTACCTGCAGTCGGGTAACATCGAGAGGCTGCTGCTCCTGCGCATGCCGGCCAAGAACCCGCCGCCGGGGACTCAGCCCGGCGAGATCGCCATGGCCACAGGCGCGATCTACGGGACGCGCGACGCCGGGAGGCAGTGGTACCTCTACGCGCAGAAGGTCTTCGCCGAGCACGGCCTTGTGGAGAGCAAGCTCGAGAAGGGCCTCTACTACTTCTACGACGAAGGTGGGCTCGCCGCTGTGGTCCACTCTCATGTGGACGATTTCCTGATCGCCCAGCGCAGCAACTCCACGAAGTGGAAGGCTGCCATCGCCTCGCTGGGGAAGAAGTTGCACCTCAAGCCGGTCGAAGGGGTCATCAAGTACTGCGGACGCACCATCACCAAGCTCGACGACGAGTTCCGCGTGGCCCAGGCCACCGCTGCAGCGCAGGTGGACTTTGTCGACCTGAGGGCCACCGAGGGCCGAGGTGCCGAGGACCGGCTCACCGCCACCGAGGTGACGAGCTACCGCCACACGCTCGGGCAGCTGTTGTGGCTAGCGGTGCAGACCCGGGTAGACATAGCCTGCCCGGTGAGCTTCGCAGCTCGCCGCACCAACGTCGCCACCGTGGCCGACGCGAAGACGCTCAACAAGACGGTTGCCTACGTGCACTCCACCGCGAACTTCGATCGTGCTCAAGCGCAAGCTCGTCGACCTGAAGACGGCCATCACCGCGTGCTTCAGCGACGCCGCGTTCGCCAACGTGGACGGCGTCAAGAGCCAGTGGGGCATGGCGATGGGGCTCACCCACCGCCCGCGCGACGTCGTCGGTGGTCGCTACGACCTGTGTCTGCCAGTCGCCTGGCACTCCGGCACGGTCAAAAGGTCGGTGAAGTCGACCCTCGCCGCCGAGGGCAACGCCACCCTCGAAGGATCGGAGACCAACATTTGGTTCCGACAGCTGCTCACCGAGGCCTACAACCCCAAGACGGCGCTCAAGCAGATTAACGTGCTCGCCGACAAGCGCCCGGGGGAGATCTACAGCGACAGCAAGGGCCTCGCGTCGCACATCCAGTCCGATGTGGGCCAGTCTACGGACAAGCGGTTCCGCATCGTCGCCTCCATGATCAAGGAGGCCGTGCATCCCAACAGCGCGCTCAAGCTCAGTTGGATCCCGACCTGGGCCATGGTCGCGGACGCCCTGACGAAGGCCATGGAGGCCGGCGTCCTGCTGTCGTTCTTCGGGGCCCGCAAGCACACCTACGGGACCCGGCAGCCGCGCGCCGCCATGCTCGCCTCGGCGCTGTTCACCTGCCTTGGCAAGGTCAAGGGACAGCCAACGCCTACGCCGACGACGCCGGACCTCAGCTACTACCTGTGCCTGCTGACGTTCGCGCTGTTCTACGGCATGGCCATCGGGTTCGGCATCTTCATGATGTTGTGGACGATCACGAGGCAGAACCACGCGATTGCCACCGAGCAGAGCGTCGCCGAGGCCAAGGCCATGGGCGAGCACCCTGGCTGGGACGGCCGCCTACTGGGCCGGCGCCGCAACACACCGACGATCCCGGAGGACCGCGACTATGACGGCGATGTCATCATGCAGCCCCGTGGAGGCGCAAGCAGTGCGAGTTCAGCGACATCGGCGTCTGGCGTGTCTTTCGGACACCATCCATCGCAGCCATCAAGTCCAGCATTTCCAGCACTGCAGCAGCCGCCGATGCCGCCAACACCGCCACCTTCCAGTGCATCACCATCACCGCGCACGGCAACATCGACCCCGGGATCGGGACGATCGAGGTCAGCAAGGGCCTCAGGCAGCTCAGGCAGCTCGGCACCTACATCGCCAAGCATCGTTTCCGTGACGAGCTCATCGAGTGTGATCAGCGCCAGTGGAGTCCAGAAGCACGGGTCGTCGCCTACGGTTGAGCCCAGCGACATGCTTGATTGCATCAGCAAGCGGCCCGACTTCGTGGTCGGCCACAACCTGCACAGCGTATACATCACCTGCAAGAGCTGCAGGAAGCACGCGTCCTGGTTGACCCGTTGCTATCGCAACAGCAACCCGGACTTCACGATCTTCCCGGAGGGCGTGATGCACGACCTCATGGGTCGATGGCGCAAGATCACAGGCCGAGAGTGCGGGCGAGGATCAGATCTGACGGACAAGCCGATGAAGCCCAAGAAGGGCGACTGATCCCTGCTGCTGCCCAGACTGTCGCGGTTTTTCATCGCGACCTTGCTTACGTAAGTCCGCATTGCTGTTTCAGATTTCACACCTGGTGGAAAGATTTACACGTAAGTCCGCATTGCTGTTTCAGATTTCACACCTGGTGGAAAGATTTACACGTAAATCCGCATTTCAGAAACTTCAGTTCAGTGTGCACAGTTTTTTGATGTGATGACGATCACACCCATTCAGATGGCTCTTTTGAGTTCTGTCGCTTCGCGATCGGACTCTAGCCACGCCTTGTCTCTGATTATAGCGCCGGCGGCGCTGAGAGCTGTGAATACCCTGCAGGTCGCGTGAAGCGCATCCGCTTAAGTGCCCCGTGGGCTGCCTGCGATTGCAAGCCGTGTCGAGCCGTTTGCTCGCCTTCTGCCAGCGCGCCTGGCCTCCGCCTAACGAAGTTAGCGCCAGGCTTATATGCCCGGCTGCTCATGGCGCATCGTGCGCCCGCCCGCTGCTTCTGAGCACCGTGCAGGAGGAGTGTGATTCCAGAAAACTCGCTGCTCTTCTCACTCGCCCTCTGCTGCTGCTGCTCAGCTGTCCACGGTCTCTCTGCCGCCGCCCGTTTTGGCTCTAATTATTTGAAGGCCCTTGGCCGATTGAGCTACGTCCTCTGCCGCGCAGAGCGAGAGAAAAACATTATCAGCGATAATATTCCATATCACACCCGTGCTGTTCCTGAAAAGCATTGTAGCAGTCGGTGTGTCTCTGAACGCCTACGGCATTTGGGGTGCTCGAAAATAGGTGCCGTCCTCAAGGCATAGGAATTGATCCCTGGACCTCGGCGGAAGGCCCGCTGAAGCAAAAGTGGTTGCGCCGGCGGAAGTCGGCAGAACACAGCCAACGCGCATAGCGAGGACGCGCGCCTTCATCTAGGGTGCCCTTGTGTCCTTACCTCTGCGGCCCGTCCTTTGCCGTTTTCATTGGTCGGCCGCCGCCCAAAAAGTCCAAACGTCGGCATCAAAGGGTCTTGCGTCCTTCCCACCCGTCCTTAATACACATTTTGATTGTATTTGCGGAAGTCTTCACCGGTACCATCAGTACTGTTCATAACCATTCGCACAGCAATGTTATTACCACCATGAAGCGTATTGGATTTGTTGTTATTACCACTACTTTTACTAACCCGCGCATCCTGTAGGACGAGCGGGCAAGAAGAAGTTGCGAACGAGCGATACCTGCATTTGTGGGTTTGCTGCGGCGGAGGTTGGCGAGGCAAAAGTTTCCCCCGCCAAGAGAGAGGTCCACGCTGGGGCACCAAGGATGTCCAGAGTCGGACACATGTGCAGTCGGCATCTGCAATCTTTCATGACATAACGATCGCTCTGCGAACATGACCCCAAAGGGCAAATTCTATGACCACTGCACGGGCCCATACGCGGCACTTGACAATGTCATCAAATGTCGGGGCAGTGCGCACAGCAGCTCGACTTACAGGACCACGCGGCGCCGCACGTGGCACCGCACGGCACCAGGCATCAAGTTCCAGGTAACCCCAGGAAGTTTGTAGTTTTGAGGACCCCATGTTTCTCTCGGCGGTGAATGCAGTCGGTATATTCCTCCTGCTTCTCTTCCTCCTTCGCAGTCGCAGTCGGTATCGTGGTCGTAGTCGTAATCGTAGTCGTAGTAGTTATCGTCGCCATTGTTATGCGGCGGGTGCCGCGGAGAAATAGCTAGTTTCTACAATTGGTTGGGCACAAGTCCGCCAATAAGGGCGTCGAAAAGATATGTAGTTTCCACGATTGGGAGGCTCTAAAGACCTATTGCGGTTGGAGGCTTCGAAGGTGCGTTTGTTGGCACCAGTGGTAAACGTCCTTTCCTCTGTTCCCGTTCTTCCCGTTAGTGTACCCTCCGCACTTCTTTGTTGTTTCTTTCGTCACCGTCGCGCCTATCCGTCCCAGCTTTGCAATTATGCTTGGTCGGCCAATGCGGGGCAGTCGGGTTCATGATTGCAGCCAGAAGGTGCTCGTGTCAAGCAAGAGGCAAAGGTGCACATTGACGATGCGCATGTACATGGGGAGGGGAGGCGTGCAGGCCCTCCGTGGCAGCAGTGACCGTTCAGGAGAGCAGCGGTGAGTTGCCTTTAAGATCAAGGAGGAGGATGCTGCTGCTGATGATACTGCTGATGATGTTGAGGACGACGATCACGATGATGATGCCGATGTGGATGTCGATGCGGCTGCCGATGATGCGGATGATGATGTTGGTTATATTGCTGTTGTTACCGCTACTGATGACAATGATCATGCTGATGATGGTGATCAGGACGAAGACGACGACGATGATGACGATAGTGGTAATGATGGTGATGTTGATGTTGATGGTGATGATGCTGATGATGATGATGATGGCGATGGCGACGGTGTTGATGATGATGATGATGATGGTGATGATGATGATGATGATGATGATGATGGTGGTGGTGATGGTGATGGTGATGGTGATGGTGATGGTGAGGGTGAGGGTGAGGGTGAGGGTGAGGGTGAGGGTGAGGGTGAGGGTGGTGGTGATGGTGATGGTGATGATGATGGTGATGATGATGTTGATGATGACGACGATGATGGTGATGATGTTGATGACGATGACGATGCCGATGCTGATGCTGACTGATGCCGCTGCGGCTGATGATGATGAGGACGATGAGGCGATGGGGATGGGGAGGTGGAGGGGGAGACGGGGAGGGGGGAGGAGAAGACCGAATGTTGAAGGGGGGGCCACCCCGCTCCTGCCTCCTCTACCTCCCCCCTCCCCCGTCGACCGTTGTCTTGCCCCCTACCGCGACGAAGACAACGCATGGCCGCCTGCGATACTTAGGGTTCGTCTGGGGTTGTCTTGTTCGGGTGCCTTCTGGGGGGCCTTGGTTACCACAGATGGATACGCCTTGAAATTATGGTCAGGCTTCGCTCTAGGATAGGTCTGGACTCGACCTTGAGCGGAGAGGATGGTGGAGGAGCCAGAGCGAAGACGAGAGGGAGGGAGGGCGAGGAAAGAAGTCTTTTTCCTGGTAAACTGGGTCTTTCCCGGGTAAGCTGATCAATTCCCCGGCGTGAGTTCCAGAGTAGTTCTCCAGAGGCTTCTGGAGAATTCTTGAGAGGCCTCCTCAGAAGCGCCTTGGGCCTCCTTGAGAGGCCTCTTGGGCTTCCCGAGACGCCCCTTGGGCGTCCCGAGAAGCCCATAGGGCGTCCCGAGAGGCTTCTTGGGCGTCCCGAGAAGCCTCTTTGACGCCTCTTGGGCGTCCCGAGAGGCCCCATTGGGCGTCCCTAGAAGCCTAGTGGACGTCCCGAGAATCATCTTGGCCTCCCGAGAGGCCTCTTGGGCCTCCCGAGAAGCCTCTTGGGCCTCCCGAGAGGCCTGCCTCTTGGGCCTCCCGAGAGGCCTCTTGGGCCTTCCGAGAGGCTTCCTGGGCCTCCCGATAAGCGTCTTGGACCTCCCGAGAGGCGTCTTGGGCCTCCCGAATGGCGTCTTGGGCCTCCCGAGAGGCTTCTTGGGCCTCCTGAGAGGCCTCTCGGCCGGTTGGTTGTTGGTTGGTTGGTTGATTGGATAGATAAACATGTATACATGTTTGTATACATTCGTGCAGATACTTCGCCGTGACAAAAGTGTCCTTTGAAAGGCAGAAAACCGAAATCACCGAATGAGGACCGTAGGGACGACCCCGGGATAATTGTTTCCCATGTGAAAAATCGATGGGATCATTCGGCCGGGATCTGGGAGAGGCCGGGATAAATATTTTTTACGTAAAAAAAAACCAATGGGAAAAGTTCGGTCCAGGATCTAAAATATATTATTATTAGTATTATTATTACCATTATTAAGCCCCAGGACCCCTGGGGGTAATTATCCCGCCCGTGGCAGAGGCCCGAAAACCTCTTCTTGTTAGGATTACAAGGGGGGCAGGGGGTGGCTGATGCCATTTTGGCACGGCCACGGCTCCTCCAAATTTCAAAGGAACTTTCTTCACGCCGCTGTATGCATGCATAGCTACCTACATAACATAACATACCATGCCATGCCATACCACACCACACCACACCATACCGTACCATACATACATACATACATACATACATACATACATACATACAGACATACAGGCATGCATGCATGCATGCATGCATGCATGCATGTATGCATACTTTCACGCATGCATACATGCGAACGGGTACATGAATATAGACATACATACATGCATGCATACATACATGCATGCATGTATATGTGTGTATGTATGTATTTATACATATATACATATATATATATATATATGTATATCCCTGTGGGAGAGGCCGGGGCCCCAGGACAGGTGCCTCGACCCCCCATGGCGGGACGGGGGGGGGCCTGGAGCCTCCCTGGAGCAGCCCAGGCGGCCCAAGAGTGCCCCAAGAGCGCTCCACGACAGGCCCAGCAGGCTCCAAGAGGCCCAAGAGGGCGCCAAGAGGGCCCCAAGATGCCCAAGATAAGCCCAAGACGGCCAAAGAGGCCCCCAAGACGCTCCAAGAGGCCTCCAAGAGGCCCCCCCAGAGGGCCCCAAGAAGCCAAAATCGTTTATTTTACAAAGGTTTTGGACACATTTTGCCTTTCCCGCTTTTTCAGCTTTCCGGCGCTCCACGACGGCTCAAAGGCCCCCCGCGGACGCCCCAAGACAGCCCAAGAGGCCTCCAAGAGGGGCTCAAGACGGCTCTGGAGGGCCCCAAGACGGCCCAAGACGCGCCCAAGACGGGCGAAGAGAGGCCCAAGACGGCCCCAAGAGGGCCCCAAGAGGGGAACCGCGAACCAGAAATTCGAGCCTCCCGCCTCCACAGGGCCCCGGGAGGCCCCAAAGGGGCCCGAAGAGGCCCCAGGAGACTCCCAAGAGGCACCCAGGAGGCCCGGTGCCCGAAAACAGCTGCCCCGACCCTCCATGAGGGTACTGGGGCCCATGTTCCTTGTGTTTTTGCAGGGTTTCCGCGTCCTGGGCCTCGGAGGCCGCCGCCTCCGACCCCCCATGGGAGGACGGGGCGGCCGGGGAGGTCCAAAATAGTCCAGGAGGGCCTCCACGCAGAGGCTCCCAAGACGGCCCAAGCGGGCCCCGAGTCGCCGAAAGACCGCTACGGGACGCCCAAGATAGGTTACCCAACAATTTTGGCCTTCCAGCTTTTCCGGCTGTCCGACGTTCCAAGACGGCTCAATAGGCCCCCAAGAGCGCCCCAAAACGGCCCAAGAGGGCCCCAAGACGGCCCCAGAGGCGTCCAAGACAGTCCAAGAGAGCTCCAAGACGGCCCCAAGATGCGCCCCAAACGGGGACCACGATTCCAAAATTCGACCCTCCCGCTTGAAGAGTGCCCCAGGAGGCCCCAAGGAGCCCCCAAGAGGCCCCAGGAGGCCCCCAAGAGGCACCCAGGAGGCCCAAACGAGGCCTAAAGAGGCCACAAAACAGCCCCGAGGAGGCCCCACAACGGTCCCAAAACGGCTACCGAGAAGCTGCGGAGCTGCCTTCACGACGTCCCCGACAGGCCAGCCTCGAGATCCAAACCAACACCCATGAGGCCTCTGACCCACCACCCAGGGCACGGTGGCGGGAGCAGGGACAGCACTTGTGCCCTTCCGGAACACGCTGCAGGAGGAGGAAGATCAGGAGGAGAGAGAAAGCTGGAGTGGGAGGAGGTGGAGGGGACGAGGCGGAGGAGGAAGAGGCCTCCAAGACAGCTCCAAGACAGCCGAAGAGGCTTCCAAGAGGGCCCTGGGCGGCCCACGAGGGCCCCAAGGCGGGGCCTGAGGCGCCCAAGACGGCCCGAGAGGGCCCCAAGACGGCCCCAAGAGAGACCCAAGAAGGGAAACACGAACCGAAAATCCGAGCTTTCTACCCCGAGAGGGTCTCGGGAAGTCCCAAGAGGCCCCCAATCGGATCCAAGAGGCCCCCAAGAAGCTCCCAAGAGGGCCGACGAGGTTCCAAGAGATCTCCCAAGGTGGCCCCAAGAGGCACACCTTATTGTTTCACGATTGGGCTTTGACGGGATTAAAACGTTTCTGCCTTTTGGCATCCCGATGTTCCAAGACGGCCCAAGAGGCATCCAATACCGCTCCCATATAAAGGAAGAGGCCTCCAAGAGGGCCCCAAGACGGCCCATGAGGGCCCCGAGACGGTGCTTGAGGCGCCCAAGACGGCCCGAGAGGGCCCCAAAGAGCCCCAAGAGAGGCCCAAGAAGGGGAACGCGACCGAACAGCAGAGCGTTCCCCCCCCAAAGGCCCACAGGAGGCCGCAAGAGGCCCCCAAGTAGTCCGACGAGGTCCCAAAAAGCTTCCCGAGTGCCCAAAAGGCCCCTATGAGACGTCCAAGAGGCGTTAAAGTAGCCCAACAGTGCCCTCGATGCGTCCAAACTGCTTCCAGGAGGCCCCCGGGAGGTTTCCGGATTGCCTCAATGTGGCCACAGGTGGCCTGAAGTCGGGCCTCCACGCAGACAAGACGGCCAATGCCGGCTTCATATTGCAGAACCGATGCCCCCAAGGGACCCTCAGACGCCCCCCCAAGAGGCACCCAAGAGGTGCCTCCAACAGCCAGTTGACGAAGCATGCGGAACACCCCAGAAGCTCCCCAGATGCCGTCGCGCGCCTGTGCTTGATAGCGTTGTCCAAGGTCGTCCAGCGCCCCCCCGGCCTGGGCTAGAACCTGAGCGCGCGCGAAGCGCGCGCGATGGTTCTATTGGGTCCCAGTCCCTTGGGGGCATCGGTTCTGCAATCTGAAGCCGTCATTGGCCGTCTTGGCTGCGTGGAGGCCCGACTTGAGGCCACCTGCGGCCAGATTGAGGCAATCCGGATTGGACGTCTCCCAGGGGCCTTTTGGGCCCTCGGGGAGCTTTTGGGGTCCTCGTCGGACCACTTTGGGGCCTCTTGCAGCCTCCTGTGGGCCTTGTGGGGGGACCGCTCTGCTGTTGGGTCGCGTTCCCCTTCTTGGGCCTCTCTTGGGGCTCTTGGGGCCCTCTCGGGCCGTCTTGGGCGCCTCAAGCACCGTCTTGGGGCCCTCGCGGGCCGTCTTGGGGCCCTCTTGGAGGCCTCTTCCTCTATATGGGAGCGGTATTGGAAGCCTCTTGGGCCGTCTTGGAGCATCGGGATGCCAAAAGGCAGAAAAAAAACGTCAAAGCCCAATCGTAAAACAATGTGTTGTGCCTCTTGGGGCCACCTTGGGAGATCTCTTGGAACCTCGTCGGCCCTCTTGGGAGCTTCTTGGGGGCCTCTTGGATCCGATTGGGGGCCTCTTGGGACTTCCCGAGACCCTCTCGGGGTAGAAAGCTCGGATTCTCGGTTCGTGTTTCCCTTCTTGGGCCTCTCTTGGGGCCGTCTTGGGGCCCTCTCGGGCCGTCTTGGGCGCCTCAGGCACCGCCTTGGGGCCCTCGTGGGCCGCCCAGGGCCCTCTTGGAAGCCTCTTCGGCTATCTTGGAGCTGTCTGGGAGGCCTCTTCCTCCTCCTCGTCCCCCTCCTCCTCCTCCCACTCCAGCTCTCTCTCCTCCTGATCTTCCTCCTCCTCCTGCAGCGTGTTCCGGAAGGCTCCCGCCGGAACATGCTGTGCACAAGTGCTGTCACTGCTCCCGCCACCGTGCCCTGGGTGGTGGGTCAGAAGCCTCATGGGTGTTGCTTTGGATCTCGTGGTTGGCCTGTCGGGGACGTCGTGAAGGCAGTTTCGCAGCTTCTCGGTAGCCGTTTTGGGACCGTTGTGGGGCCTCCTCGGGGCTGTTTTGTGGCCTCTTTAGGCCTCGTTTGGGCCTCCTGGGTGCCTCTTGGGGGCATCCTGGGGCCTCTTGGGGGCTCCTTGGGGCCTCCTGGGGCACTCTTCAAGCCGGAGGGTCGAATTTTGGAGTCGTGGTCCCCTTCTTGGGCGCATCTTGGGGCCGTCTTGGGGCTCTGTTGGGCTGTCTTGGGCGATTGGGGCTGTCTTGGGGCCCTCTTGGGCCGTCTTGGGGCGCTCTTGGGGGCCTAATGAGCCATCTTGGAACGTCGGACAGCCGAAAAGGCTGGAAGGCCAAAATCGGTCGAAAACCTTCGTGTAATTGACGATTTCGGCCTCTGGAAGCGCTCTGGAGAGGCGTCTTGAAGCGTCGTGGAGTGCCTTGGGGGGCCTCTCGGGCCGTCTTGGGCCTATCTTGGGCGTGCATGTATGCATACTTCCTTGCATACATACATGCGTACGGGTACATGAATACAGACATACATGCATGCATGCATGCATGCATGCATGTATGTATATATATATATATATATATATATATATGAGTGTGTATATATATAGTCGAGTGCATGAATGCATGAATTTGTTTATGAAAACGTACATGTGTATATACAATAGCGCACAATCAAGTACATGAACATATCTGCCCACGTCTAAGTTACACATCATGTGTATTCACACACATATGTATATATTTAGATGTATGTCTATATAGATGTACATAACACACACAGTTACACATGCATATTCATTTCCACACATACATATAACCATGTGCGCCTGTGAGTACACATATATGTAAACGTATATGCAAATGCGCAACGTGTATGCACATGCGCAAGGCTGATGAATCTAAAATTGCACGCGTGTTGCCTGGTCCCCGAGCGGGATTACGCATCTTCTGAGTTTTGGAACGTTATACCTCCGACTGATCCTTCCAGTCATCCGTCCTCCTCCTCCTCCTCCTCCTCCTCCTCCTCCTCCTCCTCATGGAGGCAAGCACTCGGATTCCTTAAGAGGCCATCTCTGGAATCTGGCAAATGGTAGGATCCTTAGGAAATCCTATCCCAGGGATGTGGGAATTGGTAGCTTAGGATTCACTAAGAGGCCCCCCCAGGAATCTGGCATTCTGTACGATCCTTAGGACTCCTAGGAGGCCCTCCCAGGTTTTTGGAACTGGTCGGATTCCTGAGGATTCTTAGATTCCTCAAGAGGCCCTCTCTGGAACCTGGCAAGTTGTAGGACCCCTAGGCATCCCTAGGATTCCGTAGGAGGCCCTCCCAGGAATCGAGGAATTGGTCGGATCCCTTGGAATTCCTGGGAGTCCTTCGTGGGCCCTCTCAGGAATTCTGGCAAATAGTAGGATCCCTAGGGATCCCGAGGATTCCCTCGGAGGCCCTCCCAGGAATCTGGGAATTTGTGAGATCCCGAGGAATTCCGAGGATTCCTCAAGAGACCCTCTCAGGAATCTGGCAAGTGGTCGGATCCTGAGGAATTCTTCGGATTCCCAAGGAAGCCCTCCCAGGAATCTGGGAATTGGTGGGATCCTCAGGAATTCTTAGGATTCCGTGCGGGGCCAGCTCAGGAATCTTGCAAGTCGTAAGATCCCGAGGGATGCCTAGGATTCCCTAGGAGGCCCTCCCAGGAATTTGGGAAGTGGTAGGATCCTTCGGAGTTCGTAGGATTCCCTTAAAGGCACTCTCAGGAATCAGCAAAATTGGTAGGATCCCGAAGAATTGCTAGGATTCCTTAGGAGGCCCTCCCAGGGGAATTGGTAGGATCCCTAGGAATTCTATGGATTCCCTAAGAGGCCCTCCCAGGAATCTGGCAATCGGTACGATCCCGAGGAATGCCTAGGATTCCCTAGGAGGCCCTTCCAGGAATCTGGGAAGTGGTAGGATCCCTAGGATTTCGTAGGTTCCCTAAGAGGCCCTCTCCGGAATCTGGCGACTGGTAGGATCCCTAGGGATTCCTAGGATTCCCTAGGAGGCCCCCTAGGTACGTCAAAGGTAGTGCTAAGCACCATACAGCAACGGCACCACCGCGCGCGCCGCACGGAATTCCCTAAGAGGCCATCTCAGGAATCTGGCGATTGGTAGGATCCCGAGGGATTCCTAGGATTTCCTAGGAGGCCCTCCCAGGTATGTTAAAGGTAGCGCCATATAAAACACCATAAGGCGCACCATACAGCACGGCACCACCGGGCGCCGTACGCACCGCACACACTGCACACACCGCGCACACAGCGGACACCGCACACACACACACACACACACACACACACACAGACACACACACACACACACACAGACACACACAGACACACACACACACACACCGCACACCACACAAGCCACACACACACACACATGCACACCGTACACAACGCACACACACACACACACACACACACACACACGCACACACGCACACGCACACGCACACACACACACACACACACACACACACACACACACACACACACACGCACGCACACCGCACATAACAGCAAACACACAGCTCACACAAACACACAGCACGCATACACAGCACACACAGCACACACACACACACACACAGCACACGCACACACACAGCACACAGGCGCGCGCACGCGCCGACTGGTCCATTCCCCGGCGTGTTTCGGGAACCAAGTGATTGCACATAAGTCCACCAGTTTGTTCCGGGCACTTGCGGGGCGACCCCGTGTTAAGCATTTGCAAAGGACACCAGAAAATTGGTCTATTCCCTGGTGGCACCAGGGAATGGACCAGTTTACAGGGGTATGGACAAGTTTACCGGGGAAAGGCGGAGATGCGGAGGGCGAGGGAGGAAGAGGCGGAGGACGAGGGGGTGGGTGGGCCCCGCTTGCCTTGAGGCGATTAGTCTAGGATCCCATGCGCCGTTCCGAGATCCCGCGCACAGTCTATGCCACGAAGCACGCGCGGGAGAGTTTCAGAAGCATCTCTCCAGCGCTGCAGGATGGGACGCGGGACGGGCTGTATACGGAGGTGCAGCAGGGGTGGTTTTCGAAGTCGTGTTGCTGGACATTTTGGGTGGGCCTGAAGCCGACCAGCGGCAGGCAGTCCGAACCACTCAAGCTGGCCATACCAACCACACAGCCGTTTCATGTGCTACCTCCCTGACCCGTTCGTGTTTCATTCTCAGCGCTCGTTTTGTTTACCCCTGATTCGCGCCTCGCCCCCCGAGATGCACCGACCAAGCGCTTTGGATCTTGATGGCGCTGGATTGCTGCCTATGGCTGTCTCATGACCGTGACGCGCCAGTTCTTGGTCTCCCGCGAGGCCCCGGTTTGAGTTCCCCCATCTTTAGACGGTCGCCCAGCTGGGGCCGGGGAGCTAGAATAACGTTGCGCAGCCGTCGTCGCAGTGACTTCGCGTCGTCGCCCCGGGAGACTTGGCGGCTCGGTTTTCTCGAGACACGGGCCCCAGAACCTCTTGACCCCTTGCCCCAGGCAGGGTCTTCATCCCGAGCCGTTTCGCCGTCTCGTTTTTTTCCCAACCATCTTGTGGTGTTGGCTCCTCGTTTTAAAGAGACAGCGCCCCGCGTCCTCTCTTCGTCTCCTCCTCTCTTCCTCTCCTCTCCTCATCCCCCTGCTCCCGCCTCCCTTCCTGCCTCTTCTCTCCGCGTGCTTGGGCACACCTCTCACACGATTCGTGGCCCCATAGGGAGCTCCACCGAAGGCCCCAGTGGCAGGGTCAGCATGCGCCCGACGCCCATTTTGGCGTGCCCCATACGCGCTTCGTGGCCTCATAGAGAGCTCCACCGAAGGCGCCAGTGGCAGCGCACACATGCGCCCGACGCCCAAGTTGGCACACCCCTCACATGGTTCGAGGCCCCATAGGGAGCTCCACCGAAGGCCTCAGTGGCAGGGTCCGCACGCGTCCCCCCGCCCATTTTGGCACACCCCTCACACGGTTCATGGCCGCATAAGGGGGCTCCACCGAATGCCCTTCTTGGGTCCGCATGCGTCCCCCCACCCATGTTGGCGCGCCCCTCGTACGGTTCGTGGCCCCATGGGGAGTTCCACCAAAGGCCCCAGTGGCAGAGTCCGCATATGTCCCCCCGACGATTTTGGCACGCCCAATGCGCGATTCGTGGCCCCATAGGGAGGTCCACCGAAAGCGGCACCCATAACGCGGTAATCACAATTGCATCTGGTTGGGTCTTTCGCCAAGGTAATTTCAGGCCGCTGGATGTCTGGGTCGTCCTCGACGGCGGCGACGACGACGACGATACGTCCCCGTTGCCCAGCGAGACTTCCTCAGGGTGCAGCGCGTGGCAGCTGTGTTTCCTTGCCGTCCGCAGCCGTGTTTTCTCAAGGCTTTCACAGGCGGTGTGCCTCTTCTAACTTGGCCCAAGGCCGCCGGTCATCAGAGGAGCGCCTGGGTTTCAATGTCATCAAAGTGCACAATGTCATACTCTCGCCAATCTATGTTTGAAACCCCTGAGGATGTTGAAGCCTTTCTGTCGAGTATTGGTTTAGCAAGCTATGCCCCTTCTTACAGAAAGGGTACGACTCGATGGCCGTGGTGAGAGCCATGAGTGATGACGACTTGACGCGGTGCGGTTTGAAGTCGGGCCATTGCTTGAGGCTAAAGCTTGCACTCACGCATCCTGATCGTGCTGGCAGAGGGACACCGGAGCTGACAGCACCACCCGGACGGGCGCAGCCATCTGGCGGGAAATGGGGTTTGGCGTCTTCCACGACGCCCCAATCCGGACAGGCCAGGCACACTTGCGCGCAGGGCCGACCTGGGGGGCAGCAGCCCCGAGAGGCATGGGAGGACCCGAGCAGCGGCTACATGGTGAAGGACACGAGCAGCGGTAACGCGGTGATCTCGGGGAGTCTTGGGAGCCTGACCGAGTCGAGCAGGGCCTCGAGCCGGTCTGCCGCGGATTCTGGGATCCGCCGCTGGGCCCTACCCGATCTCACCGAGGCTGGGCATCAGGTGTTCGAATCCTCCTCGGAGGACGAGAACAAGGGGCGCTTGTCCCACACGCAGCGCCGGAGCCTGCAGCGCATGGAGGCACAGACGATCCGCGACAAGGATCGGATTCGGGCGAATTGGTCTTTTGCAAAGGGGTTCTCAAGTGCGCAATCCTTCGTGCAATCGGCCGTGCGGGGTTCGCACGTCGTACAATATCAGCTCGTGGCTGCCATGCGCCACAGCATGAACTATCGCGTGCCTTCCGCGACCCTGTTTCGAAACAAAATTTCTGCCCGGAACCAACAGGAGAGCTCCGACCCCGTGCAGGCGGTGCGGGCTGACGCGCTGCTACAGCGGGCGGTGTCGGCGCTGCGCGGCTCCGGCTGCCGCCAGCGCGCCCTCGCCAGGGAAGGGGCCTGGCCAGGAGCTGCGAAGTGCAGCTGTGAGCAGCGGGGGCGGCCAGGAGGGGGGCGTTGACGTGGGGGGAGAAGGAGGAGGAGGAGGAGGAGGAGGAAGAAGAAGAAGAGGAGGATTGTCACGGTTGTGGCCACGAAGTCTCCTAGATGTCATGCCCCTTCTTCTGGTTTCCATACGTCCCTTGGCCCCCCACCCCGGGCCGCGCACATGCCGCGGGCCGTGATTTGCGCATCCTCCCTTGGACGCCCCCCTCTCGGACGCTTCCGAGAGCAGGGTCGCGGCGGCGAGGTGCGCTGGGGGGCCAGCGGCGAAGTGTGGCAGCGGCAGGCCACGTCAGTGCGCCACGCATCGCCAGTGGCCCTCGGCAGACATTGGCGCTCGTCCTCGTCCTCGGGCTCCTCGGCTCGTCCTTGTTCCTGTCCTCGCCCTAGTCGCCGCCGTCGTCGTCGTTGTTCCCTCCTCCTCCTCCTGAGCACGGCACTCGCGCTGGCAGAGGCACCTCATTGAAGATTCTGTGGCTCCAGATGTGTTCCGACCGTAGAGCGGACTCTTGGCCGCTCGCCCTGGCCGCCTCGGCCGCTCCCCCGGGGGGTCTCGGGCCCACTTGGCCACCACCGTGCACCGTGGGTCTGCGGGGGCGGCCTCTCGGCCCTGCCGCGGGAGCCCAGCGCGCGTGCGACGAGCGCCCCCCCCCACGGCGGCGGTCTTGCACCTCAGCGGCGCCGTCTGCGGTGATGCGGCTGCTGCGGCTGCTGATGATGATGATGACGACGACGATGATGATGATGATGATGTTGATGATGATGATGATGTTGATGCTGATGATGTTGATGATGATGATGCTGATGATGATGTTGATGACGATGATGTTGATGATGGTGATGATGATGCTGGTGGTGGTGATAATGCTGCTGGTGATGATGCTGGTGGTGGTGAGAATGTTGCTGATGAGGATGAGGATGATGATGGTGGTGGTGATGAGGATGACGCTGGTTGTGGTGATGATGATGGTGATGCTGATGTTGATAATGATGATAATGACGATGATGTTGTTCATTATGATGACGGTGGTTGTGATGATGATGACGGTGGGTTGATGATGGTGACGATGATGATGACGATGATTATGATTATTTGCGAGTGTGATGGTGAGGAGGATTCGGATGACGGTGATGACGATGGTGGTGTTGCTGTTGATGGTGGTGCTTTACGGAGACAGCGGTCAGAGCCAACAAGATTGAGCATCCGCTCCCCATGGCCAGAGAGATTCACCTACCCCACAGCCAACACGGAAGGCACCGCCCCAACGGTAGTACCCCACCAACCCTTGCCGCAGGCGGGGAAAGCCGAGGGACCCCTCTAAAAAAAAGACAGCGCTGTGCAGGTGGGTGAGGATTCTGATGATTGTGATTGTGATAATGATGGTGTTGGTGGTGATGATGTTCACTTAGTTGCCGACGATGGCGGCAACGCGGACGATGACAGCGATGATGGTGTTCCTCGCTACCTGCCGAAATTTCACAAGAAACCAAAGAGGTCTCTGCGGTCCGGCAGGAGTTTGACAATGCGACCGTCGTCGCCGTGTCCTCGCTGCCGCCACCAGCGAGGGACCGCACATGGGGGCCAGATGAGCACGCGCGCGGAGGAAGATACGTTCATGAATCGGCCTACTGCTTCCACGTCACACCTATATACGCATGACGAATGCCCCACAGCCTGGATCTTTAAAGAACCCTATTACGGAAGAAGAAGCGTGTGGGTATATGAATGCGTTTACATCTCTGTGAAGAAAGGATTGGAGGTCGGAACAAAGGCGTCGTAACGGCCTACATGGTACAGCAGTGTCCGAAGTTCCTGGACTATTTGGCGAACGCCATGAGTTAGCTCTGGCAGCCAACAGTGGGACCATGATCAACGGTATGTTGATTATTATATTGGATATAGGCACTAATATTAATATCATTGGTTAAAGGCGGCACAGAGTTTCGCGCAGCTATCACGTTCCCACGGACACGCCATTAATATGTTGAATATCACAAAAAGATGGTATGTTTCTGGAGCGGGACACAGCGCTGCGATTTGCGATAAATCCCTGCACTGCAAAATCGCGCGCAAAGAAAGGGGAGATTCTGCGGGGAGACCTGCTGTGCCGATACTCGATGCGTACTCAGCAAATGTAGCTGAGGGCTCTGGAGAGAACCTCCCTGCTATTCTGGGTCTGAGGAGCATGTCCAACATGAGGACCATCCTGATCCTCGAGCAGGGGCACGAGAAGACGATCATCCCTGGAGTGGCGATGCACAAGGCTATACTCGGAAAGGGTGCCAGGGCACTTGATTTGCTGAAGACGCCCTCCGGGCATCTGGCATTCAAGGGCGATGAATACGAGACGGCCACGACGGGTGGCTATGAACCTGGAGCAAAGTCGTCTGTGCGGGGCAAACCCGGCGGACCCGGCACACCCGGGACACCCGGCGCACCCGGCACACCCGGGACACCCGGCACACCCGGGGCACCCGGCGCACTCGGGAGACCCGGCACACCCGGGACACCCGGCGCACACACCCGGGACACCCGGCACACCCGGGGCACCCGGCGCACCCGGGACACCCGGCACACCCGGGGCACCACCCAGCGCACCCGGGAGACCCAGGACACCGGGCACACCCGGGGCACCCGGCAACACCTGCAGGGGCACCCAGCGCACCCGGGAGACCCGGGACACCCGGCACACCCGGGGCACCCGGCGCCCCGAGCACACCCAGGGCAGCTGGCGCACCTGCCCATGGGACACCCGGCACACCCGGGACACCCGGGACACCCGGCACACCCGGGGCACCCGGCGCACCCAGCGCATCCAGGGCACCTCGTGCACCTGCCCGTGGGACACCCGGCTCACCCGGCGCACCCGGCACACCCGGGACACCCAAGACACCCGGGGCACCCGGGACACCCGGCACACCCGGGGCACCCGGCGCACCCGGCGCACCGGGCTCGCCCGGCGCACCCGGCACACCCGGAACACCCGGCGCACCCGGCACACCCGGGACACCCGCGGGGCACGCCCGTCACGCCCGGGGCACCCGGCGCACCCGGGAGACCCGGGACACCCGGCACACCCGGGGCACCCTGCGCACCCAGCACACCCAGGGCAGCTGGCGCACCTGCCCATGGGACACCCGGCGCATCTGGCACACCCGGGACACCCGGGACACCCGGGGCACCCGGGACACCCGGCGGCACACGCACCCGGCGCACCCGGGGCACCCGGCGCACCCGACACACCCGGCGCACCCGGCGCACCCGGCACACCCGGGACACCCGGCACACCCGAGGCACCCGGCGCACCCGGCACACCCAGGGCAGCTGGCGCACCAGCCCGTGGGACACCCGGGACACCCGGGGCACCCGGGACACCCGGGACACCCGGCGGAACCGGGACACCGGGCACACCCAGGGCACCCGGCACACCCGGCACACCCGGCGCACCCGGCACACCGGGAACACCCGGCGCACCCAGGACACCCGGCACACCCGGGGCTCCCGGGGCAGCCAGCACACCCGCCCAGAGCACGCAGCGAGCGTGCCATTGGGACATCCGGCGCACCCGGCACACCCGGGACACCCGGGACACCCGGGATACCCGGCACACCCGGCACACCCGGCGTGCCGGGAACACCCGGACACCCGGCACACCCGGCACACCCAGCACACACACCCGGGACACCCGGCGCACCCGGGACACCCGGCGCACCCGGCGCCGAAAGCACCCGGCACACCCGGCGCACCCGGCGCCGAATGCACCCGGCACACCCGGCACACCCAGCAGCCGAGCTCCCGGCGCCGAGCGCACCCGGGACACCCGGCGCACCCGGCGCCGAGTGCACCCGGCACGGCGCCGAGTGCACCCGGCACACCTGGCGCACCCGGCGCCGAACGCACCCGGCACACCCGGCGCACCCGGCGGCCGGGCACCCGGCTCCAAGTGCACCCGGGACACCCGGCGCACCCGGCGCCGAATGCACCCGGCACACCCGGCGCACCCGGCGCCGAACGCACCCGGGACACCCGGCGCACCCGGCGCCGAAAGCACCCGGCACACCCGGCGCACCCGGCGCCGAATGCACCCGGCACACCCGGCACACCCGGCAGCCGAGCTCCCGGCGCCGAGCGCACCCGGGACACCCGGCGCACCCGGCGCCGAGTGCACCCGGCACGGCGCCGAGTGCACCCGGCACACCTGGCGCACCCGGCGCCGAACGCACCCGGCACACCCGGCACACCCGGCGGCCGGGCACCCGGCTCCGAGTGCACCCGGGACACCCGGCGCACCCGGCGCCGAATGCACCCGGCACACCCGGCGCACCCGGCGCCGAACGCACCCGGCACACCCGGCACACCCGGGGCACACCCGGGACACCCGGCACACCCGTGAACACCCGGGACACCCGGTCCACCCGGGACACCCGGCACACCCGGGAGACCCGGGACACCGGGCGCACCCGGAAATCCGGGGACACCCGGCACATTTGGGGCACCCGGCGCACCCGGCGCACCCAGCACGCCCAGGGCACGCGGCGCACCTGGGACGCTCGGCGCACCCGGCACACACTGCACACCCATCGCACCCCACCCGGCACACCCGGCGCGCCCGGCACAACCGGAACCAGCAGAGAGCAGTGGAGACGAACAAAAAACAGCCGAGAGCAGCAGAGAGCAGGAAAGGGGAGCGGACAACAACAGAGAACAGCAGAGAGCAGCAGGAAAGAGCAGCAAAGAGCAGCAAAGAGCAGCAAAGAGCAGCTGAGACCAGCAGAGGGCAGCGGAGGGCAGCAGACACGAGCAAACACCAGCAGAGAGCAGCGGAAAGTGGCAAAGACCAGCATAGAGCAGCTGAGAGCAGGAAAGGGCAGCAGACACCAGCAGACACCAGCAGGGAGCAGCAGAGGGCGGGAAAGAGCAGCAGACACCAACAGAGAGCATCGGATAGTGGCAGAGAGCAGCCGAGAGACGCAGCAGAGACCATCGGAGCAGGGACCAGCCGAGACCAGCAGAGAGCAGCAGAGACGAACAAAGAGCAGCCGAGGGAAGCAGAGTCCGGCCGATACCAGCAAAGTGCCACAGACAGCAGCCGAGAGCAGCAGACAGCAGCCGAGAGCAGCAGACACCAGCAGGGAGCAGCAGAGAGCAGGAAAGAGCAGCAGACAAGAGCAGAGAACAGCAGAGACCAGCAGAGAGCAGCAGAGAGCAGGAAAGAGCAGCAGACATCAGCAGACACCAGCAGAGAGCAGCAGAGACCAGCAGAGAGCAGCAGAGAACAGGAAAGAGCAGCAGACAGCAGCAGAGAGCAGCGAATAGTGGCAGAGAGCAGCGACATCGTGTCTTTTGTGGCAAATACCAGCAAAGACCAGCAAAGACCAGCCAAGCTCGGGTGGTATCCTCCCTTCTCCGCGCTGCGTTGTTGGGGGGAATATTTTCGCTTGAGACATCCTCGCAATTCTGGGCCCCGAGATGTGTTGAGTTCGGGTGGTCAGGCCACTTTCGCCTGAGAGATCCTCGCAACCCGACCTCGGAGATGCGCGGCCTCATGGTGGTCCAGCCACTTCCGCGTGAGACATCCTCGCAACTCTGGGTTCCGATATGCCCTGAGCTCGGGTGGTCAGGCCATTTGTTCTGGGACATCCTCGCAACTCTGACCTCTCATCTGGCCTCCTCCCCGTGTGTCCCTCCCTCTCCGAATCTTCGCCTCTGCGGCATGTGCGAGCATGTGTGTTTATAGTTTCGGAGTTTGTCCAGGCTGTGCATCCGACTGTGCGTCGGACTGTGTGGCATGTGCGCGCATGTGCGGTCATGTTGTTGAGGCTCTTGCAGTGTTGCATTGGCATGCGCATGCGACTGTGCCGCACGCGCGCGCATGTGCGGCCCCTTCCGGGGTTCAAAACGAATGCGATCACCATAGAAGTGAACACGATTGAAGTGAGCCCGGTGACGGCGGCGAAACGTTGGACATCCTCGGAATTGAGGCCAGGGAAGCCTTGAATTGAAGTGAGCTGGCCCGTTTTCTCTGCGTTCAAAGATGCGGTTCTCGAAGTGTTCGGGCCGGTTTCGCTTGAAACATCCTCGGAGGTGAAGGTTCCGAAATACCTTTGTTTGAGATGCGCTTGCCCGTTTCGCTTGGGACATCCGCGCATGTCGTTCAGGAGCTGGCCGGGGGGTCGTTCAGGAGTCTTGGGGCAGCTTGCGCCGTTGGAGCGCTTCTTCCTTGGCCCCGTGGTCTCTTCAGTGGGTCTCTCCGTGGTCCGTTCTTGGTCCCTCCGTGGTTCTGTTTTGCTCCCCTCTCGGCCCCTTCTTGGCCCTGTCATGGCCCCTCCCTCCGTGGTCTCTCGAAGGTCCCTCCTTGGTCCCTCGGTGGTCCCTTCGTGGTCCTTCTTGGTCCCTCCCTTTGGTCCTTTGCGTGGTCCCTCCGTGTTCCCTCCGTGATCTTTCCGTTGTCCTTTCTTGGTCCTTGCGTGGTCCTTTCGTGGTACTTCCCTGTGGTCCCTCGCGGGCTCCAACGACGAGCGATGGTGATGACCACGACGACGTCCAGAAAATTGTGGAGACCCCAGCAGAAGGCCCCAGACCACCTCGGGGCCACCAGGCGACGATGAATATGGTCTTGGAGCTTATGACGAGCACGTTGGTAGCCATCTTGGATGAACGTGCTGAAAGTGGGTCCACATTGAAGGCTCCGTAGGGCAATGCGGAGTCCAACGAGGGCAGGCGGAACCACATCGGGGCCGTTTTCGGAGATTTTGGACACCCCAGCCTTTTCAGGAACCACCGGCAGGTTCTTGAGGAGGGTGCCAGGGGAGAAATTAACGGTAAATCGGTCTCCCACTTGGACGGACGAAGGATTGGAAGAGCTGATCCCCAAAGCCACCCACGGCCAATCGGAAAGCCACGCTCTTGGTCAGGAGTCCTGCCCTTGGCCAGCCCGTCCGTCGCCCTTCCAGCAACAACGAACTCCAGACTTCTCGACCCCGTAGCTAGCATCCACTTCGCGCCGTTGATCGTTTTTGGTTTTTGCGCGAGCCTTGTCAAACGCAACCGGCATCCAATGTCTTCTGCAATCTCTGCCAACAGTTGGGGGGATGCCCCAGTCGCCTAGGCATCTTGATTGCAGCCCCCCTCTGGCGCACTGATGTGATGCACTTCGTGGGCCCGTCGCCGTTTTGGCTCCGACAGCGCGCCCCCAATGGTGTCGCCGTAACAGTGACCCGTCGGAGACCACCTCAAGAACGCTAGCTAGCGCTCGGTTTCCCGAGCCCGGACGAACCAGTGCGCATGGCGGCAGAACGTTTGCACAGCGTTCTCAAAGATTTGGGGGCGCCGGACATCGCTGCCGCGGGGTTACTCCAACAAGCACAGCGCATTGCTGGCGGGAGCTGTGGTGCCCTGTCCCATCCGAACCGGAGCTGCCCACACTGTAAAGGGCCCATGCGCCCGCAGGAGCGGGAGGCTGTGACAGCAAGTGTGCTTAGTGTAGGTGGATGGGAATCGCGGCGCCACGTGCCGTTGAGATGCGAGAGGCGCGGGTGCGCGCGAAAGCGCGTGTGGTATAATTACATTTCAGAGTCTACGAACAACCATGCGTGGCATTGGAGTGGACACGATCGGCTGGGATATTTTTTCCTTGCCAACACCTGGGGCGTGTCTGCCCAGTGGCTGCGGCAATTCACGCAGCGCTTAGCCTTCCAGCACGCGTCTTTTGACAGCGAGGCCAAGGTTTACGGGGAGGCAGCTCGTCGAGCAGGGCTCGCAGAGGTGGCCCCGTTCAGAGCAGATTTGAAGTTGCAGAGGGCCTGGATCGCGCGGCGCGTTATGGCCCGTATGTTCGAGCACGGGAACGGCCAGGGGGAGCTGAATTTGTTGAAGACGTCGCCGGACTTGATAAAAACCATTTGGTCATGGTACCCAGAGCGCATGTTCAGCCGACGAGTGCAGGGGCTCACGGACAGCGGGCGCTCCATCAACACGATCGTCATAGATGGGAATGCGAAACTGGCCCGCCGGATCTGCGGGCGAGCTGTTGCCGAACTGATGTACTCCCCCTCCTTGGAGAGGTACACTGCAACGCAGTGCTCTTGCAAACCGGGATTCAAGCTGAAGCGTTGCAGCAAGCACTTGGCTCGCGCCCTGACTGAGGATGACGGCCCGCCGCAAAGTGAAATCATTGTTTCGCACAAGCGCCGGCGCGTGCTGGAAACGGCCCCCAGGGCTGAACCGTACGACGTGTGCCTCGTGGCGCGGGACCAGAAAGATATCCCAGGAGCGCCGAGGCTCTGGGCCGCCGCGTGCCAGGTCACCCAGGGCCAACTGCAAGAGTACTGGGGCAATGCTGGACACCAGGCGTACATCCCGGCGATGTCACCCGACGCGGATTTGCAGTCCGTGTCGCGCAGGACCCACAAAGAGGCGCAACTGGGCAGGGCCAGCCGCGGTTCGACCCCGAGCCAGTTCAGCAGAAAATGCGGCTGGCTTTACGCCTGCACTCCAGAAGGCTACATCGTGCATCTGAAGGAGTACGTGGGCGCAGAGAGTCTGCCGCAGCGCTACTTCTTCTTGGCGGAGGTCGTGGAGAAGGCCCCAGCAGTCGACGTTGTCCGCCACGACGATGCTTGCCATTTGCGGCGGTACGCTTCGAAGCGCGAGGGCGACGGCGCCTTCGCGCGCAGGCTCGCGTACCCCAACGTCAAGTACATAACCGACGGACTGCGCGACAGAAACCACGTGGACCCCTGGCGCCTAGCAAATTGTTCACCTAAGGCAGACTGCAACAAGGAGCTCGTGAAGAACATCAATAGCCAGATCTGCGAGCAGCTGTTCTCGTCTCTGGGGCGCCACAAATATTCTGTGCGCCGCATGGGGCAGTTTACCTCGGCCTTCTTGCTAACGGAACTGGCCGAAGTGAAAAATGAGGCCTGGCTGGCCGAGCAGGCGCGCGCGGCCCGCGCGGCCGCGAGTGCGGGGCAGCCGCGGAGCGAGTGAGCGAGGCCGCCCGGGCCCGCGCGCCGATTGCCCGCTGCTTAGGCACCGCGCCCGCCATGTCCGGAGCGTTGCACGGTTGGGCCAGGTGCATGTACACGTTGCACAGAGAGAATGGAGAACGGCGTGGGCGGGAAGGAAAATGACCAGGCGCGGTCGGGGCAGCCGATGGGAATGACAATTGCCCGAGCAGAACCCGCGCGAGTGCACTCCTAGGGGCCCACCACCTGGTCCTCGCAGACAGTTGGCTCGAGTGGGAACCCGACTTGGCCCCGACGCGCGGCGGGGGGGCGACGCGGCAGTTCCGAGATGAGATGCGCGCCGTGTGGGGCATCGTCGACAAGGAGTACGACTCCAGGGTCGCCTTGGGCCACAAGGCATCGCAAGCGATTCTCACTCTAGCCGCCCGGGCGTCACATCACGAGTTCCCGTTCGGAATGGGAATCCTCGCCCACCTGTGTGCTTGCACCAACGGTGCACTGACCAACATATTCCCTGGTGACCCAAGC
This sequence comes from Prorocentrum cordatum, assembly GCA_963575745.1. Classification (NCBI taxonomy): domain Eukaryota; class Dinophyceae; order Prorocentrales; family Prorocentraceae; genus Prorocentrum; species Prorocentrum cordatum. The sequence goes on from CAUYUJ010021449.1 coordinate 69,644, forward strand.
CCGGTAGTCTTGCCGGTCGTCAACATCAATTACCCGCAGACTCGGAAGAGCTCCACGCACCGGGCGGGCCTCGTCGTGGGGCGCGCAATTGACGACCACGTGCTGGCGACTGCGAGCGCCTTGGCCACGGGGGCAGGCCCTGGCGCGGAGCTCAGATTCGCCGGCCGATCGAGCACCTGAGCGAGTCAGCGGCGGATCGGATCGCGGGAGCGACCAGGCCGGGCCAACCGCCAGGGGGGATCGACCGGCTCGGCGCGGGAAATGCGATCGTTCAGTCCGATCGCGCGGGGATCCCAGACCCCCGACGCAATGATTTTTTCATTACGTCGACCCCCAGAGGTCCCGACCCTTTCCCCATGACCGGCTTCGCATCCTGAGCCGTTTTTTGACGCTCCCGAGGCCCGGTGAGGGCCCCCGGAGGCAGAAAATTTGGAAAAACCTCCCGTCATGATTTTTTCATGATTCGAGGGGGTCTGGGATCTCGGAATGGCGCCTGCGAGGCGACAACGTCGGGGCGCACGGAAGGGCGGGGTTTGCCCCTTCGGTGAAAGTGGAATCGTCCATGCTCACGAGTTTCACGGAGGCGACGTTCTTCTTGCGATGCGCCGGGGACTGGGACCAAGTGGCCCCGAGCGAGTCGCACGACTTGTCGGGGCGCGTGTACTACGGGACATTGATCAACCTAGACGAGGCGTACCGCTTCCTCAAGATGGTCGGCCTCATCCCCGCGCAGAACACAAAGGGCGGGCAGCGTGCGAATGGTGGGGCTGCCCGCCTTGCCCCCTGCTTGGAGACTGATGAAGAGGCCCGGGCGACGACCGCCCCCTCCGTTGTCGCGGGGTGTCGGGGGAGATGGGCCCACCAGACTGACCTGGCAGGGCGAGGCCGGCCCCCTGCGCATTCGCGTGCGCCGGGGCAGGCGGCGACGCCGGGGGCATGCCGGCCGACGCGGCATCGGAGTTCAATAAGTTGATGCAAACAGGCCACACGGCAATGACTACAAAGACAGCGGGTGCGTTCGGTCAAGGAAGCGCCCCAACGGTCTCGATTGGCATCAGTGGCAATGGGCGCCCTTCCGTCGTTGTGCCGATGCTGCGAGGCTCCCTCGGCGCTGACGCAGTGGCCACGTCGTGCCGCTTGCTGTTCGCGTCGGGTCGCCCTGTGGAGCCTCACTCGCCGCCCCCCGTGCAGCTCGAGGCCCCGCAGGGTTTCAAACGTTGGCAGTGGCCGAAGCTATTGGAATGCATGGTATCTCCGCTGGGCCTGCCGAGCGAGGCGACAAACCACGCGCTTGCTCGGGGCGCATTCCGCCTGGCGCCCGCGCACGAGACCCAGGCGACCCAGGAGGAGTCTGACGCAGAGGATGCACCGGCTTAGTTACAGAAAGCGGGGGGCCTGAGATGTAGCACACCTCACCCAGTGGCCTGCTCTACTTCTACCCGGGCCTGCCTGGCCCCACCCGAGGCTCGCCCCAAAGCCCTAACCCTACTTACGTAAAGCCCCTGCCTAAGCTCACCCAGAGAGCACTTGGGCCAACCTTCCAGCGTTCCCCAAGACCCATGCCCAAGGCCTGCCCTGGACTTGCCCCGGGGACCTTGAGTAAACTAGCCCAGGCGACCCTGAGTTTGTCCATGACCACCCTGGAGCATGTAGTCCCTTCGACTACCATAAGTCTTTGGTGAAGCGACAGGCGGGCCCCCCCTCGGGCTCCGTGCCTGCCCAGGAAGACCACGTCGCGTTCGAGCCAGGCCCCCGTGGATACTCCTTGCGTCTCGTGGACGGCACGATCACGAGGCTCCGCTTCAGGAACCGCGGCGGCGTGTTCGAGCCGGAGCTGCGCGCGACGAACCGCGACATCCCCGTGACGCAGGGCGTGGACGTGAAGAGCATGGCCAACCGCGTGCTCGAACACTTCAAGGTGAGCCACACGGTAGTGCCTTGGTCAGAGGAGGCCCGGTTGACCTTCAAGGGCTTCCAGATGGTGTTCGACGCGCAGTGCGCGCTCATGCGGGATCAGGGCAATGAGACTCGCGCGGCCTTGTTGGGATCCAGCCCTTGGATGCTCGGCATGATCTCGGTGGCGCTGCTCATTCTGGAGATCGCGGTTGGCGAGGCGCCGATGGGTGGAGAGGCCAAGGTGATGGAGCATCACGTCGTCCGGGCGTGGGACATCCTTGAGGTCTCGGGGCCCTGGGAATCAGCACCGCGCAAACTGGGGCATTGGCGGACCCATCCAGGGGGGGGGACTTGGAGACATCCTGGCCCGTGGTTCCAGCATGCAGTCGGCTGCGCGGGCTCCCCCCAGGTGTTTTTTGGTTGTTTTCATTAGTTCTGTTGCGGGGCTCTCGAGGTCTCCCACAGCGTTCGCATCACCCTTGAGGAAGGGCGCGAGAGCCAGGAGGTGGGGGAGGAGAGAGAGAGAGGGCCGCGCGGGACGCCGCCAGCCGCAGGGCTGCCGGCGCAGTCCGAGTCGGCGCGGTCGGCGACGAGTGGGGCCAGTGGGCCTTGACCCAGGCTCAGCCGCGGCGCGCCCTCCCAGGCCGACCGAGGAATCAAGCCAAAATTGTTCCCTACCTAGGCTCTGTCTAGAAGGGTTCCTACTCTCTGTGCTGAAAGGGCCGAGCAGTGGGGCTCGCTCCGGGCGGTTCCCCCGGCGTCCGCCCCACGGTTCCCCAAGTTGCGCCCCCTGGGTTCACCCAGCTTAGCTGAGCTAAGCGTAGCTCAGCTTAGCTTATCTCATTTTAGCTTAGCTTAACTTAGCTTAGCTTAGCTTTGCACAGCCTAGCTCAGCTTGGCGTAGCCTAGCTTAGCTTAGCTTATTTCATCTTAGCTTTTAGCTTAGCTTAGTTCAGCTTGGCTTTGTTTAGCTTGCCTTAGCTTTGTCTAGCCCAGCTTAGCTTATCTTAGCATAGCTCAGCTTACCTTCGCTTAGCGCAGCATCGCGCAGCGCAGCATTAGCACAGCATAGCATAGCATAGCCAAGCACAGCCAAGCATAGCCAAGCATATCATAGCCTAGCGCATCATGCCATAGCACAGCATAGCATATAATAGCGCAGTATATCAGTATATTGTACCATATCATAGCATTGCCTAGCACAACACAGCACAACATATCATGCCATAACATATCATATCATATCCTTCCATAGCATATCGTAGCATAGCGCAGCAGAGTATAGCATAACAGAGCATAGCATAGCGCAGCAGAACATATCATGGCATAGTCTAGCATAGCCTTGAGATGTCCGCAGATCGCATCGTATCATATCATAGCACAGTACATAATAACCTAGCGGAGCAGAGCATCGTATCATAGCATATCATAGCATGGCATTGAGATGTAGGTGTAGGTTTAGATGTGGATGTAGGTGTAGGTGTAGATGTAGATGTAGATGTAGGTGTAGATGTATGTGTAAATGTAAGTGTAATTGTGAGTCTCGCTGATGATGTTGATGTAGATGTAGATGCAGGTGTAGATGTACATGTAGCTGTCGGTGTAGATGTAGATGTTGTTTTCCTCAATGCTCCAACTCCTAGGTAGGGTCGCACTGGGATAATTCGCGCCAAAGGGAACCGCAGGCCGCGGGCCCTTGATTCGCGGGGCGCTCTCACGAGCAGTGCCATGCCACGGGCCAAGGGCAACCGGGGAAGGCGCGGGGCCAAGGGCAATCGGGGAAGGCACGGGGGGGAGACATTATCCGGAAGGCCCCTTATCAAAGTTGCGGCTCCGCACGGCAGGTTCCGACGTCGGCGGCGGCTCAGCGGGCGGCGGCGTCGATGGCGAGGGCGACCGCGAGTTCGAGAGGCTGGGCGATCAAGCCAGCCACGGCGGCGCGTCGGCCGCGGAGGAGGAGGGGCCGCCGCTGGCGAGCGTGGCCAACGACGGCGCGGGAGACGCCGCAAGGGCGCCGGCGGCGGCGGCTGCGGCCGAGGGGGGCGGCGCGGACGCAGACGCCCATTTCCTGATGCCCGGCGACCCGGAGGTCCCCTCCATGGATGAGGGGCACGGCGGGGACCAGAGATGGCGCTTGCGCGGGGTGGGGTCGGCGTGGGCAAGGGCAAGGGGGCTTCGAGCCAGGGTGGAGGGGCCTCGCCCAGCTTGAAAAAGCTTCCACGGGCTCAGAGGGGGTGTGAAAGGGATGGGAACTGCGCGTCGTTGATCGGCTTCCCTCAGGACGGCGCCTCGGTGCAGATGCAGGAGCACGGCGACGTGTTCCTCACCGACAGGGAGATTATGAAGAGAACTATTTTGCGAGGAGAACCCATTGTCTTCTGTTCGGATGTGCGTGGCTCCATCCGGAAGACCCTGCCGAGCCAGGAGCCAGGCGTCCGCGGGAGAACAGTCGCCCTCCGGCAGCACCATTGGAAGGCGGTCACGCAGGCGGGCCTCAGCCAGTATCACATTGGCACGTACGACGACGGCTCGAGCGCGGAGGACCAGCCGGGCGCCCCGCGGATCCACTTGAAGCTGCCGCCGACCGACCGCCGCGACCTCCACCTGCCATTCCACAACCGCCTGATGAAGCTGTGCGGCGTTTCCTTGCAGGCGTACACGAGTGCGATTGGGGCAAAGGAGACCAGGAAGAGGAGAGCTCCGCCTGCCTCCGCCAGCGCTCCGCGAGCCGCGCGGCAGCGGGGGGCTGCGGTGCCCGGCGGGCAGGCGGGGGCCCCGCGCGGCCCGGGCGCGACGGCGGCGGCGGGCGGAGTAGCAAGAGGAATTGCCGGCGGCGCGGGAGGGGCCGACGCGGCGGCGACGGCCAGCGGCGCAGCGCCGACGCCCGCCGGCGCGGCAGGCCGCGGCGCGGCACCGGCGCGGGCGCGCCCCAGCCGCGCCCCGGGAGAGTGGTAGAGTCTGAGTGGTGGGGCGTAGTCGAATGAGAGCATGGGTGAATCGAGCCGCCCACGCCTGCGCCAGGTGTCCGTCGGGATGCTAGGGTGCGGGGCGCCCCCTCCGGCAGTTTTGGCCCCCGACCGCTTAGATGCGGGCGCTCCTTGGCAGTTTTGGCACCCGATCTATACCCTGCGGTCTCAGCGCACCTGTACTGGGCAGCTCCGGCATACTGGCTTCGCGCAGGACGCAAGAGAGGATCAGGACCAGGAGTAAAAGGACGATCAAGGTAGCCAGTTCGAGCGCGTCAAGCATGGCATGCACGTCCCCACCGTGATTCCCGCCCGCCCTCCCACAACATAAGAAACAGTGAAGGCGCAATCGGTAACCGAAATCAATCGTCAAGGTGGTGTGGCACAGCTGATGCAGCCGCCATGGTGGTTACCGATGGGGAAGTCCTCGCCCGTCTCAATGGCTGCGCTGGCACTTCAGCACGAACCGAGGAGGCCCCAGGAGGCCCCAGGAAGCTTCAGGAGGCCCCAGGAGGCTTCAGGAGGCCTCCCTGAGGCGGTGGGACGCTCCAGGGGGCTCCAGGAGGCTTCAGGAGGCCGCAATTCGCATTGCCGACGACAAGACAGGCCATGTTGAAAGGAAAAGCGGAGACTTTGTATTGAGTTTTGACAGTCAGGATGGGAGGGCCCAGATTGACGTCCGCGCGCGATGCGCGCCGCGTCCCATTCCTGCCACGCAGTTCGCATCGTCGACGACAAGACAAGCCATGTTGGGAGGGAAAACGGGCATTTTGCACTGATGTCACACAGTCTGGATGGGAGAGCCCGGATGCAACCGCCATCGGCCAGACAGAGGGGAGAGTAGGAGTATATACGAATAAGGAGTAAGAATGAGGAGGATGTGGAACGATATTGCCATGCATCTTCCCGTCCCATGTCCCCATCTGTATACGTAAGTCCTCACAGATTTTCTGCGTTCACAAGTGGACGCGCACATTTGAAAGACAGGCGCTCTGCGGGCGTGGCGTTCACGACCCTGACTCTGGATCCGCCCTACTTTGGGGAAATTCGTAAGTGGGGCTTGGAATTTCCGCCTTAGTTTTCAAGCCCGGCTGATGCCAATTTCCGCCCTACTTTTCTGTTGCTGTTTCTCTGGGTGTCCGCCCTATTGCACGTTGGGTGCAGCAATTTCCGCCCTACTTTTTCGGCCCCTTCTAGGTGGATTTCCGACGCAATTTGAAGTTGGAAAAAAAGCCAAAGTAGGACGGATCCGGAGTCAGGGGATTCGTGGCAGACCCGGGGCACCCAGCACAACGCCCGGCGCACCGAAGGCACCCGGCGCCGAGCGAACCCGACGCGCGTGGCGCACCCTCCGCACCGAGCGCACCCGGCGCCGAGTGCACCCGGCGCACCCGGTACACCCGGCGGCCCGGCACCCGGCGCCGAGAGCATCCAGGACACCCGGCGCACCCGGCACCGAGCGCACCCGGCGCCGAGTGCACCCGGCGCACCCGGCACACCCGGCGGCCCAGCACCCGGCGCCGAGTGCACCCGGGACACCCGGCGCACCCGGCGCCGAGCGCGCCCGGCACACCCGGCACACCCGGCGGCCGGGCACCCGGCGCCGAATGCACCCGGGACACCCGGCGCACCCGGCGCCGAGCGCACCTGGCACACCCGGCACACCCGGCGCACCCGGGACCCCGCACAAGCAACTGTTATGTGAACCTGGACGACAACGTGATCATCCAGGACATTAAGATCCAGGACCAGCCGACTGGGTACAGCTATAACGCACCATTCCCGGATGGTGTTACTAACATTTGTACCCGACTATACTGGGAGCAGCCGGAACCAACCCTTCTGGGAGATGGCAGGTCACCGCCACGCTCAAGGCGAGTGGCGATCATCGATGACGATCGTCTTCCTCCCCCTTCGATTGAGCGCGGCAGCGTGCTACCCTCTATTCCAGAATTCCCGACACTTAGCTTACCAGAAACAGAACAACAGACAGCATCACCAACATATGCCAGAATCAAACAAAAAGAAAAAGAGAAGGCAGACAAAGAAGCTGGCATCAAACCACGCAAGATACCCAAAATAGTCGAAGAAGGCAACGACGACTGTGGATACGACCTCAAAGGACTCGGTTGTAGCGCGTACTACACCGATGTACCTCTGGACTCCGACACGGATAGTAACGGTGACGAGGAGTCCTTCATCACCCTACCTGCGGGGCAACCTGCTGAATCCTACGCAGATGTATTCTCCATAATCCCCATCTTGTGTTATGGACGACACAACAAGGTAGACATGTTGGAACTATGCGGAGGAATTGGAGGTATCTCCCAGCTAGCAGTCAGCCGAGGTATGTCTTCAGGGGGAAACCTCGACAAACGTACTTTCTTTGATCCTGGAAACAAGGAGGTCCAAGATGCAGTGATGCACTATGTAGACGCCTGCTTCGTTAAGGTCGTCATATTACAACCCAGTTGCCGAACGACCGGCTTACCTTCCTACTTCCATGCTAAGGTTAACTACGACACTTGGCACGAGCATCATAAAGGGGATTTACCACACATCAAGTTCTGTGGGAAGGTAGCTGTACGTCAAAATGATCTTCGACGATTCTATTTTCGAGAACAACCAGTTGGGACTTGGGTGGATCAAATACCGCCATGGACTGCGTTGGCCAACAGCAAGGGCACTTGCAAAGTACAGATGGAACAATGCACTACAGGCCTGCGCGATTTCCATGGGGTCCTAATACGAAAACCGACTGGGATCATGGCTAGACATCGCTTATTACTTACCCCTTTTGAACGAAAGCGATGTGATGGCCATCGTCCACATGCGTCGGTGTGCAATAAGGAACTGCCCATGGCTGCACAGTACACACCCAAGATGCAGTTGCTCTTTGTTGAATCTGTTCAGATCGCACGCAACCTTTTCCAAACAACTCGCGACCCTTTCCATGGTTACCCATATTCGTCTACCGTGTTGGCGACCAACGCAAGGGGATACGATTTGGACGATCCGAGTCTTCCCCGAGAACTTGACGGCTCGATGACGAGACCACCGTCGGGAGGGATTGGCTGTCCTGCCTGCGCGGATAACGTGAATATGCACTCTCCATCACATGATCGGAATCCGAGACATTGCAGATGGCACGACATGGATGACTATCATTGGGAGCGTCCGAGTTGCAGGAAGAACTACGGGAAGAACAAACCTGGACAAGCACTAACACCTGGCAAATGCAAGTTTGCCAATCCTTGGAAGCCCCCCGACAATCATGGACAGATCCCGCCGTATCCCGTCGGACCGGCAGCAGGACCTGCACCGCCAGATCCTGCCGAAGTAGCAGCACCTCCACCTGAGGCACCAGCAGCACCAGCACTTACGCGACTGAGAGCACCTAGACCTGGCCTGAGAGCTGGATCTACCGCAGGCGCAAGCAGTCACGACATCACCGTTGGAAGACATGCTGCTGAGCCAGCTGCAGGGCAACCTGCCTCAAGCGGAGCCGGTAGCTCGGATGACCACCTCCGACTACCACGGGTTAGAGTCAGACGTGGTCGACAGCAAGGCGGAGAAGCGCCTCCACCACCACCAGCAGGGAACCCTGCCGCACGACCACGACTACCAGACTGGCCACGGTTCGACGTACACAGCAGTCTACAACATTTACGAAGCCTTGACCCCAGCGTGGTAACGCGCGAGTTGTGAAAGCTACACTTACGCTGTTCCTATGCGAAAGAGCTTAAGACGAGACTCATCTTAAGCAAAATAGGTCTGGACAGTGTTAGACTCAACCTTATCGAGGGCGTCTGCGATGCATGCCGAGAATGCAGAGTTTGGGTCAAACCTGGACACACAGTTATGCCCTCTACTGCATTATCTGGTAAATTGAATGACGAAGTGGAATGTGACTCGATGTTCTACAAGCAAGAACACAAGACATTTCACATTATCGACCGTTGAGTACGATATGCTACTGGAATGGAAATACCAGATAAAACGATGACTACTACCCCTGGATGCATATCATCAGTGATGGAAGCAATTTGCACCAGCGAAGGTATTATATTCGGATGGAGAAGGTGCCCTTAATAATGACACTGCGAAAGCAGTTCTCAAGGCCAAGGGCACTGAACTTAGAACACGCGCGCGTGGACAGCACGCTACGACGATCGAGGCCAGAAATGGCATCCTACGTCATCTACTTCACGTAATGGAGGCTGAACTCCAAAGGGTTAGACACATTCTTTGTGTTCACAAGACAACTGCATGAAGCCTTGTTTGCTGCCAACGCATTCACTTTCTACAACGAGGTGTCTCCATGCAATGCATTATTCGGACGGCAACCAGCAATGCTCCCTGACCTCCCTGTTCTGGACCACGAGCAGTCGACAGAACATCAGATCATTCTCGCGAAATACGCAGGGTATGCATTGAGGCGATCACACAGGCCACGGCAGTAGCTAAGACCAATCGTGCTCTTACGCACTAAAACGACAACTACAGGTTAGCATTATGCTGACGGAGGTTTGGTTGACTACCATCGCCCTACGACTACTAATGGTGACTGGGGAGGCTGGAACGGCCCGTTCCCAGTTGTGAGGAATGACCCCGAAAGGGGCCAGGTCACCATCCGAGTAGGCAACCGAGATGTTCAAGTACAATGCGGCGATGCAAGACACTCGCTCTACATTGAGGCAGCTATAGCCCGAGAGATTGGCTCCGACAACACTGCACTACGCACAGGGTTGACATTCGGAGCTAGCCTTTCAGCGGGGAGACCTGCGTCGACATGTGGCTATGCGCCGACCACGAAAGGCACGCTTCAGATGACAACGGCAAGTCGCCTATCTCCAAAGGTACACTTGGCCCTACAATATCTCATGAGAAACTTCATCCGCATCGAGAATGTTGTTTCGGTCAGATTAGCCAAGAGTATTCACAAGCTACCCCCGGTTTTATGCTGACAGTTGCACATTGGTTCATTCTGATAACGACGTGAATCCAGGATTCCATACTATGAAGCAGAAGGTACTGCTCTGAGTATACATGATATACTGCATCAGCACATTCACGAATCATCCAATGCCTGAAGTCTACCAAACCTCAAGCAGGCTTCGATCAGGACATGTCAAAGTTCGAGGACTTGGTTGATGCGCCGACACCTGAGGGAGCCGCAAGGGAGGCTTCAGAAGCAGAGCCAGAACATGATGACGGACGGCTGTCTACGATCTATGAGGAATCAGAAGCTGACCTTGAGTCACATGCCATGGAGGTATGGCACGCTGAATTGAGAGGAAAAGGAGTTGTTGGCGGCAACTCCACCAGAAGACCCCTTTACCGTGCCCACACAAGATGGTTCCTGATCAGAGTGCGTTGATCACTGTAGCTGATGAACAGCGGGGACACCTGCCGAAGTGGGGACGCACTCATGATCCTGATACCGAGGAAACGTACTACACTTCCTTGTGCACCATGGTCGAAGACGACGGCTACGGACTCGACTCTGACGAAAATAGCCCATGCGCTGAACTCTGCTATACAACAGAGATGTAAAAGGTAGTCTTGTCCGAGCAGCAACGCATGCTGTTAGACGCAGACCGGGTGACAACCATGCGAGTATATGTTGCTGCCGCTGCAAAGCGAGCTGTGGTTGTCAAGGAAGATGACCGCCCATGACGGCGGGTCAGCAGCCCAGACGGGCGCGCCCACGGCGGCGCCCTCGGCAGACACGCCAGGCGGCGCCGAGGCGACCGCCGGGGATAGGCAGGCGGGGCCAGCGACACAGACGTCGGCTGGAGGCGGCGATGGGGACGACACCCCCACGACGCCGAGGGCTGCAGCACCAGCGAGCGCAACCCCCGCTGACACCCCCGATAGGTCGATCGCCGAAGCGACCCGCGGAGGAGGGCGACAACCGAAGCACTCTTGCGAGGTGCCGAGTTAGCGGAGCAGCGGCAGAGCACTGTGATGACGTTCGTCCTGACTTCCTGCAGATCCTCAGGGGCATGGATGTCCCCGATCCCCACGACGCGTCGGACTCGCTGTTGATCGAGGCTTCCACCAAACGGGCCCTCGACGGCCCGAAGCAGCACGGGGTGGGCAAGCTCGTTAAACGGAGCGAGGCCGCAGGCACGCGGATCAGCGCCCGCTGGGGCCACGTCTACAAGTGGGACGCCTGAAGCACGGATGGGCCACCTTCACTGTTGACGCGCGGACATGCACTACCACGCCCCCGAGGAGGCGGGCGCGCGGGTCGAGCGCCCACCCGAAGTCTTGGAGGAGTGCCGCGCGAAGGGCGACACTAAGGACTACGTTTGGCAGCTCGCGAAGCAGTTGCCAGGGCGGCGCGCTGGAGGGAAGCACCGGGTCGAGTTCGCCGCGGAGCAGCTCATGGCCAGAGGCATCGAGCGGCCACCGGCCGCGCCCCAGTTCTTTTGGCGCGCCGAGCCCCCATGTCCGGTGGAGCTGCACGTGGGCGATATGCACGGCACGGCGCCTGGAGTCGCAGGGTCCGACATCGCGCTGGACCTGGGCCGCGACATCAAGGTGAAGTGGCCAGGCCTAAAGGGCGACGGCGCCGACCACGAGTTTCTCAAGAGGCGGCGCGTGCGAGAGGCCCGCGCCACCTTCAGCCCAACGAGAAGCACCCCACGAAGGCACTGGGGGCGCCAGGCCTCGAGGGGGGCAACCCGCGCGCCACCCCAGGGTTGGAGGCGCGCCGGACAGGCGGGGATGACACGCCCGACCCATGCGCCTGCTGTTGTACCTTCATGACCGCGAAGATGCTCACTTCGACATTAACTACTTGACCTCGCGCATCTCATCGCCCCGTGAGGCGGACATGCGAGCCCTCAAGAGGCCGGCAAGGTACCAGAAGGGCACGGGGGATCTGGGCGCGAGGATGACCACGCCCACCACGCCACGGTCGCGCGGACAGACTCCGACTGGGCAGGCGACACGAAGGAGCCGAAGAGCCAGACCAGCGTGCACATCACTGCGCGCGGATGTCCAATGCTCGGGATCAGCGGTCGCCAAAACGCGCGGCCCCGCAGCAGCTGCGAAGCTCAGTGGCACGCTGGAGCTCGAGGCCTCAGCGAAGGGCTTGGGCTGAAGGCGCTCTTCACGTCCATGGGCTACAGCGTTCGCATGAGCTGGCGACGCGACAGCTCGAGCGCGCGAGCGCTGGCGAGGCGCCAGGGCATCGGGCGGACCAAGCACCTTGCCACCAAGACGTTTTGGATACAGCAGTTGGTAGCCAAGAGGGCCATCGCCATCGAGCCTGTAGCTGGCGACGACAACCTGGCTGATCTCGGCGGAAAGGCGTTGCCGAGGACACGCCTCGAGCGGTTCCGCGAGAGCTGCGGTTTGAAGGAGGTGCCCACGCCAGGGACCTCGCGGGTAGCTGGAGTCGGGGCCACGCCGACCGACTTGCAGTTGATGGCGTCACTTGCAGTGGCTGCGTCGCTCCCCACGGCGGCACGGGGAGGCTCGACCGAGCTGCGCGGGGCGCGGCAGGAGATGGACGGGCGCGCGTTGACTCCAGTGGCCATGCCAGGAGTCGCGACCGAGGGCAACTACGCGAGCCTGACTGTGCTGATGGCGGGCGTGAGCCTAGGGTTATTGCTTGCTTTGCTAGGGCTTTCCTTGACATGTTGGTTTTGTCCGCGTGTGAGGCCGAGTTGGTGCCGCGCGGGTGCCCTGCCGCGCGGCGGCGACGGCGGGGCGCCTCAGCGCGCTCCGATCGAGGGGTCGAGCGAGCCAGCAGTGCAGCTCAAGACTAGGAAGGGCGACCGCAGAAGGACGGTTGCCACCCAGAGCCAGGTCAAGTACACATGGTGGACGACCAGCCCCCGTTTCCAGCCTTGGGGACAGAGAACAGGGGGTGTGGTCCGAGTAGGGCTTTGAGCCGCGTGCTGTTTAGATGCGCCATGGGCGCGAGTCTAGACCTCCGCGACTACGCGTCGAGGCACTGCGAATTTTAAGTTTCACGTTCTCGGACCCTGGAGGGAGTGGTGACCCGATGGGTGTCCGAGGAGGAGCGGGCCCACCACCCGCCCCCGCTCGGCCAAGCGGCGTCCTCGGGATCATGAGTGATTCGGACGCCATCAATTCGTTGCATACCTGCAGGCCCTTCTTGTTCGAGATGCGTTGGAGGAAAAAAAGAGCCCCCAAGGTACGCCCCCCCACTCATCCGCGCAACTTCTGCCAGAAGTGGCTGTATACTGGCTCGGAAATGGCTGCATACTGATCCGGAAATGGCTGCACACCCTGGGCGAGCGAAGAGCTTCGTAAGAATATGGAGCAGCTGCGCCCTCTCGTACGCAATTCAAAATTTGTTGCTCCGTAAAGTCAGAAACGGTGCGCCTAAGATTTTGATGCCTCGTTCCTTCTCACACCTCTAAGCCTGACTGCGCGGTGGGGCCAGCCAGGTTGTCAGGGCAAGATGCGCGCGCATCCCCCCTAGATTGCAAGTTCACCCAGATTCGAATGCATGCGCGCCTGCCCAAACTCTGGTCTGCAAGTTGTAAAACGATTTGTTTTTCGCCGGGGTCGCATACCAGGTAAACGTCATCGAAATAAACCAACACCTCCGCCCTAGGTGGGAGACCATCGCGGATGTGTAGCGGCGCCGGGTGGAGGGCAGTGCAAAATTGAAAATGTTCGCGATTGTCGCAATACCGTCGCAAACACATCGCGGTCCAGAACGAGAGGGGCATTGGGCGTAAACGTGTGAAACCCATGTGGTGGTGTTTCAGCCGGTTCGCGCGGGCTGAAATCAATGGCACGGGCAATGTCGCCGCCGTTCCGGAGCAAAGTCTTGCCGCTCGTTCGACAAGAAATGCTTGGAAATGGATTTCGCGCTCGCTTGGGGGGCCACGTTCTTCGAGACGTCGCCATTGAGGTCGCAGCGGCACTGACTGCCTTGCGCGAAAGCGCGATGTCCACGTTCAGTCACGTTTCGGTCCCATTGTTTTGCATGGCTTTGCGCTGCATCAAATGCGATCGAATTTCAGCGCGCCGCCTTATGTAAGCGAACGCACATGCCACCAGCCACGCGCGCACGCGCACCGCAAACCACCACGCACGCACGCAGACACACATGCACACGCGGTGGAGTATGAAATTTGCGTTCTCGCGCTGGCGCCCTCGCGTGCTTGCGCGCCCACGTCAGAATGGTCCCCCCCCTTTCCGTGGCCATTGCTTGTTTCGATATGCAAGGAGTTCACGCCATTCCGCCGTTCCGCATGAAGCTGTCGAGTGTTATCTTATTGTCTTTTGGCGATGCGAGTCTGGACAGGAAAGTCGAATGGCCCCTTTCCCCAACCACAGCCATGGCCAGATACCTTCCCAGGCGCGGTCAGCATATTCTACCGAGATTTTCAGCAGAACTTGTTTTTGCTGGTTGACGGACTGACCCCAGAAACCCTCAGCGCCGTGGGTTTTTGGGAATTGTGAGACCTTGTGAATAGCGCGAATGCGTTCGGAGTTGAGCATTCGCGGCTCTGCTAGGAACGCGGGTTGCGCGGACGTGCTCGGCACCAGGAACGCGTTCGGCGCCGAGGGTTTCGCGGCATTGCGAGACCATGTGAGATTGTAGAAGGGCTCGGCGCCGAGGGTTCCCGAACGATTTGAAAGCTTTGAAGATAAGCGGTTGCGTTCGGCGTTGCGGGTTCTGTGGCGTTGTGAGACCATGTGAAGTCGGCGCAAAAGGTTCCGGGGCGATGTGGCACCCTTCGAGACGCGCCACTGCGTTTGGTGCCGAGGGTTTCGTAGCATTTTGAGACAGAGTGGCACTCGCGGATGTGTTCGGCGTTGAGGGTGTTGGAGCATTTTGAAACATTTTTGAGATGGTTTGACTTGCTGCGTGAATGTATACAATGTCGTGCAAAGTTCTAAAGTTATCTAACACTTTTTGTTGCCATAATACTAAATTAGAAATTTACCCCACAAGGGTTGGAACGCACGCGGGGCCACCGCCGAGCAGTTAGGGCCGCGGTCCACACGGTGCGGAATCTTTTGGTTCAGGTCGGCCTCAGGTGCCTGCAGCGGTGCGCGCATGCGCAAAATGCGGGAAAATATCCGTTGTACCATTGAAATTATCCACGTTTGTCGATACGTTTTGGCTGAATATTCGTTGTTGTTTGTATGAAGCCTACGGTGATTCAATCCGATAAAATTCGTAGACAACAGTTTTCATGATTCGAACGGGTGTCTTCTTCGACGAATCAATAATACCGGAAAGATGGATTTGCGTAAGTGCATGTTGCCAGCTGCATAAGTTAATTCCGGATTCGTTGTGTTCGTATATGATTTAATCAGAAAGTATTTTCTTGCAAAGATCGTCTACGTACCCGTTCCCATGCAAATGTAGAATTGCCGTCGTGGACCGCCGTGATCCCGCACCCCGACATGACAAAATGCACGGCGAATCAAACATTCCATGCGTTATTAGACCACCGGTGAACCCATGCGATTACAATTGCATTATCATTGCACCCGTTATGCTCTGCAGTTGTGTCTAGCATTTGGCAGATTTGATAGATTGCATCCCTTATGTCCTTCCTTTTTGAAGATGCTTTTCTATAAAAATATTTTTGATTTTTTTTTCGCGCACCCATGCGCTATACACCGATGGGTGCGCAGCAGCTCGGCGGCCGGGAAAATCGGCGCACGCGGCGGAAAATGGCACCAAGCGCAAACGGCGCTAATACGCGAAGAGGAGGAGGAGGATGAGGAGGAGGAAGATCACACCACTTCCAGCTCCCCCAACCAGGGCGCTGTCTCAATTTGCGTCCGAGGGAGATCCCCGAAAGGATTCAGCACGCCCCCGGCAACAGCCCGTTGGACAGCAATGCCCAATAATCCCCACTACCTGTGCGTGAGTCCCAACGCAGCGCCTCGACGCATACGGGGACGCAGTGCGCGGGTGCGTTCTGCCGCAAGTTTTGGGACTAAGTCGATTGCTTGATCACCCCGCCTGCCGTGCACCTCCACCAAGACATTCCAGTTTCCCCAGTCCACTGTTTATTACTTCAGGGCACGTGTTATTGTTCGCCCTTTCCGCACTTCGCAACAGACTACCACCTGCATTGCTTGTGCCTGGCCGTGCCCGTCCATCAGTAGAAATGGGGGAAAGCACCGCGGGGCAGCATCGACGAGGGACGAATCGCGCGAAGTCACGGGGCGAGGCGACGCGCGACCCCCGAGCGCACCCCGCGGCAGGTGCGCGGGGAGAGAGGGGGTTGCGCGTTGCGTTGGGGCCCTCCGCGGATAAGGTCTCGAAGTGGCGCGCGGCCCTGCAGCTGGCGCGCGCGCGGGGCATGCTGGCGCCAGGGCAGGCAGCCAAGCTTGCGGGCGGCTTGTCCTGGGGCGCCACTCACATGTTTCACCGCCTCGGCCGTGCGATGCTGCGCCCGCTGTTCAAGCAGAGTCACGCGTATTCAGCGCGATGCAGCCCCGACGTGGACGCGGCGCTGGAATGGTGGGAGGACGCGTTAGGCTTCATCCTGGCGCAGACGCGCGGCTTCGCGCAGGCGCCAGCAGCTCCCGCGTGGCTTTTCGTGGATGCGCGGAGCACGCCGGCGAGGGTCGCGGCGGTGCTCGCGGCCGATGGGCGCGCGCGGTACTCCGACGCGGCGCCGCCCGAGCGCTTCCTGCGGCACTTTCGGCCGCGCGGGGGCGGGCAGATCACATCGCTCGAATTGCTGTCTATCGCCTTTGCCCTCTGCACCTTCGGCGGCACACTTCAGGGAAAGCACATTGGGTTGTTTTCCGACTATTCGGGCGCCGAGTGCGGGGCGCGCCGTGGATCGGCGCGCGCGTGGGACCACGCCTGCCTGGTGCATTCAATTTGGCTGCGCGCGGCCAAGCTGTCCGCGCAGCTCTGGGTCGACCGAGTGCCTTCCGCAGAGAACATTGCGGATCCGCCTTCTAGGGAGGCGCATGGCCTGACGGGTGCGATCGGGGCCGCGCGGGTGGCACCGGCGCTCGACGGGGAGCTGGCCACGCCCAGCGCGTGGCGCAGTTTGCGAGTGGGCTAGTTAGCGGGGCGGCGCGCGCGTCCGCAGCTTGCGGCAGGCCCGTGCCGTGCGTCCTCGCGCGCGCCTCAAAGGTCGCGCGTAAGCACGTCATGGCATCGTTGTCCACGCAATTGCGGGGTGTTTCCCCCGCAGCGCCGTCGACGCATGGTCACCGTGGGACGTGAAGCCGGCACGCGAGGCGGCGCCGACGAATGGCTGGAGTGGTTTTGCCGAAGCAAGCGAGGAATGCAGGCAGTGAATCCATTGGCTGGCGCGTGCCCACCGGCCCAGGCCGCCTTCGGCGCCGCCGCCCGGGCACCGCGGGCGGCCCCTGGTTTCCAGGGCGGGGCCCCGCGCGCGCGTCGTCGGCAGGTACCATTCAGCAGCGGCGTCTGGCGCGCAGGCACCCGCGCGGCTCGTCGCCCGCGGGTCTGCGGCGGCCACAGCACGGCAGCCGGTTGTCGTGAGCGCGGGCAGGCAGCGCAGCCGCTCGCCGGAGCGCGCGCGCCAAAAGGGGCGACGCGAACGCAGCGTCAGCAGTTCTGGCAGTTCAGGCTCGTCCTCTAGCGCCAGCAAAGCGCGGCCCCAGCCATCGTTGGCGGCAGTGCTGGCCGCGATCGACCGCGCAGGCAGTGCACCAATCGAGGCTCCCATAGACGGGCCCAAGGCGACGATCGCCGCGCTGCAACGGTCTATCGCGTCGCCGGACGGCAAGGCACTTTGGCGCAGACAGGCGCGCGCCCAGGCTGCGCACGCGCGCACGAAGCGCACCGCGGCCGATATTAAAACAGCGGTGCGGCGCTGGTTCGAATTTTGCGCATTTGCGGGCGGTGGCCAGGCTCGCTGCTTCCCCGTCGCAGAGGCGCAGCTCCTGCAGTTCAGCCTGCGTTTTCGCTGCTCGGGCACATTCGCCAACGCATGCTCGCACCTGTGCACTGTGTCGCCACTGCTCCAGTGGAACGCGAGCGCGTTCCGAGGGCGCGCGGCAAGGCGGGCCCGCGCGGCCATCTAGCGCCGATGCGCGCGGCCACGCCGGCCTCCGCGGCCCATACAGTTGCCAGCCTTCAAGCGCATGGCCCGCGAGCCAGCCGGCGCCAGCGCGAGCGCGGGCTGGCACGCGCTCTTCGCGATCAGTTACCACTTTCTCTTGCGCGTCCCCAGCGAAGGGATGCCGCTGGCGCGGGGCGGCGCGGGCGATTTCCCCGCTGCACAGACGCCGGCAGTTGTCTGCGGCGACCGGGCAATGGGCATCCGCCTCCCCACGCGGAAAGACAAGCCGCGGGGGAGCACGATGCGGCGCGCCTGCGCCTGCGCCGAATGTGGCGAAGGCGCGTGCCCAGTGCGCGGCGCGGGGCGCTGGCTGGCGGCTCTGCCCGTGGGGGCTGCGCCGTGGGCGGCCGCGTCGCCAGCGCAAATGCGGCGCGCCCTGCGGGCGGCCCTGTCCGCCGCCGGGCTGGCGGACGCGGAGGCTTTCGGTTCGCGCGACTTGCGCAGGGGCCGCGCGAGGGGCCTTCTTCCGGGCGGGAAATCGCTCGAGGAGATCGCCGCGCTGGGCGAATGGCGCTCGCTCATGGTCATTTTTAAGCATTACACTCACTTCCCCGCGGTTCAACAGGAGGTGGCTTTGTCGGAGCACCTCGCTGAGAGCGGTTCGGATTCCGACGCGCCGGCCATGGACGGCAACGTATAAGTCCATGCACCATCGCACGCCGTGCCCCGTCTGCGCGTTGCATTGGGTGGAGCGAAGCGTGCCCGCGGCGCGCGGCCGCGCCTTGCGCTCGCGTTTCAGCGGGCGCGGTGCGCCCGCCAGGCGCGGCGCGCACGCCCTGTCGCTCGCGGCGTAGCGCGAGGCGGCGGGCGAGGCGCGCTGCGCGCGGCACACCCATCGACGGGGCGCCCGCAGTCGAGAGCGTGTCCTCACGGCCCGCTGGCTCTCTCGTCCGTCTCGTTGCTACGTCGGCGGCGACGCCTCGTGGGGCAGCATCGACGAGGGACGAATCGCGCGAAGTCACGGGGCGAGACGACGTGCGACCCCCGAGCGCACCCCGCGGCAGGCACGCGGGGAAAGAGGGGGTTGCGCGTTGCGTCGGGGCTTTTCCCCGCCCACCCACTCCCGTGCGTCCGCGCACGTTGCGCGCCACGCTTCTCGGGCGCGGTGCGCCCGCCAGGCGCGGCACGCACGCCCTGTCGCTCGCGGCGTAGCGCGAGGCGGCGGGCGAGGCGCGCCGCGCGCGGCGCACCCATCGACGGGGCGCCCGCAGTCGAGAGCGTGTGCTCACGGTCCGCTGGCTCTCCCGTCCGTCTCGTCGCTATGTCGGCGGCGATGCCTCGTGACGTCGCAAAATAACGGTAAACCCCGAGCCACATCTAGGCATGTTACCACAAGATCCAAGCGCCGTTGATCGCGAGGTGGGATTGGAATGTTGGTGTGTCGTAGTTGTCGCTCGACTTTGCGGTCAGGAACCATTCCGCCTGCTTCCAAAAACACTTGCCTCCACGCCGCCACGACCTCCCGATGCCTAGTGTCCGTTCTGCCTCCATGTGGATCAGGCCCATCATATTGCACCGCAATCCCAAGCCGGCGCCGTACTGCACACCATAGCTCGGTATTGGTGAGCGCCAGTCCGTCGGTCGTTGGCGATACGATCAACCATCCTGCAGCATAGCGGCCCGTGGTAGATTGAAGTTGAGTTTTTCCTGGACACGCTGCGTTCGTCCGCGTGCTGGGGAACGCGAGGTCCCGCTTCAAGCGATCATGGAGTTGGTGTTCCAATACGTTGGGCGCGTGGTACTGCCACCCGTGGCACCATTCCCCGAGAACCGCATCTGCTGCGTCAGGGGTAGGCGGACGCGCCCCCGCAGCTAAGTCCGGCCAGGTTGGATGGTCTCTCCACCCAGCGACATCGCATTGATGACCTGCCGCTTCCGCTGCAACCAGACACTCTGGATCCCCATGCCTACCAGCTTGGAGCGTGGTCAGTCTGTACACGATATTTCTGGCCACGTCTGGGAATCTGATGGTTAATTGTTGGAGTACGTCAGCCCAACTAGCCCAGTATGCCGACTTAGCGGTATTGGTAGAACTCCGTAACCCCATTCCCCCCAGCCGCAACGGCAGTCTAGCTTGTGCAACCCACGTATTGTACGACACTCCGTGCAATGCCGCATCCCATGCAGTATCGCGTTGCATCCCAAAGAGTGTTTTGAAACATGCAAGTATGGCTGCATCGTGTTCTTCAGCGAGGGGTTGCATTCGTTCCGGAGGTAATGTGCGCAACAGGTGGTCGAGTAGGGGTACTGCGCAAAAGTACAGAAGTAAGCACGCCGCATGCAAAGAGGGAGCTTAGGAAGGTATTTGAGCAGCTGCTCCCTCTTTACTGCGACGGTCGCCCCATACGTTCTCACAAATTCGTCACTCCCGGCAGGCGGGCCCAACACCTTGAGGCCGCCCTCGTGTAATGGCGCGTCTGGTCGCCACGCTCCAGGCGCCATAGTTGCTAAGGTGGGCATGGGCGCGCGTCTCGCCCCCACACCCGAAGTTTGCCGCTATGTCTGTCAATGCGGCATGTGTCATTGAGAACATCTTGTATCGTTTGTAAGATAAACGTTGTGTCATTTGGGTCGCACGCCACGTAAATATCGTCAAGGTATGCTAAAACGAGTGCCCCAGGTGGAATTCGGTTCTGTATTGTTTCCAATGCGTTGCGCAATTCAAGGCAGAATAGTTAAACCTGGCATGAGGGCATCACCCTGTTCCCCACCATCCCCTTGAAAGATAGTGCGTGCGTTGCCGCCGTTGTCGGTCCATCTGAATTCGGACTGCACCCCGCACCATTGTCGAACGAAGGGAATGAGTCCATGCAGGGCGGGGGTGTGATGCAGACTCTGGAATATGCAGGCCCTGCTGATATGATCAAAGGCACCCACGCCATCCACACTCAATATCACTTTGTTCGGGAAAGCGCCCGTGAGATATTGGAACAAGTGGACTGCTGCATCGGTCCCACTACGGTCGGAGATACCAAAGTTATGAGGGGCAACAGCCCCGCGCATTACATGTTGGAATTGTCGTGCGAGCGTCTTTGCGACGAGTTTGCGCAACGCATCCGCGGCAGCAATCCCCCGTGCCTCGTTGTCAGGTTTGCTAAGAGTTGCAGGAGAGGCAATCCGGAGGGAATTTGCAATTCGTCGTGGAACACGTCCTTGGGCAATTTGTTCAGCAAACTCACATAATGCATCGAAGGACGCGTCGTTTTCCAGACATAGCTTGAAGAACTTGTAGCGGCCACCCCACATACCTGAGCGCAATCCTTTCCTGGATTGTCGGAGTACTGTTCCAAAGATGTGCTTGTCCAGAGCGAGTCGTTGAATTGGTTGAAAGCGTTCGAGCCATGCTGGGCGTGGAACAGCAGGGCGTCGTGGGAAGGCGCGGGCCCCGCAATTCAGCCAAGTTTTCCGGTGTTCCGGGGGCCAGTCCCGGAAAGCTCAAAACTCGAGCGGCATGGCTGAGTTCTCCAGTTTGCACAAGCTCCATTGTTTTATCGATTCGTCGTTGCTCTGTGGGTTTGGATGTTGCTTTTGGCGCCGATGAGTTGCGTTTGCTTGTTGCCGCTCCGCTTGAACATGGCTGGAAGTCAAGAATCCCAAGCTCCAGCGTCAAATAAAGCAATCTGGCGTTTGAGCTCTCTGGCCCCAGCATCTCCCCCATGCGGGGTGCGGTGTAACGGCAGGCGCGGGAGCAACGCGAGGACAGTCCAACATGCCACACAATCATCTTCAGAAGCTGCACCTGCACACCAATTAGCCGTAGTAGAATACACTGTGCAAAAAACATTGCGTTTAAATACGTAGGAAAGCGTTACGAATGCATTTCGGTACCCTTATCATTGCATTGGTCCGCCGGTCGGTTCCCGAATAAAATCTAATTCACGAATGTGCCCCCATCCATTCGGCAATCTCCCGACCCCAGGTGGTGGTAGCTGAACCTGTTGATCCGGACGTACAGCATCAGCTTGAATTGTTGCATGGTGGGTGTTTGTTGCAGACCGTTGTGGATAAGTTAGAGCATGTACGTACACATCCGACAGGTGATGCGAAAGGTAGAAATTCGCGCCTGGATTGTGGTGCAACGCGAACAGAGCAGCGCCGTACATTATTGTAAATGCTGCGCATCGCCATACATCGTGAGAACAGAATCGATGATTATCGTCTGACCTTCCTTGTTGATGTAGCTCCCCACTGGCATACCCTGGACGTAGCCTTGATTACCTAGCCATTGAATCAACGCGTCGCCATCCTGTATCCACCGTCCCGGAATGTTTGTCGCCACGCGTAAAACGATTGTTTGATTACATGTGGCGTCAAGTGGATGGGCGTATTGCGCATAGTGTCGGGAAACTCCACGGCAACATCGCAAAGCCATTGCACAACCGGATGGTTGTTATCGGCCTTTATGGCTGCCCAGCTGAACGGAACATTAAATGCCGACCACCGTTGGTTTCGGATAATATCCACAATGACCGTCGGGAGCCGTCGTCGGCACATTCGTTAGTAGATCAACCATCACGCGGACGGCCACTCGTGCATTTGCTGGTGGAAGTAAAGCATTGGAAATTTTTTGGGCAGCCCCATGGGGATTGCCTTGTAGGCCAGTCGGAGGCGGGATCAGTTGTGGAATGATCGGGTGCTCTTGGTGTGGGATTTCTTGCGTCTGGTTGCCATCGTCGGCGTCTGCATCATCAGGGGAAGAGGAGTGGCTGCACCACCCAGTGTGATTAGAGGGTGACGGACTCGCGGAGCGGAGGCGTCGTCAATCAAACGGGGTCCGGGTGTCGTAAAGGCCCCAGAATTGTTGAGAAATCCGAGTGTTTGAAAAACATATTGCGTTTGATCCAATAGTGATTTCGGGGGATTAATAGGCGGTCCCATAGTGGTCCCAACGATGCAGGTGCGGTTGCCGGGTGTACGAGTTTGTTGGGTTCTTTTAGTGGTTGGAGCCTACGGGCCAGGGTCGGAAATCCAGGTAGTTGGGAAACCGCAGTGGTTGGATCGGCCCGTATGTTTTCATAATTTTTATCGAGGTCGTTCATGTCCCCAATGTGGCATGGTAACATAGTAATGCCAAGTGGATGCTCACAACGTGGTGCGTCAAATGCAAGTTCGGACCGGGTCTGGAGTTGCGATGCGAATTGAAGCGGGGGAATAGCGGCATGTGCGGCAAAGTTGGGAATTGGGCCGGATAATCAGGTGGAGGAGCGAGTCGTTGCGGCAAATGAGGCGGAATGGGATAGGCGAGGGGATCAGCACACGTTGGTAGGGAAGCGCGCGGGGAGTCTGCACAAGTTAGTGGGGCATGGGTAGCGGTAACCGAAGTCGAAGGAGAGGGAACGGGCATTGCACGGCGGGTGGGAACAACGAAAATAGGTTTTTCTTGGACTGCAGGGCGAAAGGGCGGAGACGGGATGTGATCCGACACGCGAGTTTGGGCAGCGATTGGGGGAGGATCATATTCCGCTTTGCTTGGTGATAAGGGGTTTGCTGCATGCCTGGCAGTAGCATCTTGACCAACCAAGTAGACACAAATAACAGGATGCCCCATGTGAGGAAACCTGCTTTGATCATAAAACAAAATTTTCGACATTTGAAGCTACAACCGCAAAGTTTGACGGCGACCCGAAAAAAACAAATAGTTCCGATTTGTCATGCGTTTGCAAATGCGCGGCGTACACCACATTTTTCATTATTGATAAAAAATACCCGGATATCCGAAAATTAGTGGGTTCCCCTTACAATATTGTGTGCATACGGATATCCGTACCACGATGTACGCGTGTTCATGGTGGCTGTTGTGATTCTGAAGTTGGTCCCATTCGAAAGTATCCTAATCATTAGCGCCAACCCAACAGTGCTATTGTCGTCGAACAATATAGAGAACACTTTCGCTAGGGGCGGGGATCGCAGTCTCGATGGTATCACCATTCTGGCAAAGACCCCAGAATGGCAAGATGCGAAAAAAGATGAAGGAGACATGGGGTTTCATAACAAAATACGAGGTTACATAATTGAGTATGGGTTTCCGTGCGTGCCGGTACGGGTTTCTATAATTGCCTACACGGGTTTGCGTATTTGCCGGAATAATGAATTTCTATTTCGGTTTTAATATTTTTTTATATATACATATGTACGATGATGGCAAAAAAAACGAAAAAGATACAATACGCGCAGGACGCGCACCGTGGCAAAAACGGTTTGGGGAAAACAGTGTACCGTTGCAAAAACGACTGGAAAAAACCGACGAAAATAATACCCACCGACGATAACAAAACGAATGGCGATCGGCAGTAACCGTTTCAAAAAAAAGCACAGCAGTTTCAGAAAAATGCCGGTTTCAGAAAAAAAAAAAAAAAAAAAAAAAAAAAAAAAAAGTGCCGTTTCAGAAAAAGGTTGAACAGCTTGAGAAAAAAAGAAACGTAGTTTCAAAAAAAAACGTGAGACGTTTCAGAAAAAATGCGCGTGGTTTCAGAAAAATGCCGCACCCCCGATTTGTTGTTCGGGCCCCCGGGCTTCGACCCAACCTTAGATCGCGGGCCTTAGATTTTTGCACCCAGACCCCCGCAATTTTTTCTAAAACGGTCATTGCTGCATGGCCGTGCTTTGCTTCAGGAAAAGCGCGGAAAAGGTTAGAGGAGGCGGAAGAACGATAAAGAAACGGATCAAGCATGAATGAGATTGGGAGGGTTGGATTCGGGAGAGGCACGGAAAGAAATCGCCTCCTCCCGTTTCGGTTTCCGTTCCGGATTTTCGTCCGGTTCCGATTCCCGTTCGGTCTTCTTCCATTTCCGACTCTCGTTCCGGTTTCTTCCGGCTCCGACTTTGGCTCCGGATTTTCTTCCGGTTCCGACTCCGATTCCTGTTCGGCTCTTCCAATTCCGACTCCGATTCCGACTCCCGTTCTGGCCTTTTCCGGCTCCAATTTTGGCTCCGGGTTTCGTGAAGCTCTGACTCTGATTCCCGTTCGGTCCTCCCCTTGATAATCCAATTCCGATTGCGACTCCCGTTCTGGCATCCTCCGGTTCCGACTTTGAATCCGGATTTTCGTCCAGTTCCGACTCCGATTCCGATTGGGTTTTGCCCACGCGTTCCCGGATATGGCTCGACCGACCGACCGACTTTCTTGTGTTTCGGACTCCGATTCGGATTCCCAATAGATGGTATCCATTTACGGTTGCCTTCGTACATAATTTGTGACGAAAGTCATATGTTGACCGGAAGGATTTTTTGTAATATATCCCCACCCGGCAATATTCCATTAGAAATATCAGGAAGCAATCATTACACCATAGCAAAAAAAACCTATTCTGTCCGGAACGGTTTCCCGTCTCGCACTATTTCCACGACAACGAAATGATTTTCAATTTAAAATTAACAGAAAATGGCCGGGAAAACGAAAAACACGGCAAAACTTACACAATACTTGGTTATGGTTCCAGTGGTTTCCGAATCCCAGTTCGGATCCAATACACACAAAAAGAATACACACATTCAAACATATAATTATAATAGCCTCGAAGAGTGCGACTTTGCAGTACCAACCCGCCCCGCTTTATTCCAATATGATTCCCGAATGTGCCCGCTGAGTGTCTGCCGGGTATTCAAACGGGCGTATGACATTGAATTTTACGTATCAGCGGCACTGCCCCGGAAATTACACGTTCTTTTCTGAAACGGGTGCCGTTTTTTTTGAAACGACAAAGATTTATTTCTGAAACGGCCCCCGCTTTTTTCTGAATTGGCTAACGTTTTTTTGAAACAATTGCTGCGTTTTGTGAAACGCCATTTTTTCTGAAATTGCAGTGCGTTTTTTCTGAAACGGCGGTCGCCCTGTTTCGTTTCCACACAAGGACTAGAACATTGATATTCGGTGTAAAAATAATTGAAAACCGTTGGATTCAATACTGCTTTCTATGATTTCGGCGATGAAATTTCGCGGACACTCCGTATAATATTCGTTTTTGTTTTTTTTTGTTTCCTTCTCCCCTTCCTGCACCGCGCGTGTATTTCAAAATGGCCTAGAGCGGTGGTAAACAGCGAACGACGGGGAGGAGGGGGAGGAGAAGGAATGGAGGGAAGGGTACCCTCACTTCACCCAGATTGCCCCGACGCCCCGTCGAGCCAGATATCAACGGGTAGGAGCTAGGAACTCACTGCCGTCCGGGGCGTCAAGCTGGCCCACCTCATGCATGGTCCACCAAGATCGATGCCAAAGCAGTTTGGCCCGCCACAGAAATCATTGTCACCCAGCGGGTCCGCCATGCCCGAAGGGCCGACTTCCGAAAGGGACGCGGTTCAGAACGAGCTCAAGCGAAACCAGCTTTTTCCAGCAACTCCGTCGCTGAAGCTCCGACGCTGAGGCATGCAACCTGCCACCGGTCCCCATTGCCGCGATCAAAAGTTTCAAAGGCCTGAACGCGGGCAGGAAGCTGCATGAACCCTTAGAGGGTCCAAGCGGCACTGGCATGTCCCACAGTATTTTCCTCCTGACAGCTACCGTAACCGTCGACGCACCGCCACTTGGAAGTGCACGATGCCCATTGTGTACACCGGGTCTGAAGGGATAGCTCTGAGCCAAGCGTTGGCGGCCCCTCTGGATTGTGATAGCAGCATAGCACAGCAAGCGGCATCGCTGGCAGGTAGAATGTGATATTCCGAATGGTGGTTTTCTAAATAGGAACAGACGTACGATTGCCATCCGTAGTCGAACTCCACAGTAATCCCGTCGTAATCGGGTTGTGGCGGCTCCACCCCAGCAGTCGCAGTATCCCATGTCGGAAGGCCCACTGTGCCAGCATTTTCCAATCGTGATTTGCATTCTGCCACCATTCGGAGGCATCTTGTTTGAGGCCCGGCTTCGTGGTTAAGGTCTGCTAGAATGTGCATCGTTTCCCTAGGCGCCTTCTGTTGAAGAACGGGCAGCGCATTGACCCATGAAACCCCTGGAGCATTTCGTTCAGCAATACAATATCCCATGTTGTCGCTTCGTAGCTGCTGTGCCCCTAAAATGATGCAGAATGTGTTCCAAATAGCTGCGTCGTGGCCACCGCGTACACATGGGACAAGATTGGCGGTATAATTCGTATCGTATGATTCGCCCTCGGGACCGCCGACCACAATATCATCACCCATGCACACTGAACATTTTCGAACAATGCAATTTCGTTGAGCAACCGCTGCTCTGTTGTCATTCTCTCTTGCGCATGCGCGGTCACGAATGCATTTGACCTATACCACTATACCGTTTTCTTCCTGTTGTTTGTCCGCTGTCCACACGTTGGGGCCGAGGGCCGCGAAGTCTGGCGGGCGCCAATCCGCCTCCCCGGCTCCAGGCTCGCAATTTGCCGAAATGCGAGCGTACTCCTGCTTGCCGTTCGACTTATGTGGCCAACTCGCGGAACGCTGTTGCCGCTCGTGCCCTGCTCGTGATAATGTAGAAGTCATCCAAAAAGCTGACGATGCGCTCGGACGGCAACATGCGCCGGTCTGCGGCCACCAAAGCATCGTGCTGAGCCAGCGCGTACATCGCTGGCATGAGTGGGCATCCTTGTTCTCCGCCCTCCCCGTGCACGATGGTGTGGGTGGTTCCGTGCGCATCGGTCCAGAGAAATTGGGATTGCGAACTGTACAGCATCCTGGCCAGAGGCAATAATGATTCCAGATTCGTGTCGCCCCGTAGCTCGCGTAGGAAGGCCGCACGTTTGACGTGGTCGAAGGCCCCAACCCCGTCCAAACCTAAAACTACCACTTCGTCGTCGGAATCGGTTGCATATCGTAGTAGATGGGCCAAAACGTCTGTACCAGCTTTTGTTTGCAACGCGAATTGGTACGGAACGGTTGCATGTTCCAATTTATCATTGAACTGTTTCGCCACCGCTTTACATACCACTCTTCGTAACCGTATGCCGATGATAATAAAGGGATCCCCCCCCCCCTTCAGTGTTTAGAATTGATTATCGTCGCCCTATACAAAATTCAAATTGGGCGGCGAGCGCTGAGGCCGAACTTCATTATCACCTCGAAACGCTATGTTGAGATAGCAACATCAAGCGATGCTGATATAGCAACATCAAGCGAAGCGATCACACTTTTTCAGGATGTGTCAAGCGAAACCAATAATTTTGGGAGGCAGACTCAAACGAAACGAGCAATGTTCTTATTATTCTTCTACTTTCCTCTTCTTCTTTTATATTTCTATCTGTCCTCACGCTCGCCTGAACTTTTTTATCACTGGGGTTGATTATCCATGGAAAATGAAGCACATGAGCTACCCTACACGAGCACTTAAAAAAAACAATTTTCATAAAGCGCTTGTACATTAAAATTGATAGATTTGGAACTTTGGATTTTTCCTTTCTTCGTCCTCTTCTTATTCTCCTCTTCTTCTTCTTTCTTATTATTCTTCTACTGTATTCTTCTTCTTTTATATTTCTCTCTGTCCCCACGCTCGCCTGAACTTTTTTATCTCTGGGGTTGATTATCCATGGAAATTGAGGCACATGAGCTACCCTACACGAGCACTTACAAAAAACAATTTTCATGAGAGATAAGCCATTGTTGAGGATATTTCTATGAAAACTAAACGCCAAGGATGTCTCAAAACGTGCTCGGCTTGGTCTCCTCTTGATCATCTCTTACTTCGAGATTATGCTGAGGTCTGCTGGGCTACTTTTATTATCTCTCCCTGAACCCCGAACTTTATTATCCCCTAGTGTTTATTCTCACGGGCATGAGGTTATAATTGATCCGGCCACGATCCCACGAACACGGCCACTGTCCTTTTTCAGTGCGGTAAGCCTTCCAAGACGCAATGCTGCTGCGATATCGTTAGGTAATTCTGCACGAGCGTAGGATTGCGCCATGATTGTGAATAGATCCCACGTGTCCTCCTCCTCCAATAGCACCCGGAGGTGTTCGTAACGCAAAAAATGTATAGCACCCGGAGGTGTTCGTAACGGTCCGTAAATCACTAACCGCGAAAATGTATATTTTCGGACACCGCAAACACCCATACCTGAAATTCGTTGCCATTCGCACGTGAAGGACAAAAAAATCGAAAGTACAGATGATTAGAAATAAATCTTCCAGACTCCCGTTTTGAATGAAAATTCCATATCCAATCCGCCTGGCTCGGAGGTATCTTCCTCCTTGAGGCCACTCCTCCGTGCACGCTTAATTTGTTGGCTTTTATGTTGGGAAGTACCACGTTGGTGCGAACAGGCCATTTCGTCGGACAAGCCACGGCTGGGTTGGAAATGTTGGTAATATTGGTAGCCAAAGAAACCTGAATGATCTTGATATCGCTAGTGAGCGGTTCTGGAATGAATCGGACGCCAGAGTCGGAAGACCAAGTCAACCAACAACACGTAATCATTTTGGAAACGGGGAACAAAAATAATTCGACACCGTCGGACGCCAAAATCAGATCGAGAGCTGGAATCGGATGTCGATGTGGAATTCCACGGCGAAGGTCGGGAATCGCCGGAATGAGTCGGATGCCGGGATAGGAAACCGGAGTCGGAAGATAGTGCGACGACGGGATCGGCGATCGACCATCTTTGGGGCACAGCTTCGAAACTTCAGTGATAATGTCGGAACGAACGCTCGAGTCACACTGGAATTTGCACTGATAGTGATTCTGCCGGCGACGGAATCCCACCAGCCCTCTGCTTAGGTGGTACGGCGCGTTTTTTTCTTCTCTCTACCCTCCCCCTACACCCTCCCTTGGGCGTGGAAAGGGGGGGGGGACGGAGGCGCCACAGCGCCCAAAATGGCCCAAGAAGGCTCGCAAGGTGTCTCCAAGATGGCCTTTCCTACTTCAAGATGGGTCAATCAATATAGCCTCCGACGTACCCCCAAGAGGCCCCAAGACAGCCCCGATGCTAATTGAGGGGCCTCATCCTTTTGAGCCATGGGGCCCAAGATGACCCCAAGAGGCCTCCCAGCCTCTCCCCAAAGACCCTCCACCCCGCCCTGTTTGGCCCAATATGGTTCCAAGAGGACCCTAGATATGCAAATCTGGTGTTCAAAGTGGCCTAAGGTAGCCAAGCATGGCTCGAGATAGCCTCGGACAGACCTCCAAGAAGCCTCAAGGCAACCTCAAAATGGCCCAAGATAGCCGAGCATGGTTCAAGATAGCCTCCGACAGCCTCTAGCCGAGCATTGCTCAAGATAGCCTCCAAAGAGGCTTCAAAAAAACTGGCAATCAATTCTGGATGGGCTGGTGGGGATACTTTTTTGATTGACGGCTCTCAAGGACAGCTCCAAGGAGCGGGACGGGCTCAACTGGGGCACAGGGCGAGATAATGGGCGACGATGGCGCGTAGGCCGACGCAGCAAGTACACGTGCAAGAGGCAAAATGCCCCATCTTAAAATGCAAGCGACCCAGGAGCGGGGGCGCAGGCAC
Organism: Prorocentrum cordatum; assembly: GCA_963575745.1. Taxonomy (NCBI): domain Eukaryota; class Dinophyceae; order Prorocentrales; family Prorocentraceae; genus Prorocentrum; species Prorocentrum cordatum. The sequence goes on from CAUYUJ010021449.1 coordinate 99,986, forward strand.
CAGACAGAGCTCGACGGAGGAGGAGTCGCACAGTGACGCCAACTCGAACCACGCAGCCTAGCGTGAACTCGCGTGCAACGCGCTGCGCAACGGCAGCACGGGGGGCCCGAGAGGCCGCACCGGCGCACACGACGAGGAGGCGAGAAGGCAAGGAAGAGCGGCGGGCGCGAGGCACGCACGGGCAGAAGAGGGGGAACCGAGGAACGCCTCACTCACGGGACTCCTGGGCGTGGTCGGGAGAAAGCGGCCCCTTATGCACTGAGACGCCGACCCAATCATGGAGTCCGAAACTTGCGAATGACAGACCCCAGCGGCGGGGGGGGATGCGGCAACAGGCATGGCCAAGCACCATGGACCACCCTGCAGGAGGGCTGGAACACTGCCAAAGGATGAACCACTTGTGCAGTAGCTGGAGCACGAGGGTGGCTCCCGCCGAGAACGGCGGACCAAGTCCCGGCGAACAACGCGGGCAGCTTCTCCGTCACGTTGGACGGGGGGGCAAAGCAGCGAGCGTCGGTCGGAAAGGAGCGGGCCAGGTGGGAGACCGTCGGCCGTCGAGCAAGGATGTGCCACTTGTCGGGCCCGCGCTCTCCCCAAGTCCGGCCCCAGGTGGCGCGGGGCGGGGTGGCGCGCCGCCAGCCGTAACCCAGGACCAAGCACCGAGAGCCACACCCAGGCCACGTGGGCGAACCGCGCCCGCACCAGGGGCAGGAATCGAACAGTCGGGGGTGGACTGCCGAAGGCCCGAGTTGCCCGAAACTACACCAGGTAGCCACGCGGCACGACCGCATCACGGAGCACTGCCAGTGAACCGTCCGGTTTCAAGTACGCCCGAGTGCTCCAGTGGAGCCTCGGCGGGGGGAAATCGCGCGGCGCCGTCGCAGTAGAGGAGGGGGAGAGGAGGAGTCGCAGCCGATAGCCGCACAATCCAGTAAATGAAAAAAGGAGAGGGGGTGGCGCCAATGCTGACACTGTGAAGCCAAGGCCACTGTGATCCCTCCACCCTGAGTTGTGGCGGGCCCTCGGCGACCACGGGGGGAACACAGCGTCAGGCCACTGCGGGGGACCTCGCTGTCATTGCCCAAGCAGCATTGCACGCCCGAGTGCCCCGGTGGAGCCTCGATTGGGGGGAATTCGCGTGCTCGCACCAGCAAAAGAGGAGGAGGAGGAGAGGAGGAGACGCAGCCGATAGCCGCACAATCCAGTAAATGAAAGGAGGAGAGGGAGAGGTGGCATCGATGCTGATACTGCGGAGACATGCCCTATGATCCCGCCACCCTGAGTTGCGGCGGTTCCTCGGCGACCGCGGGGGGAACAGAGCGCCGGACCACTGCGGGGGATCTCGTTGCGACCGTCCCAAGCAGCAACGTCGGGGGGAGGCGTTGAGCGCAGGGGCCCGGTGGAGCGCGTGGGGGGGGGGCCTATGGCCAGCATCCCCAGTCATCCAAAGAGGGGGGACACGGGTGGTGGGTCATTTCAGCCACCATCCACCGTCCAGAAAGGTCCCACGAGACCAGCGCGGGCTGTCTAGTGCGCAGTGCATGGGCATTGGTGCACCTCTGCCCCATAAGAGGTGGCACGGGGGTATTGAGGCCGCGGCCTGGCACTGCAGCGAAACCGGCCCTCGTCCAGGTCAGGGGCAACCACGAGGGAAGCAGGGCCGTGGGGGACCGCCGCATCACGCTCCTCAGCCCCTCTCCCCTGCATCGCTGTGCGCGGCAAGGGGCCGGTTGAGGGCCGTGGGGCTGCCGACCCAGCGGGCTCCGCCCGGTGCGGCGGGGCCCCATATTGCCCACAGGGTCAGCGCGATGGAGACCACCTTGTAGAGTGAGGTGGAAGCTGTGCCCAGTTGCGCAAGGTCGTCATGGCCCAGAAAGCATGCGTTGCGCTCCATGACGGGCAGGGTGGCAACTCTGAGAATCGACGTGACTGCGTGGACCATCCCCCCCCAGGAATCAGGGGAAGGGCCAGGCGAACAGTTGGGGTGGAGGCGTGTAGCACGCACAGCAAGAGGCCCCTGACTGGGCGGGCCCCCCCCCGGCCGGGGGGGGGTTTGATGGGCGCCCATGGCAAAGCCCTGTCCGATCACTAGGGGCAGAAATCCCGCCCCCGCTGTCGCTTGTCGGCGTAGTGGGCTTCTCCTCTGGGGGAGGGCCGTTTGCCCTTGGCCTTCCAGTCCGCGTCAGTCCATGTGTCTCGCTGGTGTTCCCGCCCATCCCAGGACTGCCAAGTGCGCCAGGATGCTGCTGATCCAGATGCACCTGTCCGCGTGTTGGATCTGCCTTCGGGGGCCCACGGGGAGTTCTTTGTGGCCTCTTTGCCCTCGTCGGCCCACGGATTTGAGCGTCTGCTTCCGATGGGCGGGTCAACTGCGCGCGCTCTGGTGTCGCGCTGCGTGTGCCTGCGCTGCTTCTCCATGACGTTTGGCCAGTCAACGTGGAGCTGGTGTTCCCTGTCCATCTTGTAGGCGTCGTATGCATCTTTGCGCCATGCCTGGAGGAAGTCGTCGCGCTGCTGCACTGTGTTCCGCCTGGGGTCAGACTTGATGTTGACCCAGGCGCTCCCTTGTTGGTGGGCCACCTTTCTGACACAGGCGCTCCGCACCCCACTGAATGCGCCCCCCAACGTCTTCTGCATCCGTGTGATCTTTTCCGGTGCCGTCTCGCCCCTTGCTACATCTGCGTCGTCGACGGGTCTCAAGTACATGGGGAGGCCACCCATGGGATCGTCACGGCGCGCAGGTGGGATTGCTGGTGTCTGTGCATCGCGCCACCAGCCCTGTGAGCTGTGCCTTGGCCTGGGTGAGCTGCGGGGCGGTGTGGCGGAGTGCTCTCTGGTGCTGTCTTCGGCGATTGTGGGTGGTCGGCGACCTGCTTCGTTTCTGGATTGTCTGAGTGTTCGGCCGTCACCGATATCGCGAACGTTCCAGGTTCGCTCCTCTCTGGGGCGGGCTTCGCCCCTCCTCCATGCGTTGTTCGGTGCTCCTCGATCGGAAGCCTGCGCATATGGGGACCAGGCTTTCGAGTCGGCCCTGTGGGGGGGGGTGGGTCCAAAAGGGGGGGGGGCCTTGGGCAGCCGTCCGATGGGTGGGTGCTGGATTGTCTGCGCCATCGGCCTGGTGTGTGGAGCTGTCCTGCCGCTCTGAGTCGGAAGGGTCTGGCGGGCTGTCGTCCGGCTCGGATTCCTTGTTGGCGTCGTCATCCCAGTCGATCCCTTCCACGTCGCCGTTGCCTTCCCCGTGCTCTGATGGGGGCGGCGCCTCTCCGGGGGCCCCGTCGGGCTGGCCTGGTGCGTCGTGTTGTTGGGGGGACCTGTTGGCGCCGGACGGGGGAGCAACGTGATCCTCCGCGAGTTGGTCGGTCGAGGGCAGTTCTTTGCCCTGCGGCCTGTTGAGCCAGCTGGCAGCGGGAGACCCTTCAGACCCTCTGGTCGCCGCGTCCTGGGGCTGGGCGGCGAGGAGTTCTATTGTCCCTCTGGTTAGGTACTTCTGCAGTCCCGCGAGGAACTGCGTGGGGACATGCAGCGGCTGACGGTAGGGGTGCTGCCCTCTCTGATTGTCGAGGTTGCTGGCGTAGCGCTCCCATTACTCCTTGTACCTTGGGTTGCTCTCCACCAGGTGTGCGACTACCCTAGCGGCTGCAGCCCTCTTTCCGTCCCATGGGATGCGTGGGGGATGGCCGTTGCTGGGGATCTCCTCTCCGTAGATAGAGCCCAGGAAGGGCAGCAGCTGCTCGAAGGGCCATCCCGTTTCGTCGGTCACGTCGCCCACAATGTCCTTCCCCAGACGCTGTGCGTAGGCCGCCCATAGGGTGTAGGCAACGTGGCTCCACTCAATCAGGTACCTCACCAGAGCTCGCACAGGGGCTCTCGACTCTTCCCCAGCCAGTCGGTGGGTGGGGCATGTGGGCAGCAGGGGCGGATGGGGGCGGCGGCAGGTCGGGAAACGAGTAGGGGATGGTGGCTCCGTCGGTCGACCCCTTTTGTTCGTGGCCAGCGGGAGGCTGTGCCGACTGGTCATCGCGCGGTGGGGTCCGTGCGTCGGTGCCAGTGACCGGAGCCCGGCTGGCTGGGGAGAGGTGCGTAGACATGTCGTAGTTGCACCAGTCCTCAGGAATGTAGGTTGTGGCCTGCCTCATGGTGGGGGTGGCCGGGTGGACCTCGTCGGAGTAGCGGTCGAGTACTTGGTCGAGGACGCCCGGGGCGAAGTTCCAGATGTGAACAAGGCACCTCCTACAGGCCCATGTTGCGTTCCACTTTCGTGTGACCCATAGGAGGGGCATTGCACCCCACGGCGGGAGGCCTGTCTGCTTGTTGCAGTTGGCGTCTGCCTCTGGGCGCCATATGAAGCATCCGAGGGCTGGGTGGCCTGGCATCCATTCAAGCAAGGGGGAACCGGGGGGGCAGGTGTCGCACGTGGCCGAGTACATCTGGGCGTGGCGCGTTTCTGCACCAAACCTGCCGTCGGTGAGCCTGTGCGGTGGGAGGGTGGTGCAGGCGCTGGCTGGCTGGAACGGGCGCGGCGCCCGCATGGCGAGGTCCTTCGGGGAGGAAGGAAACGAGGCCTCGTTAGGTCGACCAAACCCCAGCGGGAGGCTGGACAGTGAGGGGAGTGTCCGTGCTGTCTTGCGCGCTCGTTCGTCACTCATTCTGCGTTTGTGCTCCTGTAGACGCTGCTGCGTGGCCTTCTTAGTGCCGCCTTCAGCCTGGTTGGGGTCAGGGACGTGGACTCCCTTATTTTCCAGGGACCTGGCCCAGCACATCTCGCAGAGCCATCTGCAGTTCTTGCCCTTCATGTATGCCTGCGCGTTGTTCTGGGCTAGCAGCTCACGGGTGTCGTCATCCCCCCAGGTGCCTGCAGCTCCCTGTAGTCCCGTGCTGGTGCAGCCATCGCAGTTGTAGCTGACGTCCTTCTGCAGCCTGCAGAACTGCTCGTCTCGTACCATCGGGGGGGGCAGTGCTGCACCTGGGGCTGGTGCGGCCGGGGGATCTTCGTCGAGGCGGCGGTTGGACATCGCGACCCCGTCGCCTATGTACTGCAGGTCAGACATGGCGCGTGGGCTGCCAAGCCCTTCCTCCGTTCCCGTCAGCGCCTTGTGCAGCTGGCAAATGGAGCAGTCTCCACTGCTTAGTTGGTTGACGTTCGCGGGCTGGACTATAGCTTCCAGTGCGCGCATGGGGGCCTCCAGGGTGAACTCGTGCTCCTGCATTCCTGCCCGTGTCCGGGGGCACTTGTGCGTCTCCGCAATCTGGTGGTGATGAGCGAAGGTGGCCAGCGTGCTGATGTGGCGAATGACTTGCTCCATTTTGGCGTGGAGGGAGGCGAAGTCGGCAAGCTTGAAACCCCGCGTGGCCGCAAACTGGCTGCGAAACTCCATGTGGGCCTCCTGCCACGGGAGGCAGAGACCCATCGCCGCCTCTAGGATGTCACCTGTGGCCTCCGGGTGCGGGAATGGCCAGAGTGTAGCGCGTGGCTCCCGCAGCTGCAGCATCATCACCACGAATAGAACTCTGAGCGCGGGGGGGTTAAGCGGGCGGCCGTCATTACCGAGCAGGGCAAGCGTGAGAATAGAGTCGACCGGTTCTGGGCGGAGCAGGGAGTGTAGGTGCTCCATCCCAGGGTGCCCCTGTGGCGTTTGCAGCTGCATGTGGCCTGGCTCCAGGCAGCAGGGAACTGGGGGAGCGCGTTGGCAGGGGTGCACTTGCTTGAGGTCTTGGGGCGGCGGTTGTTACCAACGACGTGGGGCAGTGGGGGGAGTGAGGTGAGCGCGACACTCAGATGCTTGGCGTGCCAAGGTGTGCCCAGTCCCAGGAACCAGACCAGGGCTGCCCATGTGAGGTTGTATACCAGGTTGCTGGCGTCAATGCCGACCTCCGCGTCCAGGCAATACCCCAGGTGGCTCGGGCCTTCCTGTCGAAGCTGCCCGGCTGCCTGGGGGTGGCCCCCATGGGCCATTGGTGGGGATGGGGTCCGGCCACTGTGTAGAGAATGATTGCCATTGTAGGGTCGTCGACAAGCCTCGGCACGCTGTCTGCGAGGGCCTCGCCAAGCTTGTCCCAGCAGAACATGGGGTCGAGTGGTGCGGCAATGCGCTCGGCAAAGCTGTTCTCCATGGAGGTCTTGGCCTTCTTGATGGCGTCGTCTAGACCTTTTATGCTATCGTCCCCGGTGTGGGTGGGGGCGGCGGGTATCCATGTGGTGAGGTCCTCTATGGGGTCGAATGCCTCGTCGGTCTGGAGCCTCACCCTTGAACCCAGGTTGGTTCCTTGGAAGCGGACCCATAGTTTGGCAAACCTCCCGTGCTCTGAGAGCTCCCGTAGGCGGGCTCCTGTGGCGGTGCCGAACATCCTTCCGTCCCCGAGGGTAATCACGTTGGTGGTGGCGCGGGTGATCGCAACGTTCGCCCTGTTGGGATTGTCCATAAAACCCCAGTCGTGCCAGCTGTTGGACCGTGTGGTCAGGTAGATAACTAGATCTGCCTCCCCGCCCTGACTTGAGTCCATGGCGGAGATGGCTAGCTTGCCGCCGGCGAGGTGCTCCTCTGCAACTTGTCGCAGCCCCGAGAAACGCAAGCCGATCCCGGTGAGGGGGGGGCTCCATTGCGCGAACGCACGCTCGTGATCCTTGTTGTCGTCGCCGTGTGCGGGGGAATGCGTGGGGTGGTCTCCTGTCTTGGCTAGTCCACCCTTGCCCTCTCCTTAATCCTTGGCCTTGGACTGCCCGGGGCGCCGCTGATGCTTCGACCTGTCTGGGGCCAACCGTTCAAGGACTGCGCATTGTAGCTGCCTACCACGACGCGCACTGTCGTGCCGTTTCCCATGGCGGGCAGGGGCGCTCTAACGATGTCCACTGTCTGCGCGGCCTCTGGGGGGTTCGCATGCCCTGAGTGAAGGTTGGAAGTGACCTCGAGGGAGGGATTGTCCACCAGGAGGAAGCGGTGCCTTTCTTCTGGGCTCTGGGGTTCTGGTGCGAGCTCTCGAAGTAACTTTTCCAAGTCCTCTGCGGGGGTGGCCGTGGCCTTGGCAGGCGCTTCCAGCCTCTCGCTGTCCCGGGGCAGTAGCTCTCGCAACGGTAGCCCTTCAACCAATGGTCTCTGCGTGAGTGGGTCGGTGAGCCCTGTCCGCATTGAGTTATTGTAGAAGGCAACGTTGGGCCAGGACAGGAGGAGGGGGTGCATGCGATAACAGAAGCTCAGCTGCACCACTGCTGTGGTATCATCTCCCAAGGCATTGTGCAGCCGGTCGAAGATGGATATGCATAATAGCCCAGGGTGGGCCGCCTTTCTGGAGAGGACGGTGGGGGAAAGTTGCTTGGGGTCGCCGACCAGCACCAAGTGTCCGCCGGAGCGAATGACACTGTCGAGCGGCATGGCGGCCATTAGTTCGTGGGCCTGCCCTGCCTCGTCAATGATGAGCAGGGCTACTGGCGCAGCGTGCCTGCAGGCCTCTGCGGACTCGCGTGTCGCGATGATCGTCTTGGCGTCCCCGAGCAGCTGTGTACGGAAGGCATTGAACTCTTTGGGGGGCCCGCCTTGGTGCGGGGGCGGTTGTGTTCTGTAGAAATGCCCCCCTGGGGTGATAGGGGCAAAGTCTCTGCGCCACCCAGAATACCTTGGCCAGACGGACGCGCCTGTTGGGGAAGCTAGTCCTTTCTCCTAGTCTGCCTGCCTCGCGTGCACTCCCGAGGCCGATGGCAGGCTGGTCCGCGGCCGTGTTGGACCCAGCGGTTAGCGCAACTGCCTGCCCGTCGGGGGGCGAGTCGGCCCACGTGTCCACGGTGGCAACAGAAAAAAAACGTCTTGCCAGTTCCGGGGGGGCCGTGTACAACTGTCACGTGGCGCTGCCTGGTGGCGGCCAGGGCGCGCGTAGCGTCTTCGTTAGGTCGGCGGCGCACGGCGCCCTCGTCAAGGGTGGGTGCCGGGGGGGGGTCTCTGACCCGCTGGAATACCTGGCCAGTCGAATTGTCCACTTCTACGTCGGTGAAGGGCGCGCCCTGCGACTCCTCTCTCTGTTGCTGCTGCCCGGCAGCACTGCCGCTCGCCGCTGTCGGGGGCAGGCTTGGCGTCTGGGCCCTGATGGTGGCCCGCGCCCGCGAGAGGACGGAGTTGCCGCACTTCCTGGTGTTTTCCACGTCGTTGGCCAGAATCCTGCTGCTCCTGTCGGCGGTGCGCATGGTGAGGAGGAAGGAAATGACGTCGAGCGGCGTGCCCTCCAGGTCACCTGGGGCCTGTTGTAATTTGTAGATCTCGCTGATGGCACTGGAGATCCGCCAATGCTGTAGCTCGGGGGGGTCCATGTCCAACCTGCACCAGCCGTCGCCCACCTTCTCGGGCTTGGGGTGCGACCCGTCGGGGTGGAACTCTCCGAACTTTTCCATGTCATCCCAGGCCAAGGCTTGGTTGGTGGGGGGCCTGGCCCCAGGTCGTAGTTCCATGGCTTTGCAGCCGTGATGGGGGATGGCGCCTCCGAGCTCTGGGGGCCAGAGAAGTTTGAGCGACGCGACCTGATCCGCCGTTGGGCTGGTGATGCTGAGGAGCAGCGCCCGTGCTTCCTGTCCGCTTTCCTGCCCCCTGAACAGGGTCTTGAACTCTCTTGGCCATTGCAGGTGCAGCAGCAGTTTCCCGTCCTGGGGGGGGAAAGGCGTTGCGCAACCTGCATTTGTCTAGGAGAAAGCAGGGGGTCTGCTCATTGATGGGGGTGACAGACACAGCCAGCGCGCAGCTCTGCCTTCGCACCAGGTCAGTTCTGGCCTCGGCGGAGCCGCCCCGTACTGTCTCGGCGGCTGCCATGCATTCGGTCCAGGCGAGCCTGTCCAGGGCGCGCCCTCTTTGTCGTAGATCCTGCCCCCAGTGCTTTGGGAAGCGTGCCCCGGCCGCGACCGTGCCCGGGGGATTGTGTAGGCGGAATTGGGCTCCCGGGCTGCTGGCGGATACGGCGTATAGCCTGATGATGGCGTCTGCTGCTGCAGCCGCTGAAGACTCCATGATCGCCTGCGCGCTCAGGGGGGTTAGGTCGTCCGGCCAGTCGCCTCCGAACTCGCGTGGGGGTCTCGTCCGGTCCGTCGAGTCCTGCGAGGGGGCCCTGACGCGTTGGTTCGTCTCCCCCTCTGCAGCGGCGTGATGGATGGCCAACCTTGCGGAGCGGGGGATGTATCAGGGAGTGGTGGTGGCGGCGGTGCTGCGCCGCCCCAGGCTCCGGCTGCGCTCCGCGGAAACACTCCCCAGCCCCCCTCTGTGCTGGCCGGGCGGTCGTAGGTCGGTCGAGTGGACGGTGTCGGTGGAGATGGAGAAGTCGAACGAGTCGCTGCGGAAGGGGAAGTTGACTGGGGCGTAGTCCCAGTCTTCGGGGAAGGTCCACCCTGGCAGATATGTCTGTGGGCCTGCCTTCACTGGGCTTGGCAGCTCCCAGCCTGGCCACAGGCGCCTGCCAATGGTGCATCCAGTTACCTTGTCCACCTTTCCTCCCATGGTCCTGGTCCAGAGATTGCCTTGGTCAGTGTAGTGCCTGGGGTATGGCCAGCCTGCCTCCCGCTGCTTCGCTGCCTCCTTAGCATGGTCTTCTCCCAGGAGGTGCTCCTTGCCTTCGCAATATCTCTGGCGCACCTCGCACCACCAGCACCATTCATGGTTGAAGTGCGTCCATCGGAGCCATGGGCACTCCCTTGCGCGGAAGGGAGATAGGCCGTCTACCTTGCCCGGGCCCTGATCACAGGGTTTGGTGGGGGAAGGCCATCTGGCCAGTGGCCCGTTGTTGCACTTCTTCTTCGTCATCCCGCAGGAAAGGGGGGAAGTGCAGCCGATAGCCGCAGAACTGGAACATGTGTGTGGAGGAGGTCGGGCTTGAGCCTCGGCGGCGATGACCTTAGAGGTCGCGGGGATCGGCCGATCAGCGATCTGATCGGGGAGGAGCAGAGGGGGGAGGAGGAGGGGGGGTGCTCCAGCAAGAGAGCGGCCTCCGCCGCTTCCGCGGGGTCGCATAGGTTGACTTCCCGTAGGTCGATGCCGGGGAAGTGCTCGGGCTGGGAGGGGGCGCTGTTCTCCCAGTGTATGTGTGTGGTGACAGCGGCCACGCCATCCTTGCGGAGGGCGTCCGCCCAGTAGACCCCAATGGTGGCCAAGCTGTCTGCAGCCTTGTTCAGCCTCCGCCTGACCGCTTGTCACGTGCGCACCCAGCCGGCACTTTCAGCCTGCCCTAAGGCGTCCTCCATCTGCCGGGCCAGGTGGAGCCTTCGGTATCTGGCGGTGCCAGCGCCATATCGCACCGCAGCGAGGTTGTCGCCGACAACACGGGCCGTCCGGATTGGGCCCCTGAGGTGGGGGTGCAACGCTAACCCAACACGGCAGCCAGCCACCTCTGCCATCTGTGCATTGCCGCAATCGGGGAGCGCGACGATGGCAATGGCCAGGGCCCGAGGGGAGCCAGTGCTGGGATTGTGATGGCACAAGATGGCCCCGGCGCCGGAGACTCCCCCCCCTTCGATGGACCTTGCGCCCCCGTCGAAGGTGACCTCATAGGGCAATTGGGTGGAGTTGGAGTCGGGGAAGGGCGAGCTGCGGACAGTGACCTCGTCGCCTGGCTCCAAGCCCGTGTTGGCGACCAGCGTGGTGGTGTGGAACCCGCATTCGCGGCAGAACGTTGAAGACCATCTGGCAGTGGGAGACTCGTCGGTCCTAGGGCAGGGGAACCAACCGTTTCCAGGGGGCATCCAAGCCGCCCGCATCTGGGGGGCTTGTAGGACTACGATTATGTTTCCTGGGTCGTGGTGTCGGGTGACCACCGGGAGTCTGCGGATCTCACCTCCTGCCCTGCGTGCATGTCGCTGCAAGTGGGGCCTCGCGGCGCCACAAATGGCTCTTTCGGGGGTGGTGCAGGGGTTGCAAGTGCGACAGGTGTCGCGCAGGACGGTCCAGACGGCCGTCTCGTCTGGGTTGCTGCTCCTGGGGGGCTCGTCCCCGCCGTGCCCCTCCTCCTCGCTGTCACCTTGTTGGTCTGTGTCGGTGGCCGCTATGCCGTGCAGGATGAGCCTGGCGGCATCGACGGCCTCAAGTGGGGTGGCGGTGAGGTTGACGCAGTATCTGAAGGAAATCTGGTGCAGCACTTTGGCAAGCAAGGGTTGGTGTTCGCCGCTGCTGGTGATCGCTTGCGCGAGGGTTGGCGGGTCGTCTGGGCCCCGTATGGTGTACCAGGCTAATGCCGCCGCTGGGCACCAGTGCCAGACGTGCTCCGTGGTCGCTTCCCCGAGCCCACAGAGGGGACAGCGCCCATACGGTCCGCTTCTGATGGGAGGTTGCAGGTGTCCCCGTGTGCTTGTGTAGGCCTCGGCTTGATCCCTCAGGGGGGGGAAAATGTCAGGGGGAAGGGTCTGCCAAAGAGCGGGGGCGTGGGGGCCAGTGCCGATGCATCTTTCGCACCAGGCGGCTCCCTCGTCGTCAGGGCCGGCGGTGATCCACACGTTCCTGGCTGGTGCACCACAAGGGCACCTGTGTGGTATTCTCTCGTTGTCGCCCCTCCGTCTAGCTGGGCCGGGTAGACCATTGCTGAGGACCCTAATCACATGGTGCGCTTCAGTGAAGGAGGTGCAGTAATATATTAACTGCCATTCTTCCCCTTTGGAAGGATGCCATCTGCTGGTGGGGATACGCGAAGCGTCAAGAATTTGAAAAGCCCTTGGGAGCCTGTTGCCCCTTCGATAATCGATTATGACGGCATCAAGCCAATGAGGCTTTTGGGGCCAGTGGGGTTACTCATTCTTCTTACCGTCATATTTCACATCATCATTGTCCTTAGTTTGGGAGTGGCCCCCCCTCAGCGACCTGAGTGGATGTGGAAAGCAGCGTGGTTGACGTGGTAGTCGAGTTCGGGGTTGCCATATTCGGAGTCAGAATCGGTAAGAGATCTGCCATGCTGTCAGAATCTGGAGTCGGAGAAATTCTGGCGAGTAGTGGCTGTGTATTGACCGTGTTGGGCCCATCTGGGGCCACGTTGGGGCCCAGCTTGGGCCTGTCCTGGGGCTCTCTTGGGCCGTCTGAGGATCGTTCCGGGCAATTTTCGGGCTCCCTGGGGCAGTCTTGGGGCTCTGTTGGAGGCCTTTTCGGCGGTCTTGGAGCGGTCTTGGGGGCGGATCCTGTAAGATCCTGCACGCAAGCCTGGGCCACTGCACCCCTGGGTCTGCAGGATCCCGCAAGATCTGGCGCTCTGTTTTGTCGCCAAGCGCGTTCCACTACCTGCCTGCAAAATAACTCCTCGCCAATGGTCCGAATCCGCCACGGTGGATCTACGATCCAATACATCGAGGCAGACATGTGTTTTTTTCGGACGTTTGCGAGTAGGCACATTGCGAGTAGTGGAACGCAGCTCGGTGATCTTTGAGGCCTCCCAGATGGGGTCGGAGTAGATGGGGTCGGAGGATCGCGCAAGATCGCTGATGCATCGTCGAGCACTGGCGACGTCGCTGGTGCACCAGCGACGTCGACATGAAGCAAATCGGGTCCCACATCGAGCCGCATCGCCGATGCATCGGCGATGCGTCGCGCGTCGCGATCCTCCGACACCATCTTCTCCGACCCCACCTGGGAGGCCTAGACTAGGCGGCGAGCGAGAAGGGGCAGGCCTTCTCGGAAGGCTCAGAAGTCTGAGAAGTTTCCTGAGCCTTCCCCGAAGGCACACCGACTTCTCAGAGGGCGCGAAGGCTTCTGAGAAGTCCCGCCGCCTTCCGGGAAGGCCTTCTCCTGCCCACTCCCCCCCCTCGCTCGCCGCCGATGGACTTTGCGAGCAGTGGAACGCGCTTGGCGATCTTTGAGCCCTGCGCACGCCGCGCGCCCTGTCGGGCGCCGGGCTCCGCTCTGCGCCGCGGCGCGGCTGGGCAGCCAGCATCGGGGGGGGCTGCCTCCCGAGGAGCGTGGGGCGAACAGCTCGGGGCGAGACAGATGCTGGAGGCCTCCCAGATGGGGTCCGAATATATGGGGCCGGAGGATCGCGCAAGATCGGCGATGCGTCGGCGATGCGTCGGCGATGCATCGGCGTGCAGAAACGCGGGCTCCGCATCGCCGATGCATCTGCGATGCAGCGCGATCCTCCGACCCCGTCTACTCATAGGTCGGGCAGGTCCAGGGAGAATTTGGACAAACAAATGAAAATGAAAACAATATTCAGACATTGTCAAGAAAAGAAGTCCCAAAAATCGTTCCCCCATTATTTTTTGACTACTTTGGAATCTTCCTCCTGTAGAGGGACGTGCCCGACTCAACTCTACTCGGACCCCAGCTGGGAGGCCTAGAGATCACCTGTGCTCTTGCGCACGCCGCGCGACCTCCCACGCCGGCGCCCTGCTGCGGGCGCTGGGCTCCGCTCCGCTCCGCGCTGCCGCGCGCGGGCGGGCCTTCGCCCTCCCCTCGAACGGCGCGCTGCATGGGGGAGGCGGGGGCTCTGGAGTCCCGAAACAGTGCGGCGACAGACCGTGCGGTGACCTCGAAGTCCCCCAGGACCTCACACCGCACGGTCCGTCAACGCACGGTCTTGGGACCTCGGAGGCCCCGGTCGCCCGAGACGTTCAGGGTTTAGGGTTTAGGGCTTACACTAATTACGTATTAACGTCTGTCCTCGGAGACGGGCCCGAGTCCCAAGGCCGTGCGGTGACCTCGAATCCCCACCGACTCTCCACACGGTGTGGTCACCACCCGTTTGGGGGCCCCCGAGGGGCGCCCGCCTCCCGACGAGGGTGCCTGTGCCGGGCTGGGCCCCGCCGTCGGGGAGCCTCCCGGGACTGCTTGCTGGCAACTCCTGGGAGCCTCCCGTGAAGACGAAGCCAGGACGAGGATAACTTGGTTGAACCAAAAGGGGGTCCAGCTGAAAGGGGGTGGTGCAATAGATGTGGGGCAATAGTATTGCAAATGTATTGCGCCAAACAATTGTAGCGCATTACGTTGCAGGTAATGTATTGCACGCGAAAATCCAACAATACATTTGCGCACCAGACTGAATTGCGCGCCCCAAATCTATTGCAACCTCACAAATAAATTGCACCAAATCTTTGAACAACCCCCTTTCAGCTGGAACCCCTTCTGGGTCAAACAGGATAAAGTCGGGGCAGGGTAACAGTCGAGAGTCTCTGAGATCTGGCGGCTCTGGAGGATGTCTCGGGCGTCGCGGCCTTCACAGAACGTTGCGGAACGCTCTGAGAGCGTTCCGGCACGCTCTGAGAGCGTCCCGGCACGCTCTGGACAAGATCTATCCTCGTCCTAGCACCGTCCGGTCCATGCCATCTTGCTGGCCCTCTCGAACCGACGCTAAGCAACTTCACCCGACGCTCATCGAAGCTAGTCGACGCTCAATCGGCGCTTATCGACGCCAAAGAGGCGCTTTCCCATCGGTTTCCGGACGCCAGAGCAAGCCAACGCACTCTAAAGACAGAGCTACGAGGGCATACAAGGCTCTCATGATGTGCTACGGGACAGGATGGGGCCAGATCGGCACGGAGGTCGGACGATCGTCCCGCCGACGCATCGACGACGCTGGGATCGAGAGTGTCGGACACACCAAGTCGCGCCGCACCACCGACTCATCGGCAGTGCGGCGCGACCCTCCGACTCACTTCTGCTCTGGCTCCGTCAGCCGAAGCAAGGACGAGGACGACATCGGGGAAAGATAAAGCGAGAATCCCTGGGATCCCGCGGCTCTGGAGGGTGTCTCGGGCGCCGCGGCCTTCTCAGAGTGTTCCAGGACGCTCTGAAACGGATCTGTCCTCGTCCTGGCCCTGCACGGGTTCCCCCGGGGCCGTCGGCGACCGGAGGAGGAGGAGGAGGAGGAGGAGGAGGAGG
>CAUYUJ010021449.1:114898-139005 GCA_963575745.1 Prorocentrum cordatum
GGAAGGGGGGGGCAGGAGAGGGGGAGGAGGAGGGGGAAGGAGGGGGAGGGGGAGGAGGGAGGAGAAGGAGGGGGAGGAGGAGGAGGAGGAGGAGGAGGAGGAGGAGGAGGAGGAGGAGGAGGAGGAGGAGGAGGAGGAGGATGCCCGCGGGGTGAGGCGGACCGCGTCGAGCCACGGCCGCCCCTGCGAGGCGCGCGCCCCACGCGCGCCCGCGCCTCGGCGCAGCTACGCGCCCTAGGCTGTCGGCCAGGCCTCACCCCGCGCGGCCCGCAGCAGCCTCGCCACCTTGGCTGCCAAGCCTGGCGAGCTGCTGCGCTCCCGCGCGCCGCGCCGCGGCCTCGGCCCGCCGCCTCCGCCGCCCACAGCCCCTGCTTCGCATCGAGCAGCAGAGCCACCTGCGGGCGGCGGCCTCACCTCCTGCAGCTCGCCCTCCATGGCCACGTCGTCGCCGCCCGCAGCCCCTGCTTCGCATCGAGCAGCAGGTTCCCATGCGGGCGGCTGCGGCTGGACCTCCTCCTGCGGCCTGACCTTTGTGGCCTCGCGCGGCGGGGGCGGCCCTCCATCGCCGCCGCCTGCAGCCACCTCGTCTCCTCCCTGCGCAGGGCCCGCCACAGGCCGCTGGCTCACGTCCTGCAGCTTGACCACCTGGGCCACGCTCCTCGGCGCCTGCGAGGGCGGCGTCAGCACGGCCAGCCACGGCGAGCTGCTGCGCACACGCGCGCTTCGCCGCAGGCTAGGCCCTCCGCCGCCGCCCGCAGCCTCTGCCGCGCCACGTGCCGCGGCATGGGGCACCGCGTCTGCGCGCCTGCCGCCAGCTCGCCCTCTCGGGCCAGCCACCACGCTGTAGTCCTCCACGTCGTCCGCCAGCACCTGGACTCCACTGGCCTCGTTTGGCTGGGGCGATCCGCCGCCGCTGCCACCTGCAGCCACCTCATCTCTTCTCTCGGCAGGGCCCGCCACAGGCCGCTGGCTGTCCTCCTGCTGCCTGGCCACCTCGGCCGCCGTCCTCGGCGCCAGCAAGGGCGGCGTCGGATCGGCCTGCCTCTGCGAGCTGCTGCACACACCTGCGCGGCGCCGCGGGCCTGGCCCGCCGCCGCCGCCCGCAGGCCCTGCCTCGCCTCTCGCGGCATCCTGGCGCGCCGCGGCTGTACGCCCTCCGCCAGCTCGCCCTCTCGGGCCATCCGCAGCGCGGTAGCCCCCAGGGGTCAGGGGACGCAGGAAGCACACATCCTCCCCGCCACCTGGAGCTCCTTCTGGCGTGCGCAAGGTGTGGCTGTCCTCTTCCCTCGCGATGTCCTGCGGCGGCTGGCCCCTCTCCCCTTGCGCGTCGTCCGCCATCATCGGCGGGGGCGGTCCGCCGCTGCTGGCCCCTGTGGCCACCTCGTTGCCTCCCTCGGCAGGGCCCGCCTCCGTCCGCTGGCTCTCCTCCTGCTGCTGTTTGGCCACCTTGGCCGCCCGCCTCGGCGACCTCGAGGGCGGCATCAGCGCGGCTCGCCTCAGCGATCGGCTGCGCACACGCGTGCGGCGCCGCGGGCCTGGCCCTCCGCCGCCGCCCGCAGGCCCAGCTTCGTCACCTGCCTCGGCCTGGTGCGCCGCGGCTGCACGCCTGCCTCCAGCTCGTCCTCTCAGACCAGCCGCCGCTCTGGAGCCCTCAGGGGTCAGGGGGCGCAGTGAGCCCGCTTCCTCCTCTGCCCCACCACCTGGAGCTCCTCCTGGCGACCTCCAGGAGTGGCCGTCTTCCTCCTCTGCGATGTCCCGCGGCGACCGGCCTCTCCCCTCCTTCACGTCGTCCGCCAGCGCCGTGATGTTGACTGCCACCTCGCTGACCACCTTCGGAGCCAGCCCCTTCCTCAACCTCGCGACTGCGGCGGCCCCTGCAGCCGACGGGACTCTCCTGCACTCGAGGTGGAAGGAGCTCGCCCTGGCCGCGCCTGTGAACCCGCACGCCCTGCACGCGACCAGCGGCATCCTGCGCACCAGCAGCCTCCCATCCACAGGCGCAAGCAGCACCAGGTCGTGCGACGCCCTCTGCTGCGCCTTCAGCCTGTTGTTGGCCCTGATCGCCTCGGCGACGATGCTGCCAGGGCGCTCGCCCGATCTACCTGACCATCTGCACACCTCGCACCAGGGGCGCTGTCCAGGCGGCCTCCGCCAGACACAGGCCATCCTCGCCGCTGGCTCCCTGCGCACTGGCAACGCTCGCTGCACCTTCGTCTTGCCGTGCGTGGTGTCGCTGCCGTCGATCCAGCTGCCGACTGCCGCGCACCACATGGCTACCCGTTCGACCACGTCTCGGCTCCTTTCCAGGCGCTCTCTGTCCCGCGCGGGGAGGCGCCCGCTGGCCGCCGCAGCCTTTGCCGCTCTGTCTGCCAGTCGGTTGCCGTACCAATCTCTGTACAGCACCTCGCCTGCCGCCACCTGCCGCCGCGTACTGTGGCTGGGCATCCACCTGAGGCTGACCCCATGCCCGAGCCCTCCTCGCTCGTCCAGCAGGTCCCAGGCTCGCCGCCACAGGTGAGCCCACGTGTACGCGTAGCCCGTGATGCCTGCCCTGCCGACCTTGTAGAAGCCGTCGTACACGTACTTGGAGTCGACCACCAGCACCGTGACCCCTTGGCCGAACCTGAGCGCCATGATCACCGCCGTGAGCTCCCCGCCGTTGATGTCCACGCAGGGGCCCTCCATCTGGCCAGCGATGGAAGCCCTGTAGCCGTCACTGTACGCCTGCAGCGCCACCACACTCCAGCCAACTGCCGCCACCTCCTCGTAGTCCGCCTCGAACGCCGAGCCGTCGAGAAACAGCTCACCTTCAGGGAGAGTGCCTCCATCGTGGTCACCCTTCCAGCACACGTCGCTGCACACTGGCGGGCGGCAGATGCCCCGTGGTGTAGGCCACAGACACCTCTCTAGCAGCAGCTGCACCTCAGGCTTTCCGCTCTGCCTTCGGAGGCCTGCCAAATCCTCAGGGACCGTCAGCACCTCACTCCAGCACGGGCAGTCGAAGTGCCTGTGCATCAGCGTGCCCCTGGCGCCACACCTCAAGCACTCAGCACTGGTCGTCAGCCCCTTCTCCTCCTTGCGCGCCTGAGTCCACTGCCCATCGATGATAAGGGACCTCAGGTAGGCCTGCTCTCGCGCCGTCAACCGAACCCTGGTGCGAGGGGCTCCCTCCTCACGGCGTGGCTCGTCGGCTTTCCTGGCACAGCCAGAGGAGGTGAGCCTGACCAGTGGCTCCAGCTCGCCGCCACCAGCCAAGTGCGCGCACCCTGGGGCTTTGCTGACCTGCCTCCACTGCCAGCGCTGCACTGCACGCCTCATCAGCTTGGCCACGACCCACGGCGCGCAGTCGAAGGGCGCGATGGCCACGCCGTTGTCCATGACCCAGCAGTTGGCGTTGACGACGTCCCAGCCGATCCTCCTGAGGGAGAGCACCGTCGCCGCGCACGGGCCCTGCACGTGCACCCAGGACACGGGCCGCTTGTCCTCGAGCCCCTGCCACACCATGTGCTGCGGCACCCACTGCTCCCAGACCGCACGCAGCAACATCAGGACCGGCTTGCAGGTCGCGTCGTAGATCGGGTCGAGACCTGCCTGGAGCATGAGCCCGAGCGACCTGGACTTGCTCGCCGTGGTGTTGGAGATCGCGACGAACGTGAGGGTCCTGGCGCGGTCCAGCTCCCCTTCCGTGCAGCCCGTGATGGCCGTGCCGTACCCGATGCATGGGTGCAACCCCGTCTTCACGATCCTCTTGGTGGCCTTCCGCTTGACCTTGACCACCTGCAGCACTTTGATCCTGCGCAGCCTGCCTCTCGCCTGCGCCATCCTGTCATGACGAACAGCTCGTCCTATCCTCTTGCCCCCACTGAAGTCGACCCCCAAGTTCCTCTCCTGCCCCGTGGCGCTCACCCCCAGCGGCTTCACCAGGCGCTTCTCGAGCTCCTGCCTCGCTGCTGGCACATTCGCTAGCGCCCTGGATTTCTTCACCGCGATCTCCAGGTCGGCCTCGCCGAGCAGTACTTTGAGGTGCCTGGCCGCCAGCGAGGTCATTGACTGTCCGCTGAAAGCCGCCCACCCTCTTCAAGATGATGTCGTCCACGACCACCGACATCGCCAGCGTGGGCACCAGCTCCTGAAGCTTGTCCAGCGGCTCCAGCAGCAGCATCTTGAGCATGAGCGTCGCCAGCCCGTCTCCAGGCAGCACCGCCTGCTCGGTGCAGATGGCGTTGCTGACGGCTTCGTCCCGCGCCAGCCACCTGGGCGCTCGGTACAGACTCACCTGCAGCTTGAGCTGCCAGAGCGGGAAGCCCGTCCGCTGGGCGGCCTGGATGAGGCGCCCATGCTGCACCTGCTCGTACGCCTTGAGCAGGTCCAGGAGGATAAGGGCCGCGACCCAGCTGGATGCATCGCCAGCTTCGCGCCCCTTCGCTGTCGCCCACTCGCACTCCACGGCCTGCTGCCAGACTGCCCTCTCGCAGCCTCTGCCGCGCGCAGCCCAGAAAAACGGTCGATCATTCTTGCGCTCCCACTCCTCCGCCAGTGGCTTGCGTAACCTCGTCTGCACCCTCGCGAGGACGTGCACGATGGCCACGGGGCGCACGCCGCCCAGCCTCTTGGCCAAGAACACGATCTTGCTCTGGATCTGCGGCCACTCCGGCCTGCTCGACCGCCACCACGATGTCGATGAGGGTCTCTATCCCCTCGTCGCTGAGCTCCAGCAGCTGCCTCGGCTTGATCGCCTCGAAACCCGTGGCTGTGCCCTTCCTGAAGGACCTCAGGACTGCCCGCATCACCTCGCAGCTGGGCCTGGGGGGGCGCTCACCTAGATCGGTCGGCCACTCCAACTCGGCGTGGCTGCACTGCACCTTCCAGATCTTGCTCCACTCCTTCTCTAGGTCGTCCAGCTCCTTGCTCAGGCTGGCGGGTCCAGTATCGATGCTGCAGTCGCTGCCCTGCCAGCCCACCGCCACTCGCGTGACCGCGTGGAGCCCTGCCGCTCCTCCTGTGAGCTGCTTGCCAACCCACTCGTCGAACTGCCTGCCCCTCTCGTCGATGTCGCGCTTGGCGAGGTGACTGGCGTGCTGCTTCGCGCGGTCGGCCAGCTTCTCAAGCAGCAGTGGGTGCCAGCACGCCAGGCCCCCATGCTGCAGCATCCTCAGCCAGCGCCCAGCCTCCATGCTGCAGGAGGTGCCGCCTCCTTCCCCTGAGCGGGCCTCCTCGTCCTGCTGCACCTTCCTGACTCTCCTCGGGACCGCCGCCACCAGCTGGGGCAAATAGCAGATCGCGTCGACCCTGGCCCTTGGTGCTTTCAGCTGCGCCATGGCTCCAAGCGCGTGGGCCACCCTGGCCATCCACGCTGCCTCTGGCGTGAGCCTCGGCGACCTGGGGTCCTGTACCCCGCTGCGCTTGACCAGCTTGGTGGAGAAGCCGTCCGCTCTACCAACATACCTGGCCCTCTGCTCCTCCAGCTGGTAAACGTCGACCCACTCGTCCTCCGCGCACTCCAGGAAGGTGGCGAAGGCGGCTGTGAGGGCTCCCTTAGCCCCCTCCCCCGCGGCGTCTTGGGCCCGCACGTCCTGCTGCAGGTGCTGGGCCTGCCCCGCCGCGGAGGCTGCCTGCCTCTTCTCGACCCAGAGGCTGGGGGGCCTCACGTGCACTCCTTCAGCCGCTTCAACCTGAAGGGGACTACCCGCGATTCCGTACGGTGCCTGGCTCGGATGTGCACTGCCAGTCCCAGCATGGGGAGGAATGTCCGCCTGCTCCTCCTGCGCAGCGCTGCCCGCGGCACTGCTGCCCCCTCTCTCCGCTGCGTCGGCTCTAAGCGCTCCTGGCGCCAGAGCCCCGAGGTGCGCTGGCTGGCCCTCGCTGCGAGGTGCCTCGTCGCCATTCTCCTGCCGTAGCCCGCAGCTGTCGAGGAAGCTCTTCCACTCCACGCCTTGCTGGGCGCGGCACCTCATCAGCTTCTCGTCCGTCACGCAGGACGGCGTCGCAGATGCGGTCGGAATCCCTCTGCCAAGGGGGTCCCCTTTCTCCGCCGCAGTCACCTCCTCACCCTCCTTGCCCTCCACTGGGCAGGGAGGCTCTTGGCCTGCTCTGGCTGCGCGCAGACCTGCTGCTCCACTGCTGCTGCTGGGCTGAGAGGCCCCCTCCTCGGCGACAGAGATCGCCTGCCTCTTCTCGACCCAGAGGCTGGGGGGCCTCACGTGCACTCCTTCAGCCGCATCAACCTGAAAGGGCCAGCCTGCTATTCCGTACAGTGCCTGGCTCGGAGGTGCACCACCAGTCCCGGCATGGGGAGGTATGTTCGCCCGTGCCTCCTGCGCAGCGTAGCCCGCCGCGCCGCTGCCTTCTTTGCCCGCTGCGTCAGCGCCCTGCACTCCTGGCGCCAGAGCCTCGAGGCGCACTGGCTGGACCTCAACGCCAGGTTCGGCGCCGTGCCCTTCTGCGCCCACTTCTCGCCTT
This sequence comes from Prorocentrum cordatum, assembly GCA_963575745.1. Lineage (NCBI taxonomy): Eukaryota > Dinophyceae > Prorocentrales > Prorocentraceae > Prorocentrum > Prorocentrum cordatum. The sequence continues at coordinate 121,358 of CAUYUJ010021449.1, forward strand.
AGCCCGCAGCTGCCGAGGATGCTCTGCCACTCCTCGCCATGCTGGACGCAGCACCTCATCAGATTCACTTCCGTCACGCAGGCCGGCGGCGCAGGTGCGATCGGGAGCACGCTGCTTAGCGGCCCCCCTCTCTCCTCCGCAGCCACCCTCTCCTCTCCCTGGCCCCTCGCTGGCCTGGGAAGCTCCTGGCCTGCTGCGCGCTGTCCTGCTGCGCCACCGCTGCTGCTGGGCTGAGGGGCCTCCTCCTCCGCACGTGGTGTGCTCCTCGCCGCGGCCTCGCCCTCGAACCTCAGCACCGAGGCGAGCTGCTCCTGCACCCTCCGCCTGGCTTGCCTCCAGCTGCTGCCGTGGTCTCTCTCACAGCACCCTTGTGGTCGAACCTCAGGGAAGGTCCGCGGCTTCTGGACCAGCCTGAATCGCTCCTCCTCTTGCTGCCTGCGGATCTCGAGAATCGCCGCCGAGTGCGGGTACACTGGCGAGGCCTCCACCACCCGCACACCCAGCGCAGCCAGTCCCTTGGACACCAGGAAGAAGTCGATGGTCCTCCCCGACGCTGCGCACGTGGGCGAGGCAGGCCTGACCACCTTGCCGTCGAACATGTCGGGTACCCCGCCCGCCTGCAGCTCTTCCTCCGTGAGGTTCCAGTCACCGCCCGCTACGAAGTCCCTGCGACGCTGCCTCAACCTCCTTGCCAGCCTCCTGAGGCTGGACACGTTGCTCTCATTGAGGCCGACCCCCGCCTCCAGGTAGATGTTGGCGAGCAGGAAGCCGCAGCGCAGCACGCCCGACACCCAACACAGGTGCACACGCCCAGCCACCAGCACCGCTGCCTGCTGGTCCTGCACCTCCGCCATGCCGTGGCTCCTCCTCACCATGGTGAGGAGGCCTCCAGTGCTGAGGCCTCCTGCCGCTGACGGCACCGCGGGCGTACCTCTCGCCCGCCATCCTTGGCTTCGTAGCTGCGCCTCCGCATCGCTGCTCCTTCCCTCCAGGAGCCTCGTCTCCTGGACCAGAATGGCGTCGCAGTCCTGCACCTCGCTCACCGCCATGCACTTGCCCAGGTTGCAGAACGCATTGACGTTGACCGTGCAGATCCTCCAGACCCCACACTTCATGCTAGGACTCCTCCTCCAACTGCTTGACCTCCGTCCGCATCTTCTTGGCGTCACCCAGCAGCTGCTCGGCTGCTTCCCTCTTGGCAGGGTCCTCCATCCCGCGTGCGATGTCCTGCCACACCTGCTGCGCCGCCTGCGACACGCCAGGCCCCTCCTCCTTGGGAGCGTCCACCTGCTGCGCTGCCGCTGGCACCGCCGAAGGCACGGGGACCGCCGCAGCCGCAGGCACGCGAGGGGACGCCCCTGCAGCGGCGGGAGCGCCAGGCAAGCCACTGAGCTCCGCCAGCACCTTCCCGAGCTTCGCGATCTCGTCCCTCGACAGGCGGCCGATCGCCTCCTGAATCGACTCCAGTGAGGCCGTTGGAGCCGCTCTCGGCTCGGCGGCAGCTGCCGCCGCCTCAGCCTCCTCGGCCGCCATCCTGGCGCGCTGAGCCGCCAGCGCCTCACGTGCCTTGGCCGCCGCCTCATCGCACTCCTTCCGCAGCAGCACCAACTTGTCCGCGATGCCGACCGACTCGTTGATGGCCGCCACCGCCTTGGCCTTCGCCTGCTCCAGCTGGCCCTCCACCTTCTTGACCTGCACGACCTTGGCGTCCGCCAGCACCTGGGCCGCTTTGACCGTCTTGTCCTTGGACAGCTCGGCCCCCAGCCCGCCCTCACGCAGCCTCCGTGCCTGCAGCAGCTGCTCGCGGACCTTCGGGGGCAGGAGCGCGGCGGCGAGGGCGAAGTCGGCCTCCGCCATGCCCACGAAGCCACAGCGCTGCTCCTCGCTGAGCACCACGGCGCCACCAGCTTCACGGCCTCCACCTTCTCCACCTCGCCACCACGGGGCACAAGTGGGAGGCTTGCCACCGCCTGCCCCACGCCCGCCGAGCCCGCCGCCAGCGCCGCCAGGAGCACCACCACCGCCATGGCCTGCATGCCACCCACGTAGCGGAGGAAAGGCGCCCAGCTGCCGCGGCGCTGGCCACCCCGCAGGCTGGCACCCCTTGCGACAGCACGTCCTCTCGGCGAAGTTGTAGTAGTCGCACACCGAGCACTTCCACTTCGCAGGCCACGCCGCACGGCCACCTCCCCCACGCCCAGCACCCACGCCGCCGCTCCCCGCCATGGCGCGCGTGAGTTTGGAAGGAGGCCGCCCGACTGCCAGAGTGCACACACTCTTGCCTGCGCACGGTAGTGCGATCCAGTGAAGCACGGAGGCTGAAAGCCCCCCGAGCAACCCATCTTGAGCCAAAATGGCTACGGAGGAGGAGGAGGAGGAGGAGGAGGAGGAGGAGGAGGAGACGGAGGAGGAAGAGGAGGAGGAGGGAGGAGGAGGAGAGGAGGAGGAGGAGAGGGAGGGAGGGAGGGAGGGAGGAGGGAGGGAGGGAGGGAGGGAGGGAGGGAGGGGGGGGAGGGAGGAGGGAGGGAGGGAGGAGAGGAGGAGGAGGAGGAGGAGGAGTAGGAGGAGGAGGAGGAGAGGGAGGAGGAGGAGGAGGAGGGGGGGCAGGGGAGGAGGAGGAGGAGGAGGAGAGGAGGAGGAGGAGGAGGAGGAGGAGGAGGAGGAGGGAGGAGGGAGGAGGAGGAGGCGGGGAGGAGGAGGAGGAGGAGGAGGAGGAGAGGAGGAGGGAGAAGGAGGAGGATGAGTACGGAGGAGGGTAGGAGAGGAGGAGAGGAGGAGGAGGAGGAGGAAGAGGAGGAGGAGGAGGAGGAGAGGGAGGAGGAGGAGGAGAGGGAGGAGGAGGAGGAGGAGGAGGAGGAGGAGGAGGAGGAGGAGGAGGAGGAGGAGGAGGAGGAGGAGGAGGAGGAGGGGAAGGGGGAGGGGTGAGCAGGAGGCGGAAGAGGGAGGGGGATGGAGGAGGAGGATGAGGAGGAGGAAGGAGGAGGAGGAGGAGGAGGAGGAGGAGGAGGGAGGAGGAGGAGGAGAGGATGAGAGGAGGAGGAGGAGAGGAGGAGGAGGAGGAGGAGGAGGAGGCGGATGAGGATATGATGATGATGATTGAGGAGGAGGAGGAGGAGGAGGAGGAGGAGGGGAGAGGGAGGAGGAGGAGGAGGAGGAGGAGGCAGGAGGAGGACGAGGAGGACGGATCGCCTAAGCCCTTCGGAGAAAACTTCCACCTGGCCCCGTCCGCCATCGTCTCGGCAAGCCTGGAGGAGCGCGGGCCGGCCCGGCGCGGCGCGGCCAGGCCCTCTCTGTGGCTCGAGGCCGTGGCCCCGAGGGGACGGCGGGGCCCCCCAGACCCACAGGCGCCGTGATTTTTGTCGCAGCGTCGACCCCTTGTCGTCGTCGTCCTCCTCCTCCTCCTCCTCCTCCTCCTCCTCCTCCTCCTCCCCGTGCCAATGGTGCGCAGGGCTCCTGTTGGGTGGTCGGGTGAGGACGCACGGGGCGCCTGTAAGGAGACCGTCAATCTCCGAAGAGCACCTCACCCGAGCCCTCTGGAGTTACGCCACGGGGGCGACACAGGCAATCCGGTTTCAAGTAGGGGTCCTCCCAACCCCGCTTGAAAATCGCCATGTCGAGCAAGCAGTTGCTTACTCGACATATCAGCAGGCTGGAAATCGTTTCCCGGCTCCTCCATACTTGCCTTATGAATCAGGTTATTATTTGGCATTCGCACGAGGTGTGTTACCTCCACAGGGCAGCGCCCTGGTAAGGCTGTATGGGGGTGGGCCTTCCCCAGTCTTGTACTATTGAAGAGGGTAGTCGTGCCGATGCCAGGCATTGTGTTCATGCGTTGACCCCTCACGCCTGGGCTTCGATCCCTCATGCGCTTACCCCTCATGCTGGGGCTTGCCCTTCATATGTCGACACACCATGATGGGGCCTTGGTCCCTCACGCGTCGACCCCTCATGCTGGGGCCTTGGCTGCCCCCTCATGAATTGACCCCATCATGCTGGGGCAGTGCCCTTTGATGCGTCGGGGCTTCGACCACCCCTCATGCCCTGACCCCTCATGCTGGGGCCTTGACGTCACTGGCCCCTCATGCGTTGCCCCCTCATGCTGAGGCATTGGCCCTTCGGGCGTTGACCCCTCATGCCAGGGCTTCGGCCCCTCATGCGTTGACCCCCTCATGCTGGGGCCTTGGCTGGCCCCTCATGCGTTGACCCCCTCATGCTGGGGCATTTGCCCTTCATGCGTTGACTCCTGATGCCGGGGCTTCTGCCCCTCATGCGCTGACCCGCTCATGCTGGGGCCTTGGCTGGCCCCTCATGCGTTGACCCCTCATGCTGGGTCATTGGCCCTTCAGGGGTTGACCCCTCATGCCCGGGCATTGGCCCCTCATGCGCTGACCCGCTCATGCTGGGGCCTTGGCTGGCCCCTTATGCGTTGACCCCTCATGCCGTGGCTTCGGCCCCTCGTGCGCTGACCCCCTCATGCCGGGGCCTTGGCTGGCCCCTCATGCGTTGACCCCCTCATGCTGGGGCATTGGCCCTTCATGCGTCGACCCACCATGTTGGGGCCTTGGCCCCTCACGCGTCGACCCCTCATGCTGTGGCCTTGGCTGGCCCCTCATGAATTGACTCCAACATGCTGGGGCAGTGCCCTTTCATGCGTTGACCCAACATGCATCCTCATGCTAGGGTTTCGGCCCCTCATGCCCTGACACCTCATGCTGGGGCCTTGGCTGGCCCCTCATGCGTTGACCCCTCATGCCGGGGCTTCGGCCGCTCATGCCCTGACCCCCTCATGCTGGGGCCTTGGCTGGCCCCTCATGCGTTGACCCCCTCATGCTGGGTCATCGGCCCTTCATGCGTTGACCCCTCCTGCCGTGGCTTCGGCCTCTCATGCCCTGACCCCTCATGCTGTGGCCCTGGCTGGCCCCTCATGCGTTGACCCCCTCATGCTGAGGCAGTGGCCGTTCATGCGTTACCCCGCGTTTGCCGCCTCATGCTGGGGCATTGGCCCTTCATGCGTTCACCCATCATGCCCTGACCCCTCATGCTGGGGCCTTGGCTGGCCCCTCATGCGCTGACCCGCTCATGCTATGGCATTGGCCCTGTATGCGTTGACCCCTCCTGCCGGGGCTTCGGCCTCTCATGTCCTGACCCCTCATGCTGGGGCCTTGGCTGGCCCTTCATGCGTTGACCCCCTCATGCTGGGTCATTACCCCTTCATTCGTTGACCCCCCATGCTGGGGCTTCGACCCCCCATGCCCTGACCCACTCATGCTGGGGCATTGGCCCCTCATGCGTTGACCCCTCATGCCCGGGCTTCGGCCCCTCATGCGTTGACCCCCTGCGTGGACCCCCTCATGCTGGAGCATTGGCCCTTCAGGCGTTGACCTTTCATGCTGGGGCTTCGGCCCCTCATGCCCTGGCCCCTCATGCTGGGGCCTTGGCTGGCCCCTCATGCGTTGACCCCCTCATGATGGGGCTTTGGCCCTTCATGCGTTGAGCCCTCCTGCCAGGGCTTCGGCCCCTCATGCGCTGACCCGCTCATGCTGGGGCCTTGGCTGGCCCCTCATGCGTTGACCCCCTCATGCTGGGTCATTGGCCCTTCATGCGTTGACCCCTCATGCCGGGGCTTCGGCCCCTCATGCGCTGAACCGCTCATGCTGGGGCCTTGGCTGGCCCCTCATGCGTTGACCCCCTCATGCTGGGTCATTGGCCCTTCACGCGTTGACCCCTCATGCCCGGGCATCGGCCCCTCATGCGTTGACCCACTCATGCTGGGGCCACGGCTGGCACCTCATGCGTTGACCCCCGCATCATGGGGCATTGGCCCTTCATCCTTCATGCGCTGACCCCTCATGCCGAGGCTTGCGCCCCTCATGCGCTGACCCCTCATGCTGGGGCCTTAGCTGGCCCCTCATGCGTTGACCCCCCATGCTGGGGCATTGGCTCCTCATGCGTTGACCCCCCATGCTGGGGCTTCGGTCCCTCATGCCATGACCCCTCATGTTGGGGCCTTGGCTGGCCCCTCATGCGTTGACCCCCTCATGCTGGGTCATTGGCCCTTCATGCGTTGACCCCTCATGCTGGGGCTTCGGCCCCTCATGCCCTGACCCCTCATGCTGGGGCCTTGGCTGGCCCCTCATGCGTTGACCCCCTCATGCTGGGGCATTGGCCCTTGATGTGTTGACCCCTCATCTTCCCGCTCCAAATGCTACCCCTAACAGGACAGCCCTCCCCGTGTGCTACCCCTAACCAAGGTAGTCAACTCTTTTCTCCGCACGCGCTACCCTCACCGTGGCATGCATTAGCATGCGTTGGCATGCGTTGGCATGCATTGGCATGCGTTGGCATACATTGGCATGTGTTGGCATGCAGCGGCATGCGTTGGCATGCGTTTGCATGCGTTGACATGCATTGGCATGTGTCCGCATGCACTGGCATGCATTGGCATGCGTTGGCACGCAATGGCATGCATTGGCATGCATTGGCATGCTCTGGCATGCATTGGCATGCGTTCGCATACATTGGGATGCATTGGCATGCATTGGCATGCGTTGACATGCGTTGGCATGCACTGGCACGCATTGGCATGCGTTGGCGTGCTATGGCACGCATTGGCATGCATTGGCATGCATTGACATGCGTTGGCATGCCTTGGAATGCATTGACATGCATTGGCGTGCGTGCGTTGGCATGCCTGGGCATGCGTTGGCGTGCTATGGCATGCGTTGGCATGCATTGGCATGCATTGGCATGCATTGGCATGCGTTGGCATGGATTGGCATGCGTTGGCATGTATTGGTATGCGTTGGCATGCGTTGGCATGCGTGTGCATGCATTGGCACGCTTTGGCATGCATTGGCATGCGTTGGACGTACATTGGCATGCATTGGCATGCGTTGGCATGGGTTGGCATGCGTTGGCATGCATTGGTATGCGTTGGCATGCGTTGGTATGCGCTTGGCATGCGTTGGCATGCGTTGGCCTGCAGTGGCATGCATTGGCATGCATTGGCATGCATTGGCATGAGTTGGCATGCGTGCATGCGTTGGTATGCTCTGGCATGCGTTGGTATGCATCGGCATGCGTTGGCATGCATTGGCATGCAATGGCATGCATTAGCATGCGTTGGCATGCATTGGAAGCCCTCCCCGCGTGCTACCCCTAACCCGTGCAGCCAATTCGTCCTTGTGGGGGCCACTAGCCACTAGCCAGGGCGAGCCCTCGCTAGCAACCCCTACTAACAGACCGACCCCCGCCCGCCGGTCAACAGACTGGCAGACGTACGACCGACCAGCGACCAGCAGACTCACCGACTCCCACCCACCCTTCACACCGAAAGAGCTAAACAAGGCGATCAAAGGTCTCCGGCTTGGTAAAGCCCCAGACACGAAAGGCCTCCGCGCAGAGATGCTCAAAGAAGGCACAGAGGAACTCAGAGGTGCAATTCTCCACCTCTACTACACGATCCTGCAGCGCGAAGCCCCGCCGCCGGCCTGCTGGAAGAGCACAGTCATCACAGTCATACCAAAAAGTGGAGATCTCGCGCTTCCACAAAACTACCGCCCCACTTGCACGATACCATTATTGTACAAGCTCTTCAGCCGATTACTGTACAACAGGCTACAACCGACGCTTGACTCACACCAGACTGCCGACAAGGCGGGCTTCAGACCAGGCCACTCGACCACTGACCACCTCTTTATCTTCCATTTATTGCGCGAGCGCGCAAACGAATGGAGCCAAAACCTCTGGGTCGCAGCACTTGACTTCAAAAAAGCTCTCGATTCACTTGAGCACAAGAGCATATGGGCAGCACTGAAGGCACAAGGGGTCCAACCTGGATACGTCGCACTACTCCAACAGCTCTGTGAGGGACAGACAGCCACGGTGAGGACATACGTCAGCAGACCCTTTAGCCTCCTGCGGGGCACGAAGCAGGGAGACCAACTCAGCTTCCTACTCTTCAGCGCTCTTCTACAATACATCCTTGGACCGCTGGTTTCCGAATGGCAGCAAAAAAGGAAGGGAGTTGAATTGGGATTCACGAGCACAGCCACGCTGACCAACCTACGCTTCGCCGACGACGTGCTCCTGACCAGCCAAACACTCCCGCGCCTGACAGCGATGCTTGACGACATTGTGCGCGCGACGAGGGTACACGGGCTCGAACTACACCCAAACAAAACCAAAATACTGAGCAACCAGACGAGAAGGACTGGAAGGGCGAGCTCACGCTCACCACTTTTCCAGGACATGGATATAGAAATCGTTCCATACGATGGCAATATCAAATACCTCGGCCAATTGATCAACTTCCACGAACCGATGGAAACGAAAATCCACCACCGCACGCGAGCTGCATGGGCATCATTCACGTCTCGTAAGCAAGATCTGACCAGCAAACACTACCCACTGGCTCACCGACTCCGACTTTTCAACAGCACTGTAGCACCAACAGCGTTATACGGAGCAGAGACGTGGACCCTCACGGAGCCTCTACGGCAGCATCTACGACGGACACAACGACGCATGCTTCGCATGATCATCAGAACGCCACGGAGACGCACAACAAAAGAAGCCGGCCCTCACAGTGGCCAGGGACCTAATCTCGACGGCGCGAACAACGAAGCACAAGACCAAGAACGCCGCACCAACAGCACTAGCGACGACGCAGACAGCAACCCATCACAGCGTGATGCACCTGACACGCCTGACAAGCACAGCGAAGACGGCGAAGACAGCACCACCGCAGACGAAATGGAACCATGGGTCGACTACATCCAGCGAGCGACACGACGCGCAGAGCACCTCATGAAACTCCACCGCATCGACAATTGGGAGACGCTGCACAAACGGAAAGTTTGGCGCATGGCTTCACGAGTCGCAAACCACGACTGGACGAGGTGGACATGGCGAGTGCTGCGCTGGCACCCAGTCCTCAACCCGCGCCAGCGGGGACACAGGCAGCACGGTGGCCAAAACAAGCGCTGGGACGACGAAATCACCACTTATTTACGTCAACGCAGACCAGACCTCCACCGACCGCCCACGCAAGCCCATTCGAAAGGACAACCGAACGACATCACATGGACGCAAACAGCCCAAGACACCGAAGCATGGACAGCGCTCGAGCACCACTTCACCGACCTCACGTCGACCAGCACCTGGGACTCAGACCAATGACGTAATCTCGCTCAACCCGCGCCGACACCGACACCAAGGACTTTCTTTTCCTCCTCCTCCCCCTCTCCTCCTAATTTTTTACATGTCTCGCATTGCATGAATCCAGACACCTCACATCCTAGAGGCCATGGCCTCACCCACCTGGTCTGCTCTAGGCCCGGACGCTCTCCGCAACGGTGGTCGCATCGCACCTACTCACAGGCTGCGAGTTGGGGTGCAACCCCAGCAGACCTGGCAGTTTGGTCAGTGATCCTCCTCCTCCTCCTCCTCCTCCTGCTCCTCCTGCTCATTTCGGCCTCCTCCTCCCAGCCTCCTTCGCCTCGTCCCAGCCGCCTCCTTCGCGTCCCCCTCTCCCGCCTCCCTTCCTCTTCGCCGCCGGTTTGCCCTCCTCCCTCCGCTCCGCCTCCTCCTCCTCCTCCTCCTCCTTCCCTTCTCCTCATCTCCCCCGCCTGCTGCTCAAGATCGGTCTCTCTCTTCCCGAGGCGTTTCTTGATGGCCCCGAGGCCCGGCAAGGGCCCCAGAGGCCGAAAATAGCGAAAAACCTTCCGTCTTGATTTCTCCACATCGCGAGGGGGTCTGGGCCCTGTACACGGGGGCGGTCGCCGTCAGGGGCGCGGTCGGCCCCGGGGCAGAGGCCTGCCCTCCGGTGGCCGCGGCGGGAAGGGAGCCGGCTGGCTCGCTCGGCCTCTTGCCGGCGGGCTGGCTCTCCGCGCTGGACTGGTGAGCCGTGGTTGCCCACGGCATCGCGGAGGCCCCGCCGCGGTCGCTGGGGGACCTATGGTGGCTCAGGCAGGCTACGAGTAGCGCCCCGGTGAGCGACGATCAAAAAGGGGTCTTGCGCGAGGTGACGTAGCGATCTTGCTCGGTGGCTTGCTCACCTGGGCCGCCAGCGCGGACCGCTGCTTTGGAGACGGGGGCGCTCACGCGCGGCCTTACGCGGGCAGCTTTCGCTCCAGTTGTCGGCGAAGACGACCCCGTTTGTCTGCGTCGCTCAGGTGTTTAGTCAGAGCTAGGCCTTCTTGCCCTTCTTGCCCTTGCCCTTTCCCTTTCCTCTGCCCGCGGCGTTCGGGGCGCCCTTGCCACCTTTAGCGCCCACCTGCTTGGCAAGCAGACCTAGGCCCATGGCTTTCTCGAGCTTCGCGACGACGTCCCAACACGCTGCCTTGTCGCCTTGCAGCACCACGTCGTTCTCTGGCACGTCGCACGCCTCCAGGAAGCCCCTCTTGCACGGGAAGGCGCCTTCCCAGACGCACTCGACCCAACTTTTGACAACGTTCAGCTCTGTGCCATCGTCAACGTAGCCAGCGCTGTTTGCTCCCTCATCCTGCGTAGCCTTCTTCCGGACGAGGACTGAGCCGTGGCCCCCAGCATCCTTGACCACGGCCTTGCCGCCGTGCTCGATACGCCCTGCTATGTGCTTGGACTTGACCCACCCGTGCCCGATCTTGCCCTTTGGGCAATTGCACTCGAGCCACTCGTCGTCTACAACGACCTCCGTGTCCTCCGGCAGCCGTGCGGCAATGCCCTTCGCAGCATGCACCACCAGTTTCGGCTCCTTCCTGGCGAGCACGAAGGTCTCGCCGGACGAGCTGGCGACCTTAACCTTGTCCTTCGGCCCGGGAATGGTCAACTTGACCTCGCCCTTGACCACGGACTTCGCCTCCTCGGCCAGCTTTGCCCGCAGTTTCCGGGGCACGCTGAGCAGCAGCCTGACGTTGAGGTCGGGGTCCAGGGCCTTGTCGCTGCAATCCTCGGGCATCTTGATGCCGAGGTCCTTCGCGTCTGGGGCGCACAAGTCGACGACCTTCTGCCGCAAACTAGCCGGTATCGTGGCCAAATACTCGCAGAGTAGGCGCTCTTTTCTTCCGGCCTGGTAGACTTGCCACTTGGCGTGCTCGATGAACAGGGGACCGCCTTCCACTGGGCACTTGCTCTTGTTCTTGTAGAAATGCTGATGGGCGTCGGCACCGCAGTCCTCGAGGCAGTACGAGCAAAAGCCGCACTTGCAACCTGCGCAACTGATCGCGCTGCAATTGTCGTAATATGCCGTCCAAATGTGGGCCCCCAGGCGTGTGAGATTGTCCCCCCTCAATCCCGCCCCCCCCCCTCCCAGGGAGCCCAATGCGGAAATTCGCCGTTCCCCTAGTGGCCCCGGACGGGGTGAACTCATCACTGGGGTGTCCAGCCCTCCCCCGGCCTCTTTTGGGGCTGCCAGATGGCCTCCTCAGGGCTTCAAGACGGCAAAGCAAGTCCTAAGAGACCTCATCACGGCGGTAACGTGGCTGCAAAAAAAAAAACCAAGAAAATCCCACCCGCCTCCAACACAGTCTACGAGGCCTCGTAAACTGCCTACGAGGGCTCCAAGAGACTGCACAAGGGGCCCCCGAAACCCTTAGTTCTTGAAGGTTTTGACAGTTTCGCCTGTTCAACTTCCCGACGCTCCAACACAGCCCACCAGGCCCGCAAGATCGCCCCCGGACGCCCCCAAGAGACCCCCAGAAAGCTCCAAATCGACCCCAGGGGCCTCCACGACGGTCCACGAGGTCTCCACGAGGCCCCAGGACGGCCCCAAAAGAGTCCCAACAAGTGTCCTGGAGACGCGAAGTGGCATTGCGAGTTACTCCGCTCAAGATGGTGCGCCAGGCCCCCAACATGCCCCCCCGCTGGCCCCAAAGGGCCTCAGGAACGGCCCAACACGGCCAAAGAGGATGCACGGACGACCAGAGGCGGCCCCACGACCCCAAAAGACTCCCCATACAAGGCCTCAAGAGAGCCCCAAAACGGTCCAAGAAGGCCCCCAAACGGCCCTAGATAGCCCAAAGAGGGCCCATGAGGGGCCCAAAGGAAGCCCAGGACAGCCCCGAAACGGACAAAACAAGGTCCACGCGAGCGTCTCGAGAAGTGAAGATGCAAGATGTCAGAAATGGCGGCCCTACCCCTCCTCATCCACCTTCCTCATCCACCTCCACCTCCTCTTCCTTCTTCTCTTGGTCGTCGTCGTCGTTGTCATTGCCATTGTCATCGTCATCTCGTCATCGTCGTCATCATCGTCACCATCATCATGACCCATCACCAGCATCGGCTCTCGCCTGTGAAAGTGAAACACACCGGGGTCCGGTCCAGTGTCTCCGTCCCCTCTCGTCAGCTCTCCAAGCTAACGTCCCCATTTGCGTGCCACCAACGCCGCACAGTGCACACTGCGTAACGTCACCCAATCCGCCGCCGAGACCTTACTCAGCATAGTTGGGGCCACACGCTGGGCTAGAAAATTAAGCCCGGCACTCGAATTTTATACCCCCCTGTTTACGCAAACGCGGGGGGGGGTCCTATGAACAAAATATAGTATTTCCCGCCACAGGAAGACCTCCCACGAGGCCAATGCATGACGCTGCTGCAGCAATACGCCACAGGCTGCTATGCTAAGAGGCGTGCGCGAGAAGCACTGGCAGAAAGAGCGGTTGCATTTGGGAGGCGTTTTATTCCTGACTTGCAGACACTACGAATTTGTTGTATCACCCCCGCCCTACAAACTGGACGCTTACATCCTGAAAATGCAAACTGTCGGCGGCCACGCGCTGTCGGTGGCTGCTGACCTGGAACGGCCCGTGTACGGAGGCGTTTCGCCGCATCGGGCCATTTGCGAGCCGATTCCTGCAAATCGGCCCAGACACGCGCAGGGGCGGAATACCGGGCAGCAAGGCCCGGATTGAGCCTGGTGGCCTCTACAAGCGCCTTGGTGGCGTGGAGTCCGAGCGCCTGCCTTGCGAAGGCCCCGAAGTCGGCGTGAAGCCCCGGGAAGTCATGAATGTCCTGGTGGGCCGCGCCGGGGTAGTGACCGAAAAATGCTTTGACCGCTCGGCATCTGGCCAGGTGTTCCAGCGAGTCCGAGGGTCCACTGCAAAAAAGGCAACTGGCACGACCGTGAAAGCGGCGCGCCGTGCATCAGAAATTCGGCTACGTGGAAGCGACGACAAACCTAAGGAAAGGCGGGACTAAGGGGACATGCTTGGAAACGCGCCAGCACGCCCGTCTCGCAGCGATCCCTATCGGCATCCCCCGCCGGAAGTAGGCGGCCCAACGGGAAGACCAACGCCGCCGGAGTAAATGTTCAAGAACAGGAAGCCCATCGGCGGCACGGAGGAAGTCGTGGAAGGCTGTCTGTGAAAGGCCCAAGAAATCGTCCCCGGTGAGGGAGGGCAGGGCCTGCGTCGTCTGAGCATGGGCGCCGTGGAGAACCTGTGCAGCGGACCGTGCGCGCCAATCGCTAGCCCAAGGCCGCAGAGACTGATCGTCGTGCCAACGCAGTGCCTGAAGATCATGGTGAAGACCCCGCCACTCAATCTTCGGGGAAGCCCGGCGTGGGCCTTGATGGCCAAGTTCACGTGGCGGAGCCGCATAAAGCGGCTGGCGTACCGGAATTGCGAGTCGGAGGGGCAGGCGGCCTCGACCGGCGCCAGCAACGAGGGCCACGGGTGAGGAGCTCGACCATGTCGTCCTGGATCTGGAAGAGGGCTTGCGGCATGTGCCGTCCAGGTAGTAAAAGGATGGGGCACGCCCGAGCGTTCAGGGTCATCGTGGCGGCGAGGCCCTCTGTGACCCGCAGGAGGTTGGTCGCCCGCGACCGAAACTTGGCAGTCGCCGTGGGCCATTCGTGCCAGCAGGAGTCGGGGCCTATAAAAAAGACGAGGTACTCGGCACCCAAGGAGATGGTGAAGGACGACCAGAAGGCGACCCTCTCCATGACCACGGTGCGAACTCGTGGGAGATTGCGAGTCCAAAGCGGCACGATGACACATTTGTCGCGTCTGATCTGCAGGGCGGCGACGGCGGCGAAGAGGCAGAACGGCGGGCCTGCGCGACGAGCTGCCACGTGACGATCGCGACGTCGTCGGCGCACGCCCGGAGGCAGCCGCGGGGGCCGACGGCGTCCGCCAAGGCCGCGACGAAGGGGCCCATGGCGAGGACAAAGACGGGCGCGGCCAAACCGACCCCTAGCAAACCATACCCTTGCGTAACGAGTTTTGCGTTTTCGAGGTCAATGCGGTCCGCGCGTGCGTTGGCTGCAGACTCGAGCAAAACGAATTGCCCACGCGCGAAGCGCTCTCGGGGCACGACCGGCGCCGCCCCAGAGGAATTCGCAAACAGAAGTCATGAAGTGCAGCAAGTGTGCCGCGCAGCTTCCTCGATCGAGTCGGAATGCGTGCTTGTTTGGCGGAGTTGGCGAAGGAGTAATGGGGGCATCGCTGCCATTCTTGCGCGTGCGTCTACAATGTTTTCAGATGCGGCACCATCGCATCTGCATCTTGGGGCGCGAGCGGCTTCGCAACTAGAGGAAACATATGATTGCCCGCTGACACTTTTCGGTGCTACTGTTGACCCGATCATCTTAACCACTCGCGTGCGTTTTGTGTTTGTCTCAGAATCAATGCTCGATAGTGGCCCCTCGCGGAAATTGCAAGGATTTGACAACATCTCGCGGTCGATTTCGGCTGACGCCCGGGGCCCCGCTTTCCTAGGTTACCGAGAATGTTAGGATATGCGGGGGTTGCCAGACGATTGATGCTGGCGGTCGGACTCCGGAGCTCGCGGTTTCCCTCGAGCGAGCTGGGCGAGGCCCCCCCCCCCCCCCGAAGCCGCAACGAGGCTCCGAAAAAAAAGTCTTCTGAGGCCCCCAAAAGAGCTCCGAGAGGGCTCCAAGCCGACCCCCAGTGGGCCCCAGGTCAAGGTGCACGGTGCATCATGCAACCGCAATGGCATGGCGGGGGGCCAAAAAATCACCAGGCGACTTGCCCTGATCATCAGGGGGAGCGATGAGGGCGAAGGGATGAGCCAGGAGGGGGGGGGGGGATATACAATAGCAGTCGAATACGAGAGTGGTCATGGACAGCAGTGTTCATATACGCAAGTGGTCGTGCACAAGAGGCCCTCTTGGGCATCTCTTGGGCCCCCTTGGGGCCCTCGTGGGGCTCGCCGAGGGCCGCCTTGAGGCCCTCTAGGGGCCCTCTTGGGGCATTGCCCGGGCCCTCCAGGGCCTTCCAGTGCGATCCGGAGGGCTTCGAGCGGGCTCAAGACGGTTCCAAGAGAGCTTCAAAGTTTGTCAAAATATTTGAAATTTGGAGGCCCTCCTGAGGCTCTCTTGGAGCCTTCTTGAGGCCCTCCGAGATTGCATTGGAAGGCCTGGAGGGCCCCGAGAGGGCCCCCCCGAGGGCCCCCGACCAGGGAACCTCCGGGGGGGGGTCGTCACGGTAGCCTCCGGTTTGGGCGCCCCCTCGTCACGGAAGCCTCCGGTTTAGGTTGCGCCCGGGGCCCCCCCGAGCTCGTCACGGAAGCCTCCGGTTTAGGCACAAGTCGGGAAACAAGACAGACGGGCGGGGTCCCGGGGGGGGTCGTCACGGAAGCCTCCGGTTTGGGGCGCGCCCAAATGATGCCCTACCGTGACGAGCTCCGGGTCCGCACTTTCGAAATTTTCATTCGGGGATCCGCCCCGGGCGAGCCCCAAAAGACAGTCGCGCGGCCCCCGCGAGCCGCGCGAGGTGCAGTTTGGGCCTCGCTGGGGGGCGGAGGGCAAGGTTTTGTCGCAGGTGCCGCGGGAGTCCAGGCTGGCTGGTCTTTCCCGATCTTCTCCCCGTTACCTTACTCCTTCGTGTCTCTCCCTCCCTCGCCGTCCCCTCGCCACTCTCCCCTTGCTCTTCACTTTGGCCTCTCGCCGTCTCCCTCTTTCCATTCTGTCCACTTCTCCGCTGTCCTCACAACATCCCCACCGTCTCTGTCTCTCCTCCTTGCCCTCTTTTCCCCCCCCCGCTTTCCTCGCTTTTCCTCGCCCCCTCCCTCCCTAGTGCCCCTTCCCTCCCATCCCTCCCCCCTCGCATTAGCTCCCCTCGCCCGCGTCGCCCTTGCCCTCGTTTCTTCCTCTCCTTCCCTGCCTCCGGCATTCCTTCCCCCCCCCCTTCCCCCCGTGTCTCTCCTGCCCCCTCTGGCTCCCCTCCCGCGCCCCCCTCCCTGTGTGCGTTTTTCGCCCTGTCTCCCTTCCCCCCCCTTCTCTCCCCTCCCCCCTCCCCCCTCCCTCCCCCCTCCCTCCCTTAGTTCCCTCGCCTGGCGACGCGCTGCGCAACGCACTCCGCCGCGAGGGCGAGCTGGGCCAGGGGTCGAGGAGGAGGGGGGCGGAGGAGGGG
This sequence comes from Prorocentrum cordatum, assembly GCA_963575745.1. Classification (NCBI taxonomy): domain Eukaryota; class Dinophyceae; order Prorocentrales; family Prorocentraceae; genus Prorocentrum; species Prorocentrum cordatum. The sequence continues at coordinate 137,710 of CAUYUJ010021449.1, forward strand.
GAAGTTGAGAGAGGGTGGGGAGGTGGGGGACGAACGGGGGCGGCAGGGGAGGGAAGGATATAACAAATATGTGGACGGGATATCAGGCGGAAATGGAGGGATGGGGGTTACACGCGTGGTTTGTGCGGCATGTGCTGGCATGTTGCACCCAGGCATACTATTGGTCCCAGCATTTGCAACTCATTGCCTCAATATGTGCAACGTACTGTGTTGCGTCTGTGGGGATGCGTGGCCAATGCCTTGAAACGTCCGCAGTCTTTCATGCGGCGCGTGAGCCTGGTCGCGCAGCACGTGCGTACTCATGCGCTTGGCTCGGCACCGGAGCCATACTTGCCAACGCAGACATGGGCGCTCTGTGACAGAGCCAAGCGTGGATCCTATGATATGTCTGTTTGTGCACTTTCGAGGCTCCTGATATGTAGCGGGCACGCGTTGGCAAAACCCCTCCACAGGAGGACCGTCTCTTTGGGCCATCATTGGCTCGATTCGCCATCCCTGCAAGCGTACCTATGCGTACGTCAGGGTGGGTGCCGTTTCACTTGCTCGTCCATATACAAAAGGCGTGGTGTTCCTTTGTCAAATTCCCGAAGTAGCGAAACGATGTATTTGTAATTCTGGTGTCGTGAGTGTGCCGATCACTTTTGAAAAACCGTTCAAGGTTTGCCAGGTTTGTTGTAAGACTGTTCAAACCCTGGCGGTCGTACTTCACCGCGCGCAAAGCATGCGACTGCTTCGTTGGGATATGTTCGTTTTGGGGGTGGTTGCGTTTTTTTCCTAGCCGCCCAGGTTCAGCGCGCGTTTCGGCTCACCGACATCATGTGCGCACCTTGGAGCTCTGATTCGCATTAAGAAAGAGTTGCGCTACGCAGCGCAGGGCCGAGGCATGATATTTTGAATGATAAGCGCCCGTGCCAGCGCAGACGCGTCGCTCTGGCCGGCCACCGTTGGTCACGCCATTCGAAGGCAGCGCGTGGATTTCATGCGCCGTTGACGTTCCCCGATGACTGTCCTTGGGCCGTGCTCCTTATCTTGCGTCGTTCTTTCTGCCGGCCCGTCGTCGCGACTTCTGCCCGCGCCGGCGCTTTCGTTTATGTTCGTCCCCGAAGCGCTTGACTGGTGCAGTGGTTTCCAAAACGTCTCGATTTAGTGGTCTCTCCGCATGCCCCTGGGACCGCGACCCGGTCTTGCGAGAGCGACGCTCTCAGGAAGGATCTCATTCGCTCCCTGTGTTTGCGCACTTCCGCCTTCTTTGAAAAAATGGTATGGTTTGGTAGGGGTCGGTTTGGCCGCCCCTGA
>CAUYUJ010021450.1:0-72500 GCA_963575745.1 Prorocentrum cordatum
AAAGATCATTACATCGATCTTATCCTATCTTACCCATCCACCCCTCATACTGTACCTTCACAGCAGAGCGATGGATGCAATTTGCCAGGCTATATGCCCCATTTGAGTTACCAGGCTCACTTTCGACTTGGTAGCGGGGCTGGCCGCACTCTCGTGTGGTCAGCTCTTGCTCTTCTTAGCCTCACCTTCTTCGGCACGATCTTCGTGACCACCTACTACCCTGCGCCACCACTCCCAGTACGTTTACGAGGATCTATTCAAGAGCAAGAAGCAACACGAGAGGTACGACGTCTAGACGACCAAACTGGTACCATATACGCTTTATCATTGCGTTACTACCAACCGCTCGGCAACGAGCTAACAGCGCAATACTTGAAGCAAGGGCGGGGAGACCCGCCAGACAGAGCGCCTCGAAGACTCGACAAGGCGCTACCCCAGCGCGACAACGCGCATCATAACCGTCCTTCGTTACACATTCTCGGGCTAATCGTTTTCGCTATCATATGGTTCGCGCTGGGGGCAACAATCGGACACATGCGTCGTGGAGATAACAGCACCGATGGGCAAACACATGGCCCATATTGGGACCCTCAAGGTAATGTACCTTTTCGTGAGTACATCTACGAGGTCAACGCATGGCTCAACGTTACAAGCGGACGTATGACGCCACAGGCCCAAGCGGCCGCAATACAACGCGGCCCAGGTGGCCTAGCGAGGACACTCGCTATGAGGGTACCGCCTGACATTATAAACTATGGTGCTGACATTGATGGGGTCCACGCAGACCCAGTAACTTACATCATGCTCCTCCTCAGCATGTAGTTCGAACGCCTGGAAGATGAGCGACAGCTCACTTCCGGCACACAACTCATCGACTTCCATGCGCCTCACGGGGAACGAATCGATGTCACTCTTACCCGATTCGAAATGGCCCGACTTGAGGCACAGTCGGTGGGATTCGACCTTCCTAACTTCCAAGTGCTAACCACTATCCTATTCCGCGCCTTAGGCGTCGGCAACCAGAAAGCCATGCAACTCTTACAGCCACTCAATCACCAAATGCCTCGAACACAACAACAGTATGATGAGCTGCTGGAAAGGATGCGTTCGGTAGGCCACCTATCCGAACGATCTCCTGGTAACATAGGATCCGTGTTTGGAAGAGGAAGGGGATCTGGTAGTGGAAATTTCTACACTACCTTGACTACTGAAGCCCAGCCTGGAAACGGGCCCTCAAACATATGGGCCGATGACCCAGGATAATCCACTGCTTTATTAGCAGGGGATCGATCACAACCAAGCTGGGCAACCAGCCCTCCTTCTAGAGAACCACAACCACACCGCTCGTTATGGGGGGAATCAAAACCCCTAACCGACGGTGTATCCACCTATTTAGGAGACGAAGATTTCGACTCCGGCACCGACACAGACACTATATCATCAGATGGTGTTGAAGCTCTAGATTGGTCAGATATCATGAATATGGATAACGACAATCAGCGTGCTGAGCATTTATTCTGGCTGTTACAACAGGCTAAACGAAGGTGGAGGAGGTTCACACGAAAACCAGTGCGTCGCGTTAGAAGGAGGATACGCAGAAGTTTTAAAGGAAAGGGTAAAGGCAAGCGTGGTCGTCGGAGGTTGAACGGGCGAGGTATCGCGGCATTTCTCCAGAGGCTCTCAGATGAACAACATGATGAGATATTCTTTGGGGGAAAAGGCCGCGGTAAAGGCCGTAGAGAGACCTCAGGTAAAGGTAAAGGTAGGCGGGGAAACCCGCGAGGTAGAGACGGCCAGGTTCTCAAATGTCATGAATGTGGTAGTTCCGACCATCTTGTGCGAGATTGTCCAGCGAAGGGAAATGGAAAGGGCATGTCGTCCGAAGTCCATTTTGGCTCAAGTGCACCACCCATTGAATATCTGAGCCTCCAGGACTTTGAGGCTATGGAACAGATATTTTTCACTTGGGTTGTTGGCATGGACAACATCGACGAGCTCGAGGGGTATGGTCATGGATTGTACGCGTACTACCTCGAGTACGTCCGCCGGTTCGTCACGGGCAGTAACGAACTCACTCCCGTGGAACACGGTACGCTTGGAAACGAGCCTCTTTCTTTCTTCGACTGGATGTTCGGGAACCCAGGCAACATCATGGCCTACGAGAGCGACGACGAGGACACCACTATAGGGGCTTCGCCTTCCGAGGTTCAACGGAACCTCGAACCTCCGCCCGAAATCCCGCCTGGAAACAGGCCGTCTCTGATGGGAGAATATCCCCAGACCACTGAAGACTTAATTGAAATGGAGTCTCAGGCATTTGTTCAGGCCTTCATTGCAGGCGAACCAGATATTCCGTTCATACCTCCTGGTTCGCTTGCTCCAGGCGAATATGGACCACGTACCCTTTTGCAGACCCTCATGAGGGTGCATGAGATACTTACAATTGGTTATCCTGAGAGTCAAGAACACATCGAAGCTGGCATCATGACAGAACAGGATAATGATGCTTGCGGTAGTTCAGAGCTACTTTTTGCAGCTCTGACTCTCATTGACAGCGTGTATCCTCAGGAAGTGCAGAGACACTTGATATACTCCCGTGGTAGATGGCGTCGTGCTCTGGAAATGGCGATGGCTATGCGCGGTCATGATCTTCCTCCGCCAGGATGGGGTCTCCAGGCGGTGGGAATGAGGCCGAACCATGCGGCCATGCGTAACATTGCTGGGCAGCCTATGCTCGGCGACGAGCCTGAGCCGACAACAATGCCTCCTACTCCGGGACAGCCGAGCGACGCCCAGACGCCGGCTATGCAGGGAAACCTGCCTGTACCAGATACGCCAATGGCCATCATCATTGGTAGTTCGACATCAGAAGAAGTAGATGGCGATGGCTGCGGGTTAGATGAGGATGATGTCACCGTCCTCATGATGGACGTGAATGGTGAGGAAGAGGTTGATTTCGACCCTGATGAGTCTGAATCATCATCACCATCGGCACAAGCGCCACTTGCGCCGAGCTCTACACAGCAGGGAGACCCGCCTCCATCGGATGATCCATCTGGGATCGCACAGGAGCCCTCTCAGGCACCTCCACCGGGTGCCGCTCCTGCTGCATCGGCAGCTTCCTCTGATGAGAACTCCAGAAGATCTCGTTCCCATACGCGCGTCAGAGAAGAGCCACATCCACAGGCTCGACTTCCTCGTGAGGGGAGACAGGCTGGCCCAAAAGAACACGCTCTCAGGAGAGGTGGCCAGCTACTTCCGCACAACGACCCAAGACGCCGAAAAGGGGAACACTCGGCTTTCGGCCAGGGCAACCCTGCCTATAGGGACAGCGATGGCAAGCCCACCCGCGGAGGCTATCAGCTTGCAACAAACATCCGCCGCCCTGAAATTCAAGAAGTGCGGACTCAGTTACGAGATATTATCGCGGCACGCAAGCAGTATAGGCCTCACGCAGCATGCGGACCTTGTTCCCAGCCGTTCCAGAATCACAGGCCAGGATGCCCCGTTGGCAACAACGAAGGCCTGAGCCCCAACAGGGGCAAAACCCCTCCTAAAGAGGGCCATCCGCCACTTATCCCGATGACGCAGGACGAGATCGCGGAAGTGAATCGTCGTCTCGGGATCTTGAGCCACTTGGATCCGAAAGAAGAAGAGAAGTCTAACCCGGTTCCAAGGGGACTGGTAGCCATGACCCAGGAAGAGAAAGACGCGCTCTTCAGTCTTCCTAGTATGCGAGGAAACTCGCCTGGCGTCTCTAGCCAGACCCAACAACCAGAACCGACAATCAAGGATGAGATAAAGGCTCAACGTGTGGCGGAGGATGAGGAGCGTATGCGGACAGCAGAAGACCGCACTCGCGAGGCAACTCGCAAGATGTTGGAGGATTCTAGTAAGATCTACATGAAGAGGGCTACGAGGCCCCCACTCCCACTAACTTCGAAGGCCAAGAGTGAACCCCCGACACCTAAGCCGTCCCCGGTGCCGAAACCGAAGACGAGCCCTCAGGGCCCTGGGCCAGACGCGCATATGGAGGTGCCTCGATCTGCGACGCCGAAGCCGCCGATTGGCTCAACTCCTCCACAAGCGTCTGTGCCCAAGAAGCAACCTCAGGACCCTATGGAGGAACGAAGACGCCCGCTTAGTCGCAGCAATTCCATTGCGAAAAGGGCGGCAGCTTTTGAGCGCAGTGGGTATGCACCTGCGCCAGCTTCGCCTGTGGCGGCTCGTTCCAGGAGGTCCGATGAAGGAGCTATGTCGAGGGGTACCTGGGTGCCGAAGATCAGGGGCAGCGCCAGTCGCGCATCTCCGCGGGGAAACCCGCCAGGCGCTGCCGCAGCAGCTTCTTCCTCTTCTGGAGCCGCAGCCTCTTCAGCAACAGAGGTTCCGATGCGGGGAAACCCGCCAGTGGTTCAGCTGCACCACCCAGGTGACACGTCCTTCACTAGTGGGACTCCAAATGTGATCAGGGATAGACTTGCGCTTCGGAAGCTCCCACCGATACGCTCGGTGGATGAGACATTCGTGAAGGAATGCAGGAAAGCTGGAATCCTTCCCACATCCAATGATATTCTCAAACAGCTGAGCAAAGCTCTCAGCAGGATATGCAGACATGCGCCAGGCAAGCAACACAATCCTGTGTGGCGCTTGGAATCTTTCGATGATCATGATGGTTGGGTTAACCTAGTGGAACTCGTTGACCATTATCCGTGGAACACAGGTCAATCAAGACACGCTGGGTATAATCCAAAGTATGACGAGGCCAAGGTCATCAACGAGCATCTATGTAGGCGCTCGGTTGACCAACTAGCAGCCATCATGATGGCAGTTGTTCATGTCCGTGAACCAGACGGAGAAGAAAAACAGCGCCTACAGTTCAAGGTGCTGATGCGGGGGTCCGGAGAGCCCGCTATCTTCGTCCACGCCTCTCAGGGGCATTCATGGGAATTGAAAGCTCCATGGTCGCTGTACAGCTACATTGTGCTGTGCGACCAACCTGCCGGGAGACCGGCCCCATACCCCGATGTTGCTATGCATGGCACTCGATGGCACGCCTTCGAAGGGATTATGTGGCACGGCCTGTCCTGTAGACCTGAGCATAACACGAAGAAAAAGGGGACAGGCCGGTCGCGCATTCACTTCGTGCCGACAGTTCGCCGCCGTGCCGTGAACAGTGGGTGGGACCCGGACTCAGACATCATCATCTTCGTAGATTGGCGAAAGGCCATACAAGATGGTATGAAGTTCTGTTGGTCCGATAACGGAGTCCTCTTGTCCGAGGGAGATAACGGTATCATTGAACCGTATTACATCTCTCATGTAGAGGACCTGACCACAGGAAGGCAATGGCGTAATCCAGAATATCTGGGGAGCCGCCATGCGCGAGTCTCCGTCGCAACGATGTCTGCTCCTGACAGGTGGGCTGACGTTGGCACTTCCAGCGTTAAGTACCAGTGGTCCCGAGACCAAGGGGGCGTTGACCCCCCTATGGGCTACCTCCACAGAGAAGTTGGGGACCACTACAGCCCTACCCAGCTGGGAAACCAGCCTGAGATCTATCGGATCTTCATGATTACCGAGAGTGAGGCCGGGAGCGCGGCTCCAAGCCGCGCCCCAAGCCAAGGGCCTAGTGCCGTGTCTTGGCAGGCCATCAGTACCTCGGACCTGGATCAGATCGCAGCCGCGCTGAACCCTGACCAGGTAGAACAGCTGGCGGACAGGTTATACCAGCAGGATCCCTGGGCCGCAGGCCAGGGAGCAATGTCCGCTATGGCTACGAGAAGTCGTCAGGCCATGCAGGGGAACCTGCCTACAAGCGGACCTGCTCGGTTTGAACCAATGCATGGAAGCCCTACTCAGAGCATGCACGCTCCAAGGGGCATGACTCCATTGGGCACGCCACCGGCACAATCTCCATTCGGGACACCTGTCCGCCCTGCCGCAAACGGCACACTCATGGAGAGGATAGCTGCGGCTAGGGCTGATCACAGCACAGCCCTCCTCAACATGATGCCGCCCGGCACGCCAACGAGTCAGCAGGGAAACCTGCCTGGTACACCAAGCCACCACAGGGCGGGTGTACCTGACGACTATCGCTCAAGAGTGGCGGCCGCGGTGCAGCAGGTGCAGACCCATAATCTGCCTCACCCAAGTGGGCAGAGGTGGAGGCCAGCCTGGTCCTGGGAACCTGAGGGTCCCAACCCACGGGACCCTGCTCGGCAACGAGCCTTTATCCCGGCGTTCAACGCCCATCCGAGCATGTCTCAGGGCCAGAGGCCACCACCAACGCAGATGAATCCGCCAGTATACCCTGACGGGTCAAGGGTTCCGAACAAGTTTGTTTGTGAATTGGCGGATCAGATGCATAACCTCACTAATGTGCGCTGCAGCGACCATTCCATGTACCCGCACATGGCCTTTATGCCTTCACCAACATCACCAGAGGTGGCTGTTCAGCCCACTGCCCATTCAATATCGTCTGGCAGTAGGGGCGTGCCTGACTACATCAGGCAGACACACCACACTCAGCAGGCATGTTTCAGGAGGAGGCAGGCGGTGCAAAGCGCACGGGATCAGTCACGTGCAGCTGCACTTGATGTGGTGAGGAACAGGGGCTCACCTTTGCGAGGCAACTCGCCCGCCGTGACTCCTACCACTCCCATGCCAAATGTCGAAGTGCAGGAAGTGCTGAATCCAACGGGGACACCCCCATCAGCCTTCATGCCCTCCGAGACGGTATTGGAGAGGCAGCGGCGGGTATACCCCAGGGTAGCAGACGTAGAAGTCTTCACTGGGATGGAAGATACCTGTGCGGTATGCCTCGAAGAATTTCAGCCCAGGGATAGCGTCTACCGCCTGAGGTGCAATCACCTATTCCACGAGGGATGCTGGAATTCTAATGTGGTGGGCCACGTCACAAATCAGCGTGAGGGAGATCCCCAGCAGCCACCATGTGCTATCTGTCGAGCACCTGGCATTATAGCATCATCCTTCCCATGGGCCGGCTCCTTTAGTCAGACTCCCGAGCAGTCAGCGAGAGAGCTGCGGGAGCTGAGGAGCATGGTGGAGGAGATGACGTCCAGGATGCTAGCTACGCAGACAGTTCCGTCACAACAGCAGGGATACCTGCCTGAAGAGGTAAGGCCGCCTATGGAAACTGGATTTTTTGATCAGCTTATCCCGATGACGGCGCCTCAGCAAGGAAACCTGCATGATACTCCTCAGATGTCTCCCCAGAGTGGAGGCGAGGCTGAGATGTCACTGGACCCTGATCAGCTGCGCGAGTTGCGTGTACGACATTTCCAGAATCAGATGGATAATACGCACACAACATTTATGCTAGATGCCAATAATCCTGAAACTGATAGTCCGTCGTTAGACCTATCAGAATTCTCAGCGGCGTCAGCAGCAACAGCAGCCAGGGCCGTCAACATCTCAGCGACGAATGAGGAGTTCGAGGAGTGGCTGCGGTACCGGGATCACATCACGAACGAGGGGCTGCAAGACATCGCCCTTCACTTGTACCTAACGCTGATAAGGCGCACGACCCGCGAGCCGTATATGAGCATACGTGATGAGTATGCCAACTGGCGGGAGGAGCGTGGTGATCACGCCCAGCACGTGTCGTACTTCCAGTACATTGACCTGGCACGCATGGCCGAGAGCGAGTCGCATGCCAGTGTCGTGCGGGGTAACCCGCCAGGGAGTACGAAAGTGCCGCGGGGAAACCCGCCTACCGACACAGCCGACACACTTTACGTTCTTTTCTCTTCTTTTTTTTTCTGTATTTTTGTTCCTTTTTTTTCTTTTTTATTTTTTTTTTTTTTATCGTTTTCTTTTTTACTCTTTGTTTTTGTTCTTTTCTTTTTTTTTTTTTTTTCTCTTCTTTCCTTCTTTTTTATATTGTTTCTGTATAGCGTTTGTTTTCTTTTTCTTGTTATTTTTATGTTACTTTTTTTTTTCTTTTTTTTCTATTTTTTTTTTATTTTATTTTTTTTCGTTTTTTTCTTGTTTTTCTTTTTCTTTAATTTGTTTTTTCTTGTTTGTTTTGTCTTTCTTTTTTTTTTTTTTTTTTTTTTTGTTTATTTTCTTTTTTTCTTTTTTTGGTTTTTTTTTTTTTTTTTTTATTACTTTTTTTTGTCCTTTGTTTTGTCTTTTTCTTTTTTACTTTTTTTTTCTTTTTCCTTCTATTTTTTTCAGAAACTGTGCACATCAAGCAGCCGAGTAAGACGTTCTTGGATGATGGTGGAAATTCCATACTCATCGACGTCGGTTCGAAGATCAACATCATGGGCGAGAACACGAGCAGTAAGTTCGTCCAGGCTGCCGAGGCACATGGCCGTACTTGTACGTTCGAGCCCCGCTCTCGTTTGAATATCAACGGAGTGGGAGAAGGGTCGGCCCCAGCGGAAACCGTAGGCACATTCAGTATTGCCTGCGAGTACCAGGGGTCGGCCCAACTCGATTCATACAAGACGAACATTGTGTCAGGCTGTGGCAAGGACCTGCCAGCCATCCTAGGTCTCGATAGTATGCAGGACAAACGCACGATCATCGTGCTTGAACCGAGGCCAGGAAAAGCTGATATTCCCTGGTAAGGGGCAGGTCAAAATGGAGCCCCCAGAAGGCTCCAAAATCATGCCGACGACAAAGTTGCCGTCAGGGCATCTGTCGATCAGGTGTGATTGTTTTGGAGCTGCGGGGCAACCCGCCTCGAGCTCAAGCAGCACGTCCTTCCAGACAGTGCTGGCAGGCGAGCCGACCCCAGCGCAGGAGCGCAATCAATTGCAGGGAAACCTGCCCCAGGGGTTGATGGAGACGCTCGCCAAGGCCACCATGCGAGGCGACAACATCGACGATCTCGAGACGTTCGATTGTTTTGTTGCCAGGACACTGGCCCTGCATGGTGGTAGTGTACCCATGGACGCTGTGCAGTCCCGCCGTAAAATAGTGATGGGATACACAAATCGTGAATTGCATACGGTCAGCGACGCTAGGTCCAAAGGCGTGCTGAAACAGCTGATGGATAATCCATCGATGCTGACAGCATTTGCGGAGCAATCCGCCTCTGAGGCCACGGCGCGCTGCAGTGCTGAGCTCCAGCATCTGAGGGAAGCCCAGATGCTGGCAGATATTGTAGGCACATCTTCTTACTTGAAGATGGCAGGGCGACGTCGCCCCCTCGTCGTCTTGCCTGTTGGCTGAAAAGCCGGGGGGTAACAAGGACAGCGGGGTAACCTGCCTTAGTAAGAGGGCTTTTGTCATCGAAGATACGAGGGAGGCATGCGCCGACCTCCGCACACGAGGTTATATTTGTGATCGTATTTCCCACAACGAACTTATGACAAGCGTGGGCACAAACAACCTAGGTGCGGTGATCAGTGGAGATTACACTCTCATATGGATTAGTACTTCGGGTGACTGGTACGTACGAACGCCAGGAAAGAGAGTGGCCCCACATTGGTCACGTATCCAGAACCTGTTGATTAAAGCCAAGAAACTCCGCATGAAGATTATAATATTTGGTCCCCCAGGATATGTTTGGAAGTTATCTCCAGTACGTGATACCCTGGAATATCTAAAGTTGTCAGTAATACGGATGCGTCTGTGTCATTTCGGTATTCGGTTCAATATGCAAGACAGTACACCAAGCGGTACCTATATGCAGGTAGCATCATCAATACCGATCAGCTCGAAGCTGTGGACATGTACCTGTAAGCAGGCCATGCCACAACATGTGTTGGATTGGTACGGCCATACAGTACGACATGCTGAATGGCGGGCTCAGACACGCACTATACTCATCCGTCACTTGAACGACAAAATCCTGGGGAGCACCACCACGCACGGAAACGTGCCCGTATACTTAAATACGTATACACGTACAGACCATAACACCCGTCACTACGTGACGACTCATAAGGGAGGACCAAAATGGTCTGAAGTCATCCGACGTGTAACAATCAACTTGGATACCAACGCGGTTATTCAAGATATCTCAGTTACCGATCAACCAACAGGGTATGATTGGCATGCACCATTACCTGCAGGGGTTGCAAACATCAGTACTCGGTTGTATTGGCAACCCGAGGAACCGGTCTTGCTCGGAAACGAGCCTACTCAATCACCACAGAAACATAGACGCGTCATCATAGATGACTGTTCTCTCCCCCTCCCGACTCTGGCGATTGACGCGTGTACCCATTCCACCGCGACAATGAGTACACAGACCGACGAACAAAACGAGCAAGCTTTACCCACTGAATCGCGTATAAAGCAGAAGGAAAGGCTCAAAGCCGAAAAGGAAGCAGGCATCAAGCCTCGCCGCATTAAAAAGCACGTTGAAGACGGAAATGACGATTGCGGCGATGACTTGTCAGGACTCGGACAGGATCTTATGGCAATCTGGAGTACTGACGTCCCTGTTGAGCTGATAAGCTCCGACGAGGACGATGACCTGTTCCTTACCCTCCCCACATCTATGCCCGACACACACGCTAACATATACAGCATAATTGCTACACTATGCTACGGCCATAACAACTGCGTGGATATGTTGGAGCTTTGTGGCGGTGAGGGTGGCATCTCAGAGCTTGCCTTCTCAAGGGGACTTTCCTCAGGCGGCAACTTGGACAAGACTACATATGTCGACCTGGGAGACCCCTCGGCGCAGCAGGTTATAGATCATTACTTTGCGATATGCTACGTACGAGTTGCCATGCTGCAACCCAGCTGCCGCACCACAGGACCACCATCTTACTATAACTACAAAGTCAACTATAACACTTGGGAACAGCACCGCAGAGAAGACTTACCACACATAATTTACTGTGGTAAAATTGCTGTAACCCAAGATGACGCTCAGAGGTGGTTTATACGCGAACAACCTACAGGAACATGGGTGGACGATATCTCTCCATGGACGAAGCTTGCCAACCGACCACACATCACAACCGTGCGCATTGACCAATGCGCTACGGGACTTAAGGATACGACTGGTGACTATATTAAGAAGCCGACAAATATCACCAGCAACGACGAGACAATTCTTAAACCCTTTGAGCGACTCAAGTGCAACGGTCAGCATGTGCACGCACAACCGTGCAACACCGAGCTTTCATTAGCACAAAGATATACTCGACGACTGCAGTCTGCCTTCGTGGAAGCCGTCTATCTGGCGAAAGCCATTGACACTACGCGCGGAAACGCGCCTATAAGTACTGCACATGCTTATCCTGCCGACCTTCCTGAGCAAGCTGAACCAGGCGAAGGTATGAGACGCATCGGTGATCGTATCATCCCAAAGGTGGCTACGTGCCCGGCATGCATCGTCAACGTCCGAAAGGACAGTCCTAGCCATAACAGAGACCCTACGCAGTGCAAATATCATGACTCCATCTCTGTATATTGGCCATGTCCAGCATGTCAAAGGGATCTTACGAGAAGCAAGGGTGTTAAGAACCACCTTGATACCGAACCTGGTAAATGTTGTTTTGCTGAACCATTTAAACTACCAGACGACCACGACCCCGAAGGCAAAGCCGTGCCAGCTTGGTGGAAACCCTTACCTAAACCTGGTGAGGGCCAAGCTTCAGCTTCAGGTGGCCGCCAAGGCGCACACGCCAGGCCACCGCGACCACGATCCTTCGGTAACGTCGATCCGACATCTGGTACCAGCAGCTACGACCGCTACGAGACGCCCCCGAGCGTGGAAACACGCCTTCTGCGTCTTCTAGCGACACGCCACAGGTAGCGGCCCGCCGCGGACGTCTACAAGGCGTACCACCACCTCCAGACGCAGTCAACACAGGGGATCAACTGCGGAGAGCTACAAGGAACCCTCTTGCCCCCACCGGTTCTGGGGCTCCACGACTACCCGACTGGACGAGATTTGACATCCAACACAGTCTACAGAGTCTCCGTAGTCACGAACCCCATGTTGTGAAAAAGGAACTCCGAAAACTGCATCTGCGATGGTATCATGCGAAGGAGCCAAAGATGAGGCTAATCCTCGAAAAGGTGGGGCTTGATAACGTTCGACTGAACATGATCAAGGAAATCTGCGATACCTGTCGGGAATGTAGAGCATGGGAACGTCCAGGAAACTCAACATTACCATCGGTAAGCCCCCCTGGTAACTGGCTCGATGAAAGGGGAAATGTACCTCATGTTTTACAAGAAACGGACCATATTTCATATTATGGATCATTGTATTCGCCTGGCAGCAGGCCTAGAGATTTCCGACAGAGAACGTGACACTATCATCGACGCCTACCACTATTGCTGGATTGCCTATCACGGACCCTTCAAAGTTTTATACTCAGACGGAGAAGGCGCCCTGAATAACGATGCCGCTAAAACCATGATGGCCAATAAGGGCACGGAACTTCGTATCCGAGCACCTGGCCAACACGCGACTTCAATTGAATCACGAAACGGCATTCTCAGAGGCGTTCTCCACATGATTGAGGAAGAATTGAATAGACACAACATCCCTGTTGTATTCACTAGAGTATTGGCGGAAGGCATCTTCGTTACTAATGCGTTTACGTTTTATAACGGAGTATCGCCATATCAGGCACACACAGGACGTCAGCCCTCCTTCCTTCCTGATCTCGATACCCTTGACTTCCCCAAGGGACCCGAGACTTCAGGACACGAACGAGAACGTCGTGTAAGGGAAGTCAGCCTCGAAGCCATAACTCAGGCTACTGCTGTAGCCAAGACAAATCGGGCTCTTAGGGCTAAGACGATTCCTGACGGTGCTCGCCTCTACTCATCAGGGGATTTGGTCGACTACCACCGACCTACTGCCACCAAGGACGACCATGGAGGCTGGAACGGCCCATTCCCGGTGATCCGAAACGTGCCTGAAAGAGGACATATTGTTGTCAAGGCAGGATCTCGTGAGGTAAGTGTGATGTATCCTGATGCTCGTCACACACTATACATCGAATGTCTCCTCACACGGGAACTTGGCATGGATAATATGGCCATGCAAACCGCCCTTGCTTATGTGGCACACCTCAGCGCAGGGAAACCTGCCAAAGTTTTCGGTTATATCCCCGATTACAAGGGAAACCTTAATCTGTCAGACGACAGCAAGTTTCACCCGCGCGTACACTTAGCACTACAGTATCTCGTACGAAATTACTTCCGAGTAGAACATGTAGTAGCAGTTCGATTGGCTAAGAGTGTGTCAAGTCTACCTGCAGTCAAGTACGCCACCGGGTCTACGCTGATCCACTACGACAACGACATCAGCCCGGCGTTTCACTATTACGAATGTGTGAGCACTGGCTTAAACATTTCTCAGATCACTGGTAGCGCTCACTCCAGACTCATTCAATGCTTGACTTCACGTGTTCCTTCCTTAGGATTCCACGACGATTTGGCTAAATATCAGCATCCAAGCAACACGTTTGGAGAACACGAGTCGCCTGGAAACAGGCCTTCTCCAGACACACCAGACGCTTCATCGCCGAGCGAAGGCCGTCTGTCGACAATCTATGAGGAAAATGAGGAACACAATATCGAAGCTATGATGCTGGAAGAGTGGTACGACGAGCTACGTATGGACCTTCATCCTACGACGATTACCGATGATTATCTGTATTGCGTCCCAACAACTATGCTGCCCGACCAATGTGTTTTGGTTTCAGCATCTGTGGGCGAAGATGATATTACATCATCAGATATGCTCGGAGACGAGCCGAAATCATGTGAGTCCTGTCTAGTATCTCTTTGTTCAAACACAACCGACGAGAGCTACTCTCTAGACAGTGATGAATACGGTCCTTACGTTGAACTATGCTTTACATCAGAAATGCCAAAAATAGTGTTGGATCAGACTCAACTTGCACAGCTCGATACCGATATGGTCGCAACGATGAGAGTGTATGTATCCTCTGCTGCTAAACGTGCTGTGGCTGTCAAAGAAGATGATCTACTGACCAAAGCTGACATCGCAGCACATCCAATGGAGGTTAGTGAAGCCTTATATACTGAGCTCAAAATCTGGATTGATAACCGATGCTTTGAGATGTACGATTTATCAAAGCTTCCAACATCATGACATCCAGATACGTATACAAGTGGAAGTTCGTAAAGATGGGTACCGAGAACGTTAAAACCATTCGTCTCAGACTGGCCCTTCGTGGATTTATGGATACTGAGGCTTTTGATGTGGAAACATTCTCGGGAACCGCCCGAAGGCAGTCCCAACGACTCCTGGCAAGCGAAGCGGCATGTCATCCAGAGTGGATCTTAGCATCCATGGGTATCGATAAGGCGTTCCTAAAAGGTTTGACCTATGAGGAACTTGCCCATGCCACCGGCGAGGAAACTCGCATGGTCTGCTTTACTCTTCCACCAGGAAGCGCTCAGGTACTTCGTACCTTACCCGGCTTCTCATCCTACGACGAAAGTCGACACTGTCTTAGATGCCTCAAACCAGGAACGGGTACTAAGGACGCTCCAAGAGCGTTCTCTCTCAAACCTCGTACGACCACACGAGCTATAGGACTTACACCGACCAGCTACGATCCTGAATTTGAATTCAGCCAAGATTTTCTGACGGCAAAACATGTCGATGATATTAACATGACAGGTCTAGAGAAAAATATAGACGACTATGTACAACGTGTCGAAAAGGTCTTTGGCAAATGCAAGCTTAACGAGCACGCATATACGAACTGCGCCGTTCGCTACACTAAGAATGATCAGGGAGATGTGATCATGGACCAGGGCGAGTATATCAAACAACTACGTCCTATCACACACCCAGAACTTACAGGAGCGGCGGCCGACGCCAAAGCCACGAAACTCATTACCGACATGTTCGTCAGCTTGCGAGGAGCCCTCGCCTATGCCCTTCTTACCCAAATCTGGCTTATGGTATATGTGGTCTCTCTTCAGAAAATTCAAGAGCCCACCAATTTGCAAGTCAGACGTTTGAATGCTGTGACGCGAAAGCTGATCAGCAGTCCGAAACGCATCACCTTCCCTCGGATGAAGCCGACGAATGAAGTTGACATCCATAGCGATTCGGTGTATCGGAAGCTTACCGGGGAGGAGGATGACGAGACCAAGGGCTACGGCATACGCGGGGCCAACGCACTACGGCGAGGAAACTCGCCCCAAGGCAAGTCCGTCGTTCACCTTTGTGACGGACTATGCAAATCACACCGATTACAGGTGAGGTCCAGTTATGCTGCGGAGGCACTTGCAGCCGCACATAACCTTGATGAGTGTTACCCTACGCTCATTACTCTCCACGAGCTTAAGGCAGGAGCTTTGACTCCACGACAACTACGAGACATGCGGGAAGTTGGAGGCCTAGCTATCAAAGTCTCTCTTACCATAGACGCCGAGTCCGTCTACAAATCTTTATCAAGCAGGGATCTCAAAATACCTACAGAACGGACTCTGCTTGGACATATCAGCTGGATACGTGAGCTCATGGATATAGGTATAGTACATAAAGTGCAATGGTGTGATACTAGGGATATGACCGCAGATGGGCATACAAAGGGAAGCATCGATCGGGAGCTGCTTCTGGAAGTGATGTCAGGCACTCAGTCATTTAAGTATGACGTGAAGCAATGTGTTCCCTTTCGGGGTCCCGAGGACAGAGACAAACCTAAGTCTAATCAATTTTAGCCTGTCCTTGTTGCCCCCGCGGTCCAGTTTGCCAGCACGGGCGCCCACTATAAAGGCGCCCCTCTAGTTGCTCGGAAACGAGCCTTATATTTCACGCCTGGCAACGAGCCGGCTTTGTACAACTCAGGCTCTCTGCCTTAATACACGTTTGCTTGGTGAGGTATGGCCTAATTTTGGCCTACCTCTAACTGAGCCGATAGCCCTTCAGTATTTGAAGGGGCTGTCCTGTATTTGCGTGAAATACTTTGCGAGGAAACTCGCCGTACAGTCTGGTGTTTGACCAGACTGTATGCACTGTTTCTTTTCTTTGCAAACAGTCGTGCGCGCGATCTTTGCGTGCGACTATGCTCTCCGTCTCCTCCCCTCCCGACTTTAAGGGTAGCTCTTTGGGAGATGTTACAGTATCGGGAGCATAGCTCGCGCGCCGCTGCCTTGGGCTCAAGGCACGCGCGCCCTATTTGCCCGGATACCTGATGGTATTCGCTATTTGCCCGGATACCTGATGGTATTCGCTATTTGCCCGGACACCGCGAGTGTTCGCTATGTGCTGGAAAGATCATTACATCGATCTTATCCTATCTTACCCATCCACCCCTCATACTGTACCTTCACAGCAGAGCGATGGATGCAATTTGCCAGGCTATATGCCCCATTTGAGTTACCAGGCTCACTTTCGACTATCTTGAGCCGTCTTGGAGCCGTCTGGACAGGAAAAACCCTTTGGAGCCGGGTCTGGGCAATCTTTCCGGGACCCCGGCGGGACGCACCGGAGGCCCAGGGGGAGTCCCTTTGGAAAAAGAGCCAAAACCAAAACCGAAAGGGTTTAGCACGCCAGGCACCCCTGCGATGAATCGACAGGGGGCGGCGGATATCGAAGACGCCTACGGCGAATCACCGCCGCCCCCTGCCTTGTTGGAAGCGCCTATGTGGCCGAACGTTGAGGCCAGACCTGCCAAGCTATCGGACCATGTGTTCCCTGAATCGGTTTGGAAAGCCTCCGGGGAACACGTGGGCATCTTGAGGGTCATCTTGGCCGTGTGGAGGCCATTTCGACCCTTTCGGGCCTTCTTGGAGGACGTCTTGGAGGGCTCTTGGGCCGTCTTGGAGACCATCTTGAGCGTGGAGGCCTCTTGGGCCGTCTTGGGGGCCTCCTAGGCCGTCTTGGGGGCCTCTTGGGCGATCTTTGCGGGAACTTGGGCCGTCTCGGGCCGTCGGAAGGCCGAAAAAAACAATGCCACAATCCTTCAAAACTAATGGGAAGTCAATGATTTTGGCCTTTTCGGCCCCTTTCTGGAGGCCCTCTTGGGAGCCTCTTGGGCCGTCTTGGGCCATCTTAGGGCCATCTTCGGCAGTTTTGGTGGGCTCCTGGCCCGTCCGACGCCGTCGGAAGCAGTTTGGGGGGCCCCTCTGGGTCGACTTGGGGCCCTCTTGGAATGCTCCAGGGCCGTCTTGGAGGCCATCTTGGGCGTCTTGAAAGCCTCCTGGGCCGTCTTGGGGGCCTCTTGGGGCCGTCTTGGGGGCCTCTTGGGCCGTTCTGGGGCCATCTTGGAGGCCTCTTGGGCGATCTTTGGGCGATCTTTGGGTGCTCTTGGACCGTCTCGGCCCGTCGGAAGGCCGAACAGTAGCGAATGTCAAAATCCTTCAAAAACCTAAGGGAACAATGTTTTTGGCTTTCTTTCTGGCCTTCCTGGAGGCCCTCTTGGAGGCCTCGTGTGCCGTCTTGGGCCAGCTTCGAGCCAGCTTCGGCCATTTTGGTGGGCTCCTGGCCCGTCTGACGCCGTCGGAAGCCGTTTGGGGGGCCTCTCTGGGCCGACTTGGGGCCCTCTTGGGGTGCTCCAGGGCCGTCTTGGAGGCCATCTTGGGCGTCTTGGAGGCCTCTTGGGTCGTCTTTGTGCCTTTTTGGGGCCGTTTTGCGGGCTTCTTGGGCCGTTCTGGGGCCATCTTGGAGGCCTCTTGGGCGCTGTGGGGCGATCTTGGGGGCCTCTTGGGCCGTCTTGGGTCGGCGGAAAGCCGAAAATGAGCAAATTCCCAAATCCTTCAAAAACCGAAGGATAATCAATGATTTTGGCCTCTTCACTCTAAAGCGAGCTGAGGGACGTAAGGAGTGGAAGCGAGCGTGCACCCGCGGCCGCGTCGGCTCAAGCGGCCGGCCGCCCAAATATGAATGTGCCTCACTGCGAGGCACACAATCGCTATCGAGACCGAAAGGATTTTCCAGCTGTTTGAGATGGCACATCCTCTCCTACTGGGACTATCGTTACTACGGTACAACAGAGCTGGAGCTTGGCTTCGCCTAAGGCGAAGCTGCTGATTGGGCCTCCCAGCCCCCTTCAAACTTGGTAGCGGAGCTGGCCTCTGGTGGTCAGCTCTTGCTCTACTCCTGACCATCCACGGCACTATCTGGTGGACTACGGACATGGTGGAACATCACGGTGCAGTGGGTTTGCGCGGAGGAATGTACATAACTACGCAGCACCGCAAGGACACTTGCAGCGATACCTCTGACCAAGCGGAGGTCTCTTACCTACATCTTACTTCCCTGCGCTACTACACTCCTGAAGTCCACCCACTTACTCCAAGTGGAAATTGCTTCGAAGATATAATGCATGGAAACATGCGATACGAAATATTGCCGCCTCCGACCCCACGCAGACTTACGACTAAACAACACAAGTCCCAACCGACTACATCCGACTACGACCTACGAGGCCATTGGATTGGTGTTACTAGCTGTGGGCTCACATGGGTCGCTGTCGGGTGTGCGGTAGGACATATGCGTGGCGGAGACGACGCGAGAACGACCGGCCCTCATTGGGATCCAGTTGGTCAAGTACTTTTTCGCGAATTCGCCCGCGAAGTACATGCCTGGATCAATGTGACCACAGGCAATATGACGCCGTCCCAACTGGCTGCGGCTCTGCAGCCAGGTTTTGGGGGGTCTCGCACGGACCATAGCCATGAGAGCCCCTCAAGCAGTTATTAAATTTGGCGTCAACATAGGTGGCCTCCACACCGACGGCGTCACCTACATTATGTTCCTCTTAAGCACGAAGCTCGAGAACATAGAAGAGGAACGCCAACTCAACTCTGGTACGGTTCTCATTGATTTCCGAGTCCATGCGGGTGAAGGTATCGACCAGACGTTAGCACGATTGAGATAGCCCGCTACGAAGCTGAAACAGCCGGCTTCAACATCCCCAACGTCCAAATCCGAACGGCGATTCTATTCAGAGCCCTTGGAGTGGGGACATCGCGTGCACAACAACTCCTGCAGCCTCTGAACCACCATATGCCGAGAGACCAACAACAATTTGACGCTCTACTTGAACGTATGACGGCATATGCTCACATTGCTGAGAGAACCCTCGGTAATATCGGTGGCATCTTTAGTCACGGTCACCGAACCGAGACTTTCCACGTGGGGGCCAACGCAGGGCAACCTGCCAACAACGTCTGGAATGATGATCCACAACCAACTGAGACCACTACATTGCTGGCTCAGAATGGTGGAACGGCCTCGGGGTCGCAAGATTCCTGGGCCAGACCCAGGGGACCGCCCGACGCGGTCTTCCCCGTGCAAGCCATGACCCTAATGGGCTCAGCGGGGCAACCTGCCGAGTCCGACTTCGATTCCGGTACTGGTACGGATGCGTCTTCAGATGACGAAACTACCGCCCTGGATTGCTCTGATATGCTTGCATACCTGGCTGAAGAGCAACAAGCTCAATGGTTATTTTAGGCTATTTAAAGCACAAGCGTCGCTGGCGGAGATTCGCGAAGAAACCAGTCCGAAAGGTAAGGCGTATCGCACGACGATCACTTAAAGGAAAAGGCAAAGGTCGAAGTACAGGTAAAGGCAAGCGTCGGCGATTGCATGGCAGAGGCGCATTAGCATTCTTAGCGTCTCTTACTGGACCTCAGTCCGAGGAAATGTTTTTAGGTGGTGGCAGAAACCGCAGGCATGCATCAGGCCCAGGTACGGGGCGGCGGGGAGACCCAAAGGATGCCAACGGTAAAACTATGGAGTGCGACATATGCCACAATGCATAACATTTCCGACGCGAATGCCCCCAAGGTGATGGAAGAGGCAGGGGTCCGTCAATGCACTTGGCATAAACAGACCCCGACGTGCAGCATGTCGATTGGGAGTCATTTTTAGCCGACCCCGCCGATAGCTCAGCCACAATTGTTAATTGCATGGCTGCCAAAAATCTAAGCGCCAGTATGGCCCTCGAGAATTGCGCCGACGAGCTGTTCGAGGAGGTGTTCGCTGGCCACAGCGACATCGATTTGGCAGAATGGCTGGGCGCACCCATCGCGGGGCAACCTGCAGATCTTGAGTTTGTCGAGAACCCCCACGCCCGCGGATTCAGAAACTACCATTCCTGCGGCAGATGAAGAAATACAGCCGATGCTCTATCCTCGGGCGATTGGAAATCCGACAGACATGGAGCTAATCGATGATTATCCTCTGCGGGGAAGCCCGCGAGGCGCTGGTGATCTATCTGAGCGTATTCAATATGAGCTTGGTCACAATGAAGAATTTCAGTGCACTCCTGTTGCTTCAGATCGATCCATGAGCCGCCAGAAGCGATCGGCAAGCCGCCCAGTCTGGAGGAAGAAGAATTATCGCGACGATGACGAGGACGAAGAACGGGGGGATAGCGACCGCGTGATACGTCGCGGTCGGGTTCCCAGTCGCACACCAGATCGCACGCGCGCCCGCTCCAGCGGCGCTCGCTCTAGCAGTCTTCAGCGCCCCTGCCCCCTGATGCGGGGGCCCCAAAGGCCCCGTCATGGCAGGCTAATAGAGCGGCCACCCCCCCGAGGAGGGGGCGCCTCGGGGGCGCCCGCCTCATGATGATCAACCGCGAGAAAAAGAATATCCAGAAGGTAGCATACAGCGCCTTAATGGCTACGCGGAAGCTGGATTGGCTCGTCTGCACATGCCCGCAGGTCAGATGCAATGCTGGTTGGATCAGGGTTGGAGTGAGCATCAAATCCGGCATTGGTAGTCTCTTCGCAAGGTCAAACGAGATGAGACAGGCAAGATCATGCGCTCGACAAGGGCAGGGCCTGTCAAATCACAAGATAAGTTGGTCACGCGCAATCTCAAGAGGGCTATCATCGAGGAACGGAAGCTCTACCGAAACGTCTGTTGTTCATGCCCCGAATATGCTGACCACAGGCTTGGTTGCCCCATGGGCCGCCCATCAAGAAGCCCGGGTTTTAAAAGAACACCGTGGATTTGGTCTCACGGCGATGGTCGGGGTCACTGTGCCGATCCCAATACAACGCCACATAATGGGCAGCTGACGGAGGGCGACTACGACCACGCCGCAGCTGGATAAATAGCCCGCACAAGCCCCGTATGGAAGAACTTGACACCTACACACCTTTTGGCGCAGTTCAATCGCGATTGGCACGCGGGGGGATCTGATGATTACAAATCAGAAGATGAAGATCAACGAGAAGCTGATGAAGATAAAGATGATGATATGGCTGAAGAAGTTGATCCCACGGACGCTGCCCCTGAAGGGTACGCGTCAAGGGATTCTGGCATTACGGACGTTACGTGTCAGACGGATACTCCGATCGATCCCAATCATGTTGTCACAGAGGAGATGGATCTCCCCCCTGAGAGACGGATTGCTTGCCGTGCCCAAGGTGTGGGCTGGGTGAAGACAAGCATAGTCGAAAGACGCAACGCCACTACATGCCTTCTTTCAGGTAAGCACAAGACCATTATTAAGAACATGGCCCTCAGGACGCCAGATGAAGTCGATTTGAACCCTGACCGAGATCCCATGCGTTATGAACCGCGGGCGCCGGCGGGGGCCACGGTCAAGGCAACTCCTTAGCCGAAGCCAGAGGCGATCATCGATATTCCTCCATCTCCTGATTCATCAAGCCCATCTCTTGGTCCTGAACGGCTCGGACTTAAAAAAAGAAGAGGAAGGGCCCTGATGACCCTAACCCTGGGGACAGCAAACAGCAGCGATATGCGGGGCAACCTGCTGATCGACAACGATCCAGGGGGCCAGCAGCGGCTGCCGCAGCAGCTGCATGTCAGGGCACCAGCACCCCTACTCCAAAGGGACCTGCGCCACGTCGCGGCCCTACACCAGGTCGGACGCACACGACAGGATGGGTGCCCGCGCTGGAAGGACGGACAAGGGATGCTTTCTCTATGAGACGTGGTACTGAAAAGCTACTGGCCACCTCGTCGAAGGCTCCAGGAATGGCTCGAGACAGTCGAGTCTTATAGCATCAAGGAAAAGACACGTCAGGACTTCGATCTCAGTACCCCGACAGGAACTCCTCGGACGCCCAGGGGAACTGCTGGCGTTGCCATATCGGCGGCGAACGCATCAGCACCTGCCGCAACAGTGGCAGCTCCACGTTCCGCGGGGCAACCTGCTCAGAGCTCCGCGGGGCAACCTGCTCAGAGCTCAGCGGGGCAACCTGCCTTCATTTTGGAGGTGCCAGTGGAATGCCGAGAGTACTGGGACAGGCTACGCACGTCCAACCGCACGAAGATCAACCCAGCATATCATCCCCAGATTGACGACGGGTCTGATCGATACATGGTGGTGCAATGCAACCTCGTGGACACTGCCGCTCATCATGACCCAGAGTCACACGCGCGCCAGATAGTGCGAAACATTCTGCGTGAACGCCCAGCGCCCACGTTTGAATATGAAAGTGGTTATCTGACCGGGATCCTTATATCAGAAGATGTCAGCAAGCCAAAGTTCAGCTTCGATAAGCAACGTCAGATCTCAGAGTGGCCGACGACTGCCCTGCGTCACAAACCTTTTCATCAAGGTCGGCTTTCGGACAGATTCCTACGGGAAGTACCATCCTACGACGAGTGCGACGGATGGGCAGAATTATCACAGTTGCTCAACAACTGGCCAGCTGAAGGATATGAGGACCACCACGAGAAGCACCTGGATACTGTACGCTACAAGCTCATCAGTACTGGGCGTGCCAGGCTTTAGCTGTGCTGGAACTTATCGGCATGGTTGATCACATTGAAATGCACAAGAACAGGCTGCAGCTCAAGAAGCTGAAGTACTCCTCCGGGAAGCACGACACGTACTTCATCCGCCCAAGTAACGGACACAGCAGCCTTGGGATACTGCGCCCTGAATCATTATATATATATGAGAATTACGGATTGGACCGCTCCAGGTGCACCATGTTATTTCATTCATGGAACTCAATGGGAAAATATCCCGACTATACTTAGCGTTGGATTGTCATGCCGCGCGGATGACAACAGCAAGAAGAGGGCCAGACAGTTCGTACATGGTTGCCCATACCTTCCTGGTGACCATCGAATCCAGTTTGGCCTGCGCGTTGATTCCGAGGTGTTGGTCATGGTTAGTTTGAAGAACCTGCTTCGGGACAACATGCCGATTTGGCGCTCGGCAAATGGCATCATCATGTCAGCGGGCCGCGACGGCAGTATTCCTCCGACCCATATCGTCCAGCTGATCGGTATTCTGCCCAACCGCAATTGCATGTGCAATCGTGTGGGACAAATATGGGTCAATCCCTTATACTTGCAAGACAGCAATCAGCCGTACCCGGGTGGTAATATTTATATTAAAAAGATGTGCGAATTTCGGAATGACGCATCATATTTGAAGGATTGGTTCATCCCAAAGACCCCCTACATATTGAAGTGTCCCGATCCGGCTCCCGCTCAGGAAGTCGAGTTCTTAACAGCGCTCATGATACAGGACGCGCGTCACGCGGGGGCACCTGCAGGGGGATCTGATGGATCCTGGATGCAGGCTCAGAACGCGGATGCGACAGGTATTAGTTCAAGTGGCATCACGCCCTCCGACACGCTGTACGTCAACGATCCGTGGCGTGCTCATGTACAACAATTGCCAGTACCCGCAGGGGAACCTGCTTTATTTGGTCAGATGAGCAGAGCTACCACACCGTTTGGTACTCCACAGAGTGCTGTGAGACTAACAGCCTACAGGCGAGGCTCCATAGCATTCGACTTGATCCGCAGCTCTATCAGGGTTTACAGGCGACATCGCCATTTGCATCGCCACGTCCACATGCGGGGCAACCTTCTTCTCCTGGCCAATATGCTGTACAGAGAACCGAGAATTCGGTTGGTCAGCAAGAATGGATGTTTCGGCAGATGCGCGAAGCCGCTCAGAGCATGCGTAGGGGCGGCATTGACCTCCCTAGCGCCAACTGGACGCCGCCTTGGGAGTATGTTCCAGATCCAAATCCATCACCGGACAACCCCAGTCGGTTTGGATACGTGCCAGCATTTTTCAGTCATCCGACATGCGATCCAACGGCTGCTGACCGTCCAACAGCAGCACCGATGGATTACCCACTCTATCTTGACTATCACGCTCAGGTGAGTGGTACTCCCCGAGTGGGGAACACAGCCCGAGAATCCGTATGTCCGGGCGGCGGCCGACGATTGCAACCAGTCTCAGCTGACGCGTGGCTAAGGCAATGCATCAGGTGTGCCAGGCACGATCCCTCACTCTGGATATCTGGCCGCCCCCATGGATCAAGATGTGCAGCAACAGGCCCCAGGCCTGGTACTGCCATCGGCCATGGGGGGCTGCGCGCTGAGATCCTGGCCATACATGAGGCGCAGCAGGCCAACCAGGCGATGCAATCTGCCCGCCGGCGTCGAAACCAGGAGCGTCAGGCCAATAGATTGCTGAGCCGCGCGGGGCAACCTGCTATTTCCAATGCAGCAGGGACACCTGCGATCAGTCCAGCCACGCTTGCAGCAATGCAACCACCGACGGTTTCACCGATTCAATACGAGGCTTGTGAGACAACTCTGGAGCGTGAGACGCGTATCAGGCCATCGGCAACACCGCCCACCATCAGTGACGGCGACTTCAACAAGTGTGCCATATGTCTGGACCATTTCATGAACCACGATAAAGTCTGGAGGATCCAGTGCATCCAAATATTCCACGCACAGTGATGGGATCGAGTTGCACATGCTCATGTGGATAGACAGCTGGCTGGGAACATGGAAGGTTCCGCGAGTGAGGCCCCCTGCGCTATCTGCAGGGGTGTTGGCTTAATGACTGCCGAGTTCCACTGCGCCCTTGCCGGAGATCAGGAGTCACTCAACCCGTCATGAAGATATTCTTTCAGGGGCGGACGAGCTCGGGGGCCTCCGCGAAGAGCTCAAACGCGTCGCGGCGATGATGACGGGCAACGCGGTAGTCTCGATGACGACACCAGCGGGGCAACTTGCATCATCAGCCAGCGCGGGGCTAGTAACGGAGGCAACCACGCTGGCAGGGACACCTGCTATAGACACGCCTATGCCACTAGTGGCAGAGACCGCCAACAACGCAGGGACACCTGCTAAATCAGCACCACCTTCGGCGCCAGTGAACGATACGTGGTTGAGGCGTATGGAGAGGGCTACTGACAGGAGCGCTCAGTGGCTTCAGTCTCCACACACGCACATGCCATATGGGCGAGACATTCGTCCGCGCAATCGGCGCAGGACGGAGAGCCCTGCAAGCGTGCGTGGTGGCAATAGTGCCATACTCGAACGCGACATGCTGCATGCGGTGTTTATGGTAAATACGGATGGCCAAATGGGCATGCGCGCGGATGAGGACACGTTCCTGAACCTGCCCACTACCTCCGCATCACACCCATATACATGTGGCGAATATCCTACAGCCTGGACCAGCGAAAGGAATCCCACTACGGAAGAAGAGGCTCGTGGATATATGAACGTCTTTACATCTTTGTCACGAAACGACTGGGCGTTGGAGCAGAAGCGCCGCAAAGGCACGCACGGCGCGACATTGTTTGAAGTGCCTGGAGTATTTGGTGAACGCCACGAATTAGCCTTGGCAGCTAACAGTGGAACTATGATAATTGGCATGTTGACCATCATTCTGGATATTGGCAGTAATATTAGCCTCATTGGTTTAAAGACGGCACAGACCTTTGAACAGGTATCTCGTTCCCACGGACATGCCATCAAGAGGCTGAACCTGACGAAGAGGATCTCCGTGTCAGGAGTGGGACATGGCGCCGCGATATGTGATCAGTCCCTGCGCTGCAAGATTGCGTGCAAAGAAAGGGGAGATCCGGCGGGGGCACCTGCTGCGCCGGGACTTGACACCTACTAAGCACATGTAGCTGAGGGTTCTGGGGAGAACCGCCCTGCGATCCTGGGTCGGAGGAGCATGTCCAACATGGGGGCCATCCTGATCCTGGAGCAGGGGCGCGAGAAGATGATCATCCCTGGCGCGGAGATGCACAAGATCCTGTTTGGAAAAGGTGCCAGAGTGCTTGATTTGATGAAGACACCTTCTGGACATCCGGCACTCAAGGCTGACGAGTACGGGACAGCTACTGAGGACACAGGGTCGATGTCGTTGACTATCACGGCCAATCCTCATTGCGAAGATGATCCATTGCTCGTCAAAGAGGCATCTGATCCAGAGCTAACCGCAGGGACACCTGCTGCGAGTGATGCCCACGCATATATGATGTCACAAGATACAAAGGGCATCAGCTTCTCCATCGACGAGGAGACTTTCGCTTTCACGATCCAGTCTTTGGCGAATAACACTTTGGAGACCTGGTATCGTAGGAATACGTCCTTCGGGACTGACCCTACCTCGGCTGACAAGGACTTCGCCTTGCGCAATTTGCAGGCGAAGGTATATCAGGCCATTTACGAGGAGGGCGCGAAGTGGACGCCGCCCGATGCGCAGGCAGGGGCACCTGCGGAAGGGGATGATGCCGCTGAGAAGTTTGATATCTTTACTTCGAGCAGCGGCTCTGCAGCGCAGCATGGCACAGGCATTTGGACGCCCCCATCGCCAAACGAGTGATGGGGGCAGGCGCGTGCCACGGCCACTCGCGCTTGTTCAGACAGGCCGAACACTCAACTCAGGTACCGTCAGCAAGCGCGGGGAAACCTGCACTCTTTTCCCAGGCACCGGCTGTGCGCGCCAGGGACCGCGGCCAGCCCAGATGCGCGGCTGCCACGACCAGCAGTGGACCCGGCTGTGTGGCCGCTGCAGAATATGAAGGATTATCGCATCATTATCACTCCCGCGCATTTGTTATCGAAGATATACGGACAACTTGCGCTGAACTCCGAGCCCGTGGCTACATGTGTGACCGTCTTAGACATGCAGAGGTAGTGATTTCCACTGGTGCACAGTATTTGGGTGCATTAGTTACTCTCGGGTGATTACCAACTGTTGTGGGTGGCAGCACCTGCTGATTAGCGTGCGAGACTGCCTGGCAAGAGGGCAGGGCCGCACTGCCAGCGCATCCAAAAATTGATGTCCAAAGCTCGGGCTCTACGTATGACTACTGTGCTTGTGGGGCCACCAGGATGCAAGGTCCCATGCGAGAAGGTATTGAAGATCTTGGTTTACGAGTCATGCGCGTGCGTTTCTGCCACTTCGGCCTCAAGCACGACCGCGCTAACATGTTGCCCAGCGGGTCACATCTGCAAGTGGCGACTACTTGTGCGCGCATCCCGACCAACCTATGGCGATGCACACGCAACATAGCAGGGAAACCTGCACAACCTACTGAGAATATCTTAGATTGGCGCGGGCAAGGTGCTCAGAAGGCCGAACGGCGCAACAAGACGCCAGCGATCATGACCGCAAGGTTAATTGACCAGATGGATCTACATAAGACGCAGAGAAATCCCACAAGCGCTGTACATCTTAGTATCCATACTCGAGTAGATACAGGAGCTCGAACCTACGTTCTGTCTCCCATGAATGGCCCCGAGTGGGGCCATGTTGTTAGACGGGTGACGATGAACCTGGACGACAACACGATCATCCAAGACAACGAGATCCAGGACCAGCCTATCGGGTACAATTACAGCGCGCCATTACCCAAAGTTGTTACCAACATTCGTACCCGACTGCACTGGGGGCAGCCGGAACCGACTCTCGTCGGAGACGGAAGCTCACGTCTACGCTCAAGGCGAGTGGCGATCATCGATGACGATCGCCCCCCTCCCCCTTCGATTGAGCGCGGCCGCGTGCTCCCCTCTATTCCCGAATTTCCGACACTCGGCTCACCTGGGGCGGAACAACAGACAGCACTACCAACCGATGCCATGCCGGACTTAAACAGAAAGAAAAACAGAAAGCAGGCAAAGAAGCAGGCATCAAACCACGCAAGATACCCAAAATAGTCTAGGAAAGTAACGGCGACTGTGGAGATGACCTGAAGGGGCTCGGATGTAGCGCGTACTACATCGGCGTACCTCTTGACACCGACACGGAAAGTGACGATGAATAACTGACTTTCATCACACTACTTGCGGGGCAACCTGCTGAATCTTATGCAGATGTATTCTCCATAATCCCCACCTTGTGCTATGGGCGACACAATGAGGTAGATGTGTTAGAATTGCGTGTAGGAAGTGGAGGCATCTCTCAGCTAGCATTAAACCGAGGTCTGTCCTCAGGGGGAAACCTCGACAACCGTACCTTTGTTGACCTTGGCAACAAGGATGTTCAAGATGCAGCGATGCACTATTTAGACATTTGATTTGTCAAGGTTGTCATGCCACAGCCCAACTGCAGAACAACTGGGTTGCCTTCCTATTTCAATGCGCAGGTTAACTACGACACTTGGCATGGACATCGTAATGAAGATTTGCCACATGCCAAGTTATGTGGGAAGGTGGCGGTGCGTCAGAATGATCTTCGACGGTTCGACTTACGAGAATACCCAATGGGAACTTGGGTGGATCAGATTCCACCATGGACTACGTTGGCCAAACGCAAGGGCACTTGCAAGGTGAACATGGATCAATGCACTACTGGCCTACGTGACTCCCATGGGGTACTGATACGAATGCCTGCGGAGATTATGGCCAACCTTCGTCTTTTACTCGCCACTTTTGAACGACAACGATGTACTGGCCATCATCAACACGCGTCGGTATGTAACAAAGAACTGTCCATGGCTGCACAACGTACTCCAAAGATGCAGTCGCTTTTCGTCGAGGCTGTTCAGATCGCGCACGATCTCTTCCAGGTAACTCGTGATCCTTTCCATGGCTACCCGCGTTCGTCCACCGTGCTGGTCACCAACGTGAGGGGGTGCGTCTTGGATGACCCGAGTCTCCCTCGGCAGCCTGATGGTTCGATTGCAAGACCACCGTCGGGAGGGCTCGGGTGCCCCGCATGCGCGGACAGCGTTAACATGCATTCTCCCTCTCATGATAGAGATCCGAGACATTGCAGGTGGTGCGATAAGGACGACTACCATTGGGAATGTCCGAGCTGCAAGAAGAACGATGGGAAAAAAACAAGCCTGGACACGTGTTAAAACCTGGCAAATGCAAGTTTGCCAAGCCTTGGAAGCTGCCCGACAATCATCGACAGATACCACCGGTTCCTGCCGAACTGGCAGCAGGACCTGCACCGCTAGCTCCTGCTGAATTAGCAGCAGCACCACCACCCGAGGCGCCAGCCGCATCACCACTTGCGCGGCTAAGAGCACCGAGACCCGGCCCCAGAGCTGGACCTACAGCGGGCGCAAGCAGTCACGTCATTACTGTAGGAAGTCATGCTGCTGAACCTGCTGCAGGGCAACCTGCCTCGAGCGGAGCTGGTAGTTCGGACGACCATCTCCGACCACCACAGGTTAGAGTCAGACGTGGGACAACAAGGTGGAGAAGCACCTCCTCCACCACCAGCGGGTATCCCTGCTGCGCGACCACGACTACCAGACTGGTCACGGACGGTTCGATGTACAATTCAGCTTGCAGAATTTACGAAGCCTTGACCCAGCGTGGTACCACGCGAGTTGCGGAAGCTACACTTGCGTTGGTTCCATGCGAAAGAGCCCAAGATGATATTCACCTTAAGCAAGATAGGTCTGGACAGTGTCAGACTCAACCTGATTAAAGGTGTCTGCGACACATGTCGAGAGCGCAGAGCCTGGGACAAGCAAATTTAATGAGGAAGTGGAATGCGATCTGATGTTTTACAGACAAGAACGCAAGATCTTCCATGTCATCGATCGCTGTATACGATATGCTACTGGGCTTGATATACCAGACAAGGCTATGATAAGTATCCTGGATGCATATCATCAGTGCTGGATGCAGTTTGGACCTGCGAAGGTATTCTATGATGATGGAGATGCCCGTAACAACGACACTGCGAAAGCAGTCCTTAAGGCAAAAGGCACGGAACTTAGGATACGTGCGCGTGGACAGCACGCTACAACGATCGAGACCAGAAATGGCATCCTACGTCATCTACTTCACGTCATGGAAGCTGAACTCAACAGGTTAGCTATACCTCTTGTGTTCACTCGACTACTGCACGAGGCCCTGTTCGCCGCCAACGCGTTCACCTTCTATGACGAGGTGTCGCCATATAACGCTCTGTTTGGACGGCAACCAGCAATGCTCCCTGGCTTATCTGTCTTGGACCACAAGCAGCCAACGGAAACGTCGGACCACTCTCGTGAACAGACGATACGCAGGGTATGTTTTGAAGCTATCACAGAGGCCACAGCAGTAGTTAAGACGAATCGTGCCTTACGCATTAAAACGATCATTACTGGTCAGCACTATTACGATGAAGGAGACTTGGTCGATTATCATCGCCCCACGACCACGAAGGATGACTGGGGAGGCTGGAATGGCCCGTTCCCAGCTGTAAAGAATGATCCCGAAAAGGGGTCAGGTCATCACCCGAGTGGGCAATCGAGATGTTCAGGTACAGCACGGCGATGCAAGACATTCATGATACATTGAGGCGCTGATAGCCCGAGAGATTGGCTTCGACAACACTGCGCTACGCACAGTGTTAAATGTTCGTTGCCAGCCTATCGGCGGGGGGACCTGCTTTGACTGCAAGCCGTCTATCTCCCAAGGTACACTTAGCTTTACAGCACTTTATCAGAATCTTCTTTCGCATTGAGAATGTAGTCTCAGTCAAGCGAGTCAAGAGTATGCATAAGCTGCCTCCGGCTACTTATGCCGACATGTGCACATCGGTCCACTGCGATAACGGCGTGAACAGGATTCCACTATTACGAAGCAGAAGGCACGGCTCTGACTATACACGATATAACTGGATCAGCTCATTCGAGAATTATTCAATGCTTGAAGTCCACTGAACCTCAAGCAGGGTTTGACCAGGACATGTCAAGATTTGAGGAATTGGCAGATACACCGACACCGGAGGGAACCACAAGAGAAGCCTCAGAAGCCGAACTACCACATGACGACGGGCGGCTTTGTACGATTTACGAAGAATCAGAGGCTCATCTTGAGTCGCATGTTATGGAAGTGCGGTTTGCAGAACTACAACAGGAAAGGGAACTGCTGGGGGCCACTCCACCAGAGAACCTCTTTGCCATACCTACACAAATGGTTCCAGATCAAAGTGCGCTGATCACTGTAGCTGATGAGCAGCGGGGACATCTGCCGAAGTGGGGGCGCACTCGCGACTCTGATACCGAGGAGACGTACTACGTCCAAATGTCCACCATGGTCGAAGACGACAGCTACGGACTGGACTCAGATGAAAATGGTCGATATGTCGAACTCTGCTTTGCGACAGAAATGTCAAAGGTAGTCCTGTCCGAACAACAACATATGATACTAGATGCCGACCGGGTGGCCACTATGCGAGTATACGTAACCGCCGCTGCAAAGCGAGCTGTGGTCGTCAAGGAAGACGACCTCCTCGCTAAAGCTGACGTCCAGGCGAATCCCGATAAAGTATCGAAGGCCCTCTACACCGAACTCAAGACATGGTTTGATAACAAGTTCTTTAAGATGCAAGATATAGCTACAGCGTCGAACATCATGACTTCGAGATACGCGCACAAATGGAAGTTCGTGAAGAACGAAAAGGGCGAGATGGAACGCACCACCAGACTACGCTTGTTTCTCCGAGGTCTCACGGATCTTGAAGCCTTCGACGTAGAAACATGTTTGGGAACAGCGCGACGGTCAAGCCAGAGGCTACTCGCTAGCACGGCAGCGTGCAAGAAGCAATGGATCATTGCTTCCCTCGACAAGATGGCCATCCTGAAGGGGCTGACTTATCAGGAACTTGCTGAGGCTACTGGTGCAAAGGAAAGTGTGGCGTGTTTTACTTTGGCGCCTGGATCGGCCACAGTGCTCCGAACTCTCCCAGGATTCGAGCGCTATGACGAGTCAAAGCACTGCCTACAGTGCTTGAAACCAGGCACTGGCACCAAAGACGCACCACGGGCTTTCTCACTTAAGCTCAGAAGGACCACCGGAGGCTTCGGTCTACGACCCACGTCCTACGACGAGGAGTTCGAGACGAGCAACAACCTGCTCACGGCCAAGCATGTTGATGACATTAAGGTGGCCGGTACTGAGGACACCATTGACATGCATGTCAAGTGCGTTGAAGATACCTTTGGTAAGTGTAAACTCAACAAGCACACGTGCACCAATTTTGCTGTGGTATACACCAAGGACGAGGACGGCAATGTCACTTTGGACCAAGATGAATACATCAAACAGCTCCGTCCTATACAACATCCCGAATTGACTGGCGCCGGCGCTGACGCTCAGGCAACCGAGATGGTTGCAGACGTGTTCGTCAGCCTCAGGGGCGCGCTGGCGTATGCATTAATCACTCAGGCGTGGTTGATGGTGCACGATGTTTCTCTGCAGCCGTCTGACATCCAAGTGCGACGACTGAGCGCGATCACCGGGAAGCTACAGGCCTGCCCAAGGAAGATCGTCTACCAGGCGATGGATATTACGGGCGAGGTCGACCCACATAGCGACTCAGGATACCGACGCCTGAGTGGAGACGCCTGCGACGACGTCAAAGGCTATGGTATTCGAGGGGCAAACCTGTTACGACGTGGAAGCGCGCCATCTGGTAAGCCTGTCGTTCACTTGATCGATGCGCACTGGAAGTCTCACCGCTTGCAGGTCCGCTCGAGCTATTCAGCAGAGACTAGCAGCAGCCCGTAATTTGAAGGATTGTTATCCCGCGATTGTGACTCTGCGCGAGCTTCACGCAGGGCCGCTCGCGCCCACTCAGTTGAAATATATACTTGAGTTGGGTGGCCTGAGCATCAAGGTCACCTTGGCCATGGATGCCGAATCTGTTTTAAGTCCTTGTCAAGCAAAGACTTGAAGAAGCCGACTGCGTGTACCCTTTCAGGACACATCAGTTGGATACGATAGATGATGGAGCGTGGGATCGTGCACATCATCCAGTGGTGCGACACCCGCGATCTGACCGCGGATGGTCACACCAAGGGGAGCATCGACAGAGAAATGCCCTTACAAGTCACGGGAGGCATACAGGCCTTCAAGTATGACCTAAAGAGACATACTCCACATCGGGCCGGCCAGACATCAAGTTCTGACGCCGCCTGATGAGTGCGTCAAGTACAGAACTGTACAAGCGAGGCAACTTGGGAGCGGGTATACCTTTTGGCCCGCTCTCTTTCTTCTGTACTTGTGTACACTAGCTGCTGTGCCTGCTGTATAGGGGCGACGGGCTCACGCTTCGCCCCCCCCCGACTCTAAAGCGAGCTGAGGGACGCAAGGAGTGGAAGCGAGCGTGCGCCGGCGGCCGCGTCGGTTCAAGCGGCCGGGCGGCCGGCCGCCCAAATATGACTGTGCTTCATTGCGAGGCACACAATCGCTATCGAGACCAAAAGGATCGTCCTGCTGCTTGAGATGGCACATCCTCTCCTACTGGGACTATCATCACTACGGTACAACAGAGCTGGAGCTTGGCTTCGCTGAAGGCGAAGCTGCTGTCTGGGCCTCCCAGCCCCCTTCAAACTTCTTCGGGCCCTCTTGGAGGACCTCTTGGAGGCCTCTTGGGCAGTCCTGGATGCTTCTTGAGCGCACTTGGAGGTATCTTGGACCCTCTCAGGCCGTCTTGGAGGCCGTCTTGGATCATCTTGGGCGGACTTGGAGGCCATCTTGGGCCATGTTGGAGGCCATCCTGGGCCAACGTGACCATCTTGGAGGCCATCTTGAGGCGTCTTTGGGGATTGTTTGTGGACGTTGAGGTCGTTCGCAGGCTTTCCGCAGGGCCGGCGGGGCGCTCCGAAACGCCAGGGGGAGTTCTTTTTGAAAAAAGAGCCAAAACCAAAACCGATAGGATTCACCACGCCAGGCACCCCTGCGATGAATCGACAGGGGGCGGCGGGGGCGGCGGATCGAAGACGCCTACGGCGAATCACCGCCGCCCCCTGCCTTTTTGGAAGCGCCTATGTGGCCGAACGTTGTGGCCAGACCTGCCAAGCTATCGGACCATGTGTTCCGCGATTTGGTTTGGAAAGCCTTCGGGGAACACGTGGGCATTTTGACAGTCATCTTGGCCGCCTGGAGGCCATTTTGACCCTTTCGGGCCTTCTTGAAGGTCGTTTTGGAGGGCTTTTGGGCCGTTTTGGAGGCCAGTTTCAGCGTCTTGGAGGCCTCTTGGGCCGTCTTGGGGGCCTCTTGGGGCCGTTTTGGGCCTCTTGGGCGATCGTTTGGGGGGCACTTGGGCCGTCTCGGGCGGTCGGAAGGCCGAACAAAAAGCAAATGCTACAAACCCTTCAGAATTCATTGGACATCAATAGTGTTTGCCGTGTCGGGCCTTCCTGGAGGCCCACTTGGAGGCCTCTTGGGCTGTCTTGGGCCATCTTCGGGCCATCTTCGGCCGTCTTGGTGGGCCCCTGGCCAGTCCGACGCCGTCGAAAGCCGTTTTGGGGGCCTCTCTGGGGGCCCCTTGGTGCCGTCGTGGGGGCCTCTACGGCCGTTCTGGGGCCATTTTGGAGGCCTCTTGGGAGATCTTTGGGCGATCTTTGGGGGCTCTTGGGCCATATCGGGCCGTCGGAAGGCCGAAACGAAGGACATGTCAAAATCCTTCAAAAACCTACGGAACATCCGTGTGTTTGGCCTTTTCTGGCCTTCTCGGGGGCCTCTTGAGCCGTCTTGGGCCAGCTTCGAGCCAATTTCGGCCATCTTGGTGGGCTCCTGGCCCGCCTGACGCCGTCGGAAGCCGTTCGGGGAGCCTTTCTGGGCCGACTTGGAGGCATCTTGGAGGCCATCTTGGGCGTCTTGGAGGCCATCTTGGGCGTCTTGGAGGCCTCTTGGGCCGTCTTGGGGCCCTCTTGGGGCCGTCTTGGGGGCCTCTTGGGCCGTCACGGGGCCATCTTTGAGGCTTCTTGGGCGATCTTGCGGCGATCTTGGGGGTCCCTTGGGCCGTCTGGGCCCGTCGGAAAGCAGAAAAGGCGAAAATACCAAAAGCCTTCAAAAACCGAAAGAAAATCAATGATTTTGCCTCTTCGGGCCTTCCTGGAGGACTTCTTGGAGGCCTCTTGGGCCGTCTTGGAGGCCTCTTGGGGGCTTCTTGGGCCGCCTTGGGCCATCGTCAGGCTATCTTAGGCCGTCTAGGATGAATCTTGACTCGTCTGGGAGGCATCTTGGAGCCATCTTCGCCGTCTTGGAGGCCATCTTGGCCGTCTTGGATGCATCTTGGAGGCCATCTTGGGCCGTCTCGGAGCCATCTGGAGCAGGGAAAACCTTTGCAACCAGGTTTTAAGATCCTTTCCGGGTGGCCGGCGGGACGGGCCGAAGCCCCAGGGGGAGTTCTTTTGGAAATAGAGCCAAAACCAAAACCGAGAGGGTCCAGCACGCCAGGCACCCCTGCGATGAATCGACAGGGGGCGGCGGATATCGAAGACGCC
Organism: Prorocentrum cordatum; assembly: GCA_963575745.1. Taxonomy (NCBI): domain Eukaryota; class Dinophyceae; order Prorocentrales; family Prorocentraceae; genus Prorocentrum; species Prorocentrum cordatum. The sequence continues at coordinate 35,398 of CAUYUJ010021450.1, forward strand.
TACGGCGAATCACCGCCGCCCCCTGCCTTTTTGGAGACGCCGATGTGGCCGAAAGTTGGATTAGAGCTTGGCCAAGCTATCGGACCATGAGTTCCCCGAGTCGGTTTGGAAAGCTTTCGGGGAACACATGGGAGAGAATGATTATGAACAGGAAGAGGAAGAGGAAGAAATAGAGTAGGAGGATGAGGGTTGTTAGGAGTCTCTTGGGGCACCCTTGGGGTCTGTTGGGGGCTTCTTGGGGGCCTCTTCGAGGCCTCTTGGAGGCATCTTGGGGGCCTCCTTGGGCCTCTTGGGGGCCTTTGGGGGCTTCCTGGGGGTCTCTTTGGCCGTCTTAGGGCGTTCCTGGTCCGTCTGACGCCGTCTGGAGCCGTCTTGGGGGCCTCTCTGGGCCGTCTTGGGGCCCTCTTGGGGCGCTTCAGGGCCGTCTTGGAGGCCATGTTGGGCGTCTTGGAGGCCTCTTGGGCCGTCTTGGGGCGCTCTTGGGGCCGTCTTGGGGGGCCCTTGGGCCGTCAGAGGGCCTTCTTGGAGGCCTCTTGGGCGATCTTGGGGGCCTCTTGGGCCGTCGGAAGGCCGAAAAGAAGAAAACGCAAAAAAACTTGAAAAACCTAAGGAAAACCAATGATTTTGGCCTCTTCGGGCTCTCCTGGAGAACGTCTTGGAGGCCTCTTGGGCCATCTTGGAGGCATCTTGGGGCCATCTTGGCCGTCTTGGAGGGCATCTTGGGCCGTCTTGGAGGCATCTTGGAGCCATCTTACCCGTCTTGGAGGCCATCTTGGCCGTCTGGGAGGCATCTTGGAGGCCATCTTGGGCCATCTTGGCCGTCTTGGAGGCCATCTTGGGCCAAGTTGGGGCAACAAAGGCATTGACAGACGGATTTTGGGAAAATTACGGGTGGCCGGCGGGACGGGCCGAAGCCCATTGGGGAGTTCTTTTAGAAAAAGAACCAAAACCAAAACCTGAATCGTCCAGCACGCCGTGCACCCCTGCAAGCAGGGGGCGGCGGATCGAAGACGCCTACGGCGAATCACCGCCGCCCCCTGCCTTTTTGGAAGCGCCTATGTGGCCGAACGTTGAGGCCAGACCTGCCAAGCTATCGGACCACGTGTTCCCCGAATCGGTTTGGAAAGCCTTCGGGGAACACGTGGGCATCTTGAAGGTCATCTTGGCCGTCTTGGAGGCCTCTTGGGCAAGCTTTGGGCGATCTTTGGGGCTTTTTGGGCCGTCTCGGGCCAGCTTCGAGCCAACTTCGGCCATCTTGGTGGGTTCCTGGCACGTCTGAAGCCGTCGGAAGCCGTTTGGGGGGCCTCTATGGGCCGACTTGGGGCCCGCTTGGAATGCTCCAGGGCCGTCTTGGAGGCCATCTTGGGCGTCTTGGAGGCCATCTTGGGCGTGTTGGAGGCCTCTTGGGCCCTCTTGGGGCCCTCTAGGGGCCATCTTGGAGGCCACTTGGGCCATCATGGGGCTCTCTTGGGGGCCTCTTGGGCGATCTTGGGGGCTTCTTGGGCCGTCTTGAGCCGTCGGAGAGCCGAAAAGGCGCAAATGCCAAAATCCTTCAAAAACCAATGGAAAATCAATGATTTTGGCCTCTTCGGACTCTCCTGGAGGACCTCTTGGAGGCCTCTTGGGCCGTCTGGGAGGCCTCTGGGGGGCCTCTTGGGCCGTCTTGGGCCGTCTTGGACTCTCTTGGGCCGTCTTGGAGGCCGTCTTGGACCATCTCGGGCGGACTTGGAGGCCATCTTGGGCCATCTTCGCGATTTTTTGAGGATGTCCCGAGCGAAACGGCCGTTCTTGGAGGATTTTTTGCGGTCGTTGAGCACGTTTGGGGAAATTCCGGGTGGCCGGCGGGTTCTGCCGGAGCCCACTGGGAAGTTCTTTTGGAAAAAGAACCAAAACCAAAACCTGAAACGTCCAGCACGCCGTGCACCCCTGCAAGCAGGGGGCGGCGGATCGAAGACGCCTACGGCGAATCACCGCCGCCCCCTGCCTTTTTGGAAGCGCCTATGTGGCCGAACGTTGAGGCCAGACCTGCCAAGCTATCGGACCACGTGTTCCCCGAATCGGTTTGGAAAGCCTTCGGGGAACACGTGGGCATCTTGAAGGTCATCTTGGCCGTCTTGGAGGCCTCTTGGGCAAGCTTTGGGCGATCTTTGGGGCTTTTTGGGCCGTCTCGGGCCAGCTTCGAGCCAACTTCGGCCATCTTGGTGGGTTCCTGGCACGTCTGAAGCCGTCGGAAGCCGTTTGGGGGGCCTCTATGGGCCGACTTGGGGCCCGCTTGGAATGCTCCAGGGCCGTCTTGGAGGCCATCTTGGGCGTCTTGGAGGCCATCTTGGGCGTGTTGGAGGCCTCTTGGGCCCTCTTGGGGCCCTCTAGGGGCCATCTTGGAGGCCACTTGGGCCATCATGGGGCTCTCTTGGGGGCCTCTTGGGCGATCTTGGGGGCTTCTTGGGCCGTCTTGAGCCGTCGGAGAGCCGAAAAGGCGCAAATGCCAAAATCCTTCAAAAACCAATGGAAAATCAATGATTTTGGCCTCTTCGGACTCTCCTGGAGGACCTCTTGGAGGCCTCTTGGGCCGTCTGGGAGGCCTCTGGGGGGCCGGGCCTCTTGGGCCGTCTTGGAGGCCGTCTTGGACCATCTCGGGCGGACTTGGAGGCCATCTTGGGCCATCTTCGCGATTTTTTGAGGATGTCCCGAGCGAAACGGCCGTTCTTGGAGGATTTGTTGCGGTCGTTGAGCACGTTTGGGGAAATTCCGGGTGGCCGGCGGGTTCTGCCGGAGCCCACTGGGAAGTTCTTTTGGAAAAAGAACCAAAACCAAAACCTGAAACGTCCAGCACGCCGTGCACCCCTGCAAGCAGGGGGCGGCGGATTACTGGCCTTCGGCTCATCCCGCCACCGTGCCTGGGTTGTGGATATGACGCCTATTGGATGTTCGTTGAGATCTCGTGGGAGGCCTCTCGGGGGCCTCAGAGGCAGTTTTGAAGCCTCTTGTGGGCCGTTTTGGGGCCTCTTGGGGGCCTCTTAGCGCCTGGGGGCTTCTTGGGCGCCTCTGGGGGCCTCTTAGGCTCTGATTTTCGGTTCGTGTTCCTTCTCTGGGCCCCTGATGGGCCATCTTGGGGCCCTTCTGGGCCGTCTTGGGCGCCTCTTGAGCAGTTTCTGGACGCTCTTAGACCGCCTTGGGGCCCTTTTGGGCCGTTTTGGGGTGGTCTTTGGGACCTCTTGGTCCGTCTTGCAGTGTCCGAAAACAGACGAGGCGAGAACGCCAAGATTTTTCAAAAAGATAAGTAAATCAATGGCCTTTGGGGTGAATTTTGAAGATTCACTACTACAGAACGAAAAGTGAACGTACTTGGGACGCTGATTGCGACTAACGTGATGTATTCGTTGAACTCTGTCTGGCTAAACAAGAGCGTCAGACGACGTTTGGATGGGTTCCAGGCGCGGTGCCTTCGCCATGTTCTGAACATTCCTCATTCGTAGATCTCAAGAGCGTCCAACAAGACTGTGCTACAACAGGCGGGGGCGAGACCCTACAGTGTTCAACTACTTCAGCATCAATTTATGTGGTGCGGGAAGCTTGGCCGCACCAGCGACGCAGACGTGCTCCGAAAACTGACCTTCTAACCAGGCAGCGTGAGACCGATCACAGATACTCTTGCGTGGAAGCGTGGGCGCCCCAGGCACGAGCGGGCGAAGTGTTTGTACCAGAAGATACGAAACTGTTTCGAGTATGATTCGGCTCTTTCCCCCAGTGCGTTGCAAACAAACGACAATGGTGTAGTTTTGTAACAAAGTTCGTTGACGAGCACGAGTGATGCTGCACTTCGCTTGTACTTGGTTGCTCCTCCTCTCCTCCCTCCTCCTCCTCCTCCTCCCCCTCCTCTGCACGCGTTTTTTTCTGCTTCACCGTCGTGCTGCGCGTCACCCTTCTGCTTCACAGTCGTGGGGCGTGCCGTCTTCCTGCATCACAGTCGTGATGCGATTTTCTTCTCTCGCTTCCGATGCGGTGCCATTCGTGCATTCGTCTGCCCGCGCGCCTTGCCGGAGGCAGCGGCCAGTAGCAGCAGCACAGTGTAACTCGTTGCTTCGCCCACGCGCTATTGAACGTATGGCTTCTTGACTTGAGTTGACGTGCGGCCCTATTGGGAGGCCTCTTGGATGCCTGTTGGGGCGTCTTGGAGGCCTCTTGGGCCATCGTGAGGCCATCTTGGGCGCCTTCGTGCGATCGTTCGACGTGTCGGGGGCAGTGTTGGACCGTCTTGGGGGCCTCTTGGAGCTCTCTTGGCCCGTATTCGTGCGCTCTTGGTCCCGAGACGGTCGGTCCAGCGGCGCGCACCAGCGTGCGGGGCATCTTGGCTGGCGACGAGGACTTCGACGCCACGCGCAGGCACTTGTGGAAGATGACGCGACGGAAGTTCTCCTCCGGCTGGGGCTTGCCAACCGAGATCCCCCTTTATCATCACCTATCCCGTCCTACCTCAGCGAGCCTGCCGCGCAGACCGCAGGCCTGGTCTTGCTCCAGGTTTGCGACCCCATGGATTTCGAGAAACCCATCGACCCATCCAAACGCCAGCTACCCCTCGACCGTTTCACGAAACCCGCCGAGCTGCTGACCGAGATCCACGCGCTGGCGCGCGCAGCTCAGCTCGCGCCAGGACAGGCAAACACGAGCCAGACGTTCGCGCTCGGCAAGAAGAAGGGCATTGCAGGCCCCCCAGGACTACGGTTACTTCATTGTTTCTGTCCACGTGGAAGGGCCTCGACCGACGCGTCGTCGACGCCGAGGGGGGGCCTGCATCCCACCAGAAAGGGCATGCGGCGGCATTCTGAGACGACGACGAGAAGCTATGAGGTGTCAATCGCCGACTGTGGCATCCAGAATCAGATCGTGCAAATAGACAGTGGTTGCAAAATCGCACGATCAACGATCGGCTTTCCAGAGTGGCGGGCGCGACGACCTCCTGCTCGTCGCGGGCGACCGCGCCGCGCGCCACCGCGCGCGGGGCGGCGACCCCGACGAGCGCGCCGCGCGCATCCACGCCAACGCCGAATTTCTCGCACAGCGCCGCACTGAGGTCGTCATGCGAGTTGCCACCCCGCAGCGCCGGCTATATCTACGATCGGGCAGCGGCGGCCTCATGGGCGACAGCAACGAGCCCGAATTCTTCCTGGCAAGCTACTGCACCAGCATCCACGAGTACAACGAGCTCACCCGCGCGATCTCCAAGTAATTACACGCTCACTCACAGCGACATGTTCTGGGGCGCCGTCCGCGTTGGCATCGGCTTCTTCATTGACGACCTCCTGATGACCCCGGCCGTCCCACCCAGGACCACCGCCGACGAGATCCGCAACATCAGCAACCTGGACGCCGAGTGCTTTGACGAGAGCGGCGACGCCTGGGAGCGCGGGCGGAATCGCACCATAGCCGAGATCGTAGTTGCAGCTGCGCGCTGGGGCATTACCCGCACACTGGCGAAGGACAATAGCCTGGCCGGGATTTTTTTTTATCAGAATTTCGGCACCTTGGCGGCATGTTCTCTGCGACTGGCAGTAACGTGGCGGAGAGACGTGAACGTATGCAAGCTGTGAACAAGGCTTGGATTCAGTGTAGTGGGTTTGGGCGCTCCAACGCTGGGTGGCGACCTCGTCGGCTTGTTCTTGGGGGGTGCGTTCGCAGCTACCTTTACACCGAGGCGGACTTTCAAGCCCTCAACTCGAGCCTTGTCGGCAAAATGTGACCCACGCTGGATGCACGAGCTCGCGCAGAAATACATGGGCAGCACAAATCATGGCCCACCCCGAATGCATGGTGGTATTGGCGATTGGCACCAGTTGGAACTCACCGCGCGCAGAATCTGTTTGCGGCGAGATATTTTGACGGAGATCCCACAGCACATCCACTTCCTCTGGATTTTTCGCACCCTGGCGGTCGAGGGCAAGTGAAACAACATCGTTCCCATCTTGAAGGACAACGGCGAGATCAACGCCGAGGCTCCTCCTGTCCACCCGTGGGCGCGGGAACTCTCTGACTTCTCAACGCGTTGCCCCCGCTGGACTTGGCCGCCGAATTACGCAATGAATGGCCACCCAGAATTATACGAGGAACTACGCGACACGCGCGCGGCACTGGGCCTGGCCTCACGCGCGGGATTTTCTTCTCGGACCTGGCACCCACGCGGCGCAGCATTGGAGGCGTCACTTCCCACGGAGCTCGAGGTCACCTACGCGGAGAGCGCTGCGACCGTCAAGTGCGAGATCAAGATGCAGAGCGGGGGGGCCCGTGGACGCGCGTTCATTTCGCTCTCGGCCCCTCGCGCACATCAGGCTCACAGCAAGGGGCCGAGTCGCCAGATGCGCAGCGCGCTCGCCACGGTGGTCGTCGATGACAAGTGCCTGGTCTGCGACGCTGTCTTCAGAGGCCGAGGCCACAACTCTCGGCGCGCGCTGAGGAGCTGGACCGCGCGCCGTTGCATTCGGTCCAACACCGCGCAGATGCGGCCGCGCGGGCCTCCTGGAAAGTTGGAATGTCCTTTCTGTCGCGTCGCATCGCCGTTTTCTTCGGAGACCCTTATATCGAGCCTGAAGCCGAGCGAGAGCGACGCCTTGAAGATATTGCACGCGCGACTTCGTCAGCACGGGCCAGTGCACCTGCCATTGCGCGTCGGTCGTCTGCGCCGCCCTCTCAGCACTACGCCGGCACGAGCGACCGACGAGGCGATCGCGACCCCGAGCGAGTCATGCATCGAGCCAGCACGACCAGCGTCAGAACCTCCTAAACGACGACTACACCACCTATGATAACGCCGAGACCAGCGCCGACGATGTCGGAACGGTTGCACCCACCGTTAACGCTTGGCTCAGTGGAGGCGCCTAGGCGCCATCTGCTTTCCCATGCGCCCGCGCTTGCCCATTCTTCTTACAGGCCGCGGATTGCGCGAGGCTCGCGCCCCGCGAAGCAGGGGCCAAGGCTGGGTGCCAGAACGCCGACGCCAGCTTCCACCGGGCGGGCGCGGCGCTCGCACAGCAAGGCCGAGGGCCCAGATCTTCGCCGCCACTCGCACCGAGGATGGGCATCGGCGCCCCGCGGCATCTTCGCCAGCGTCTGGGAACACCGGCTCCGCCGCCGATCGCGGCAAGAGCGTCGCCGCGGCAGCAGCGGCGGCCCCGCCGAGGACCGGAAGAGGAGGCGAGAGGCGCAACCGGGGCGACGAGAGGGACATGGCGCTGCAGGTGAAGTGCAAAGGTCCACGCGAACTTCTGCTACATCTACTCAGGCAGGCGCTCAACGACGCGCGGGGCGTCGGGGCGATCGAGGGCGCGTTGCTCGACGCGCTTACATCCCCGAAGAATCGCAACATTGTCATGGCGACCCAGCAGGAGCAGGGGGCGCGCGCAGAACGCGTCGACCAGCGCCGCGAGGGCGGGGGGAATGACCCTGACGCCCAGCCGCTCGGCCAACCTCACACGCTCCTCTTCGGGGCGACGCTGGGCGCGCTGGCGAGCACCCCAGAGGTGGGCGGCGCCAACATGACGGCCATCAGAAAGCTCGCGGGGGATTTCAACGCCCGCGAGAAGGCAGAGGACGCGGAGCAGCTCGCCAGGGTCTGAAGGGTCGCGACGACGGCGCAGGGCGACCAGGTGAAGCTGATCTTCAGTATCCAGCCGGACAGGAGGTTTCCGCTGCTGGGCGGACTTTGTCAGCCGGGAGGGCGCCATCTCCGGGGTGCCGCGCCGCCTGGCTACGTCGAGGAGGAGATTCAGGAGTGGGCGAACTGGCTTGAGGGGCATTTACAGTAAGCGTCAGAACGCTCGGGGGCCTACCGCCCGTGGGCTACGTCCGAAACCTGGTAGATACGTCGCCGCATTTTTGCGCCTAATCCTGCGACTTGGGCGCGTTGACTGGTGCATGGATACAGCAGTCGTCAGAGCACTCGGGGGCCAACCGCCCGTGCACTACGTCCGAAGCCCGGCAGGTTGCGTCGCCACAGTTTTGCGCCATGTCGACCGATGTGGGCTTGACCAATGTCCACGTGTAATTCAGTAGTGTCTCTTGGCCACTTCGTTGGCGATTTCGCTCGGCACTTTATGGTGGTGACGGGTATTTTGAGCGGCGGCGGCCCATGTTGACATCGAGGCGACGCCATCCTCACCTTTTCGTGGCCCGTGCTCGCGCGAAGGTCTATGGTGGTGGCCTTATCGTGGGTCTTGCCACTTTTGTGACGTATGAGACGTGAACGCTCACTGTCTGTGGGTGTCATGATTGTATTAGATGCTGAGTGAGGGCTAGCGTGACTCGAGAGGCTCCGCTTTTTGTGTCGCCTGGTCCTGAGCTTGCCGATTGTTGGTCGGCGGAGGCGCGCCCCGCCGATCGCGCGCTATGCGGGGCGGATTGGGCCGTCCTTTGCACGTGCGCGCACCGCGCAGCGGCGTTCGTACGCGCTCGACGCGGGCAGAGGGCTCTCCCCAGATCTCCTGCAGCGTCCCTCTCCCTGAGCCCCGTCTCTGTTAACAAACCGTCTTCGTCGCCACCATCATCATCATCATAATCATCATCATCTTCATCATCATCGCCATCGTCGTCATCGTCGTCGGCATCATCATCACCAGCATCAACATCATCACCCTGATCGCAATCCTCGTCGGCATCATCATCTTCATCGTTGTCATCATCATCGCCATCAGTATCATCTTCAGCAATAGCATCGTCGTTATCAGCATCGTCCTCACCATCGTCGACAGAATCATCGTCGCCATCGTCATCATCATGGTAGTCATCATCGTCATCGTCATCGCGTCACCATCGCAACCTACATCATACAAACCAAGCATCACGCCTGTCATATATTTATATACGTTATCAGAAAATCATATAATATTACATAATATATCATGATGTAATACAATGATGTATTATTGAATATAATACAACACGCGAGCATGTAATATAACCGGCCCCCAGGGCTCAGGGGCTCCTGGGCTTAAGGGGAGCACATTTTTCAAAATAACCCCCTCCCCAGGTAGCCATTTCAGCTCCGCAAGTCCGGGGCCCCTCCTCGGAGGGAGCCCTAGGGGCTCCGAAAGAGGGGTTCCTGGCATCGCGCGGGGGTCTGTTCAAGTGAGCGCGGGAGGCCTGTCCTGGTAGGGGCGGGAGGATGTTCTGGTGAGGGAGGGCGTGTTATGGTTCGGTTTCGTGGGACGCTGTTTTTCGCGTTGCCGGGACGGTTGTGGCTGTTTCTGGTGCGGTCGTCACCCGTCTTGGCTGGGGGTGAGGGTGGGCTGTGCCGTCCTCAGAAAGGCAAGAACCACATCTTTAGCCAGTGTGGCTCAAGCGATGAGGAGTTGGCCGGGCGGCGGGGGGTGCGGGAGGTTTGAGGGAGGGGGTCCAGAGGCATCTGAGTAATGAAGAGAACCCCATCTTTAGGATATGGGAAATAATCGGACAGGGCTAGGACGAGGATAAATCCGTTCCGGGGCGTTCCAGAACGCTTTCAAAGCGTCCCAGAATTCTCTAAAAAGGCGGCGGCGCCCGATACATCTCCCGTAGCGGCCAGATCTCCGAGATTCTCGATTTAACCTCGCCCGACATCATCCTCGTCCGGGCTTCGTTTTGAACAGCGGCATCTGTGGCCAGCATGGCTCAAGCGATGAGGAGCTGGCCGAGCGGCGGGAATGCTCCAGCCCGCGCCTCACGAGAGCGACGGGCTGCCGTTTATCGGAAGGAGCCGCTTGCGGGACTTCCTCGCCCGCTGGGAGGGCAATGCAGACGTCGAGGAACAGGGCCTGCGGCTGTTCCTGGAGGAGTACTTCCGAGCGCAGGAGGAGGCCTATCACGTTCTCCTCGACCTGGTGAGCCAGATATCCTATCACCTCGACTTCTGGCTCGACCGAATCACTCCGACGCACCGCAGGCCTCTTTGGCTCGGCCGCGTCGCCGGTCGCCTCACCGCGTTCCACCTCACGATGCTCGGCTGGACAGTGCAGCTGGCGTCGCCCGAAGCGACAGTCCGGAAGCTGAAGCGCCTGCACGGGGAGCTCTGCCGCTTGCTGGCCTTCACGCAGGTGTCCGCCTTCAGCCTCTTGTTGCTGGACATCGGCGAGGTGGAACGGCTGGCCGAGGCCATGTGTGAGGTCCCTTCGCCTGCTAATGGGGGTCAGCCATTTGGGGGTCAGGAATTGGGAAGCTCGACTCTTTGGATTTGCCTTGTTCGGGACCGTGTTGTTTGTCTCATAATGTACTTCTTCCTGGGCTTTTCCTTGGCAGTTCCTTTGGGAGTTCTTCGCCCGGGCCAGTATTGCCTCTCAGAAAGAATGTTTTCCCCAGTTTGCCCTTGCTGATTCTGACCCCAGAGTTCTGACCCCCAACAGCAGGCGGATGAGAGGTCTCGCAGCACCTGGCCTCTCAGGCGCGGTCGGCGGAGTACCTGGCCGTGGCCGCGTCGTGGCCCCTGCCGAGCTCCTCGAGCCTGCCTGCCCTTCCGGGCGTGCGCGGCGCCCGCCCTGCGCAGGGCAGCCACGAGGCCCCGGGCTCGCCCGGGCCCCGGGGCGCCTTGAAGGCGGCCCTGCGATCTTGCCACCTGCAGCTGGAGGAGAGCCGAGCGGCCATGAGGGAGGTCTCGAAGGAGAGACAGCTGCGTAAACTCGGAGGGACACCAACAATACCTCACCGTCAGCCCTGGCCAGGCCCATCCTGTGCCCTGGACTGGTGCATGGACCTCCAGGCCCAGGCCAGGTGGGCCTGTACACCAGCCCAGGGCCTAGGATGGGCCTGGCCAGGGCTGGTGGTGGTGGTGACTGTTTGCAGCTCTCCTGGTAAACCTAAGCTTTCAGCGGTCTGCGCAGATTTCTTGGATCTGCGCTGGGCCCCCGCCCTCCTGGTGGCGCCTCAGGCGCCGCCCCTGGGCGCGCTCTGCGCGTCCGGTAGGGAGGCTCAGCGCAGATCCAAGAAATCCGCGCGGACCTTCGAGAGCTTGTGTTTGTGCTGCGCGTTTTCCCTCAGAAGGTCGTGCGGAGCCTGGCGCCGCAGACCAGGCAGACTGGGCGGCTGCAGCACCTGTCCAGGTACCTATCTCGGCCACGCGGCGGAGTGACCCCTCGCCAGAGGGACCTCCGGTGCGCGGCCTTCGCGGGGGGCGCGTTCAGGCCGCTGCTGACGCATCGCGTGCGTCCATCGGCAAGCCGCGCACCAGCGGTCACTCTTGCCCGGGGCCGCCCCTGTCGCGTGGCCGGCCCTCGGTGTACGCCCTGCTGGCCCTCGCGGGTGCGTCCTGGACCTGGGTGATCAGCCACGCGCAGAGGGGGGGTGTGGGGGAGGGGGGAAGGCTTCTCAGAAGCACTGTGCTTCTCAGAAGGCGCGGGCCTGATGTGTAGATGCGGGGCCAGCGCCTTCCAAGAAGCAGCCTCCTTCTAAGGAGCCTTCCCCCTCCCCCTACCCCCCTGCGCGCGCCGCCAAGGTGAACTGCCGCGACCGCGCCTCCAGGGCGGAGTTGTCGCAGCGGGTCTGGGCCGTGTGCCAGCAGTTCTACAGCGAGTGGATTCGCGACCCCCTTGAGTCTCTGTGCTTCGAGCTCTTCCGGCGGCTGGCCGTGGACGACTCCCTCCAGAGCCAGCTCAAGGAGTTGCGCTCCCAAGAGGAGGTCCTTGAGCGGATGATCGTGGAATTCGCGTCGATCGTCAAGGCGGACCCGACCTTCGCTGACCAGTGCGTTGTTGGTACCCACATGAATGCTGCAGAGCGGTATTTCGAGGACAGCTTGAACAACCCGATTAGTAAGACCTTTCAAGGCCACCTTGTAGAATCGTGTATGGTTCAGATGCAGCGCATGAAGGTTCTGATGTACGCGTCCATGTTCTCCATGGACTCAGTTTTGCTGCAGTTAAAATGGGATTTTCTTATGGCCGGCATCATGCCGATATTCAGTTTAGGTTATTTCGTGTGTTGGACAGCGGCGTGTTTTCGCCGCTATCGCGTGTTGGATTGGAGGCGACGCATGATCCGGGCCATCGCTGGAGTGGAGCGGTTCCTGAATCGTAATCTGCAGCCCACCAGCGGGCACAAGCAGGCCGCCATGGTGCGGCAGAGCTCCTCGATGGGTGCCTTTGGCCCGCTGCGGTCCCCCTCTGGCGTCGCTCTGGAAGAGGCGGGCCTCCAGCTGAGCATGTTGACCCCGGGCGCGGGGGAGCACTTCGAGTGGCCCCCTGGCGGAGAGCTGTCGGATCAGCTGGAGAGGCTGCCGAGTGTCCTCCGCCCGAGCGGCGCCCCGCAGGGCTGGCTCGACGGTCAAGTCATGGAGCTCGAGAAGGTCGGCGCAGCCCTGAGCCACCTGGATGTGCTCTACCGGTTGGTCTCGCACGTGAGACTGGAGGCGGTCGACTGGCGCGCCTTCCGCCGTGACATACTGGATTTGGCCTCCCCAGAGCTCTCCGTCGGACAGAAGCTGCAGGTGGTGACTATGATGCGCGGGACGTACGATGTCTTCCATTTGGGCTGGAGCTGAGTTCCACCCTCCTCGGCTGCACTGAGTCAGCGCAGGCATTAACAAAAGGGGTGGACAGGAAAAACCTTATCATCAGCATCATCATCAGCATCAGCCATCAGCCATCAACATCAACATCAGCAACACGGCCATCAATCACACCATTCGGGCAGAAGGTCTCGCGGCCGTTCTTGCATACAGTAGAAGGCTATGCAGACCAGGTCTGCTGCGTCACGCCCGCAGCGGAGCGGGGCAGTTGCTTAGGCCGCTTGGTTGGATCCTGTTCCGTGCTTGTGTTTTGGAAGCGGCTAGACGGACTGGTGTCTTTGCGTAAGCCACATCGTGTTGCCGCTGCACAGCGCTTTCGTTCACGATTATTTCCGCAATACAGGTGCAAGTATTAAACACATGTTCTCGCGATGGGCCTCGGAAAAACATTCGTCTTCATTTCATGTCGCGGAAGAATTGATCCGTTATTTTATGGTCTTGGGGGACGTTGAACGCAAGACCGTCAGCGCTGCGTAATCAGAGTTCTGGCGATTGGGTAAGTTACTAGAGTGTTTTCGACTCCAGCACCCCCCCTTGGGAGCAGCTGCGTAAAATCAATTATGCAATGCACATTCGGCAACTACCTCGTCCTTGTTACTTCCAGGTGGCATTGTATACAGCTCCTCTGTATCGCTTCCGTGAACGAATTGAGCATATTTCCCTCGTGCTCCTTCGCCCTGATTGGAGGAGCGACTCGCGATCCACCGCCGCGCATGCCGTCGTCGTCGCCGGCACTGCCGCTCCCAGCAACAGCAGGCTCCAGAGCGCCCACTAGACAGCGGTGGGTCATGGCCATGCGCAGCTATGCCAGCTCGATGCCGCGTGCGCGCGGCACAGGCCGCAAGTTTTTTTGTCGCTTTTGGCGGCAGCAGAAGTTGCGGTGATTTTCGCCTGGGCTCTAGTAGGGCCACAGATTTGTTTTCAAAGTTGGGGATCGCAAAATTGCGCGAGTACGCTCAGCATGCCCATCCGGGCCCTTCGAGGCATTCTTCGTGTAGGGGTCCAAATTGAGACTTGAGCGTACAGTCAACCCGCATAGTCAGGACGGGCAACCTTCCCAAGGGTACCCTTGCATCCTTGCCTCCCCGGTGCATCCTTGGCTACTTTCGTTGGTCGCGCCCCGCTCGAAAACTTCGAAATGGGCTTCCAAGGGCCTTGTATCCTTATCGCGCATCCTTACTATACGGGTTGACTGTAGTCTCCTCGTCGGCCTGCAGGGGACTTACACGCCCATCCCGCCGTGAAAGTGTGGCCACGCTGGTGGGGTTTGTATGGTTATGCGCGTTCGCGCGCGCGCGTGTGTGTGTGTGTTTATGCAAACGGATGCGATTGCCCTGCGTAGGATGTCTTCGTAGTCTAACACAAAGCATGTGCTTGCGTCAATGATGTGGTATTCCAAGGCTTACGCCCCCCTCCCCCCCGACCCTTTCGTGTTTTGGTTGCCCGAGCATGGAGCAGCGCTTGCCACCTTTATCCAACAGGGGCCAGTGGACCCATGGGCATAGGTCAGCCTGGTGGCGGTTACCAGCGTTCGCGCCTGCTGCTCCTTGATTTATTTCTGTTGCGGCCCGCTCCCAGACACAGTGCAGTGTTGGTAGTGATGGTGCTGCTATTATGATGGTGCCTCGCGCTGCAGATGCCCCATTGGTCCCTGGGTGTTTCGTGAGGTGCCTTTCGCGAGCTCTCTGGAGGCCTGTGAGAATCTACACGGAGGACCTCCGCGGGCACTTCTTTGTCCTCAAAAGCTCATGGATCCGTCTCTGGAGGGGGATGGGGATGGAGGAGGTCGAACAGCATGGAGGAGGAGGAGGAGGAGGAGGAGGACGAGAAGGAGGGAAGGACCGCAAGGGCAGGGGCACGAGAGGGCCAGAGCTTTTCTCGCAAGCCAGAACTAGGCAGCTGGGCGTGCTGGTTGATTTTGCCATGGGGATCTGGAGTACTCGCGCTTCGCGGGGTGCACGTCCAGAGGGCGCAGTCAGCCAGTCAAGCCCCGCGCTCGAACGGCGCATTGGCAAATAAAAAGTTAGCACAGCGCACTGTCGCCGGACAGCTGATGCGATACGAAATTCCGTGAAAACGCATCGGTTCCATTTGTGAGGACAAGCGGGGAGGAGGAGGAGGAGGAGGAGGAGGAGGAGGAGGGACGAGGGACGAGGGGAGGAGGGAGAGCGCCAAAAACAATCAGAGGACGCCTGCTGGCAAAAGCGAATAGACGCTGGAAGCCCATTGCTGTTTGGGTCTCCCTCTCTTCCTTTTGTGCGCCCATCGCCTAGGCAGCCTTGTGCCAGGCTCACACGTAAGGAACTTGAGGAGATTATTTTCTGGGAGTGCCGAAATCTTCCTATACAAATTCATTTGCCGATCACGGAGCGTCTCGCTCAGCGGCTGCTCCTGCGCACGTTCTAGGACTTCATTGTTAGAAATTATGGACACGCACGCAGACGGAATTCTGACAATGCTTCGCAGGCATTGCACATGGAAGCTGTCTAAACGGCTGGTATGTTCTTTTCGTCCCAACACCTTTGAAAGAATATTAGCAATTCCCCGCAGGCCTCTTCTGAAGACGATAGTGCTTTCCAGAATTCTGGGGGCATGTCGTCTATGCCCCCTGTTTTCCCAGCGGCGAGAGCCCCGAGTGCACGACGAAGCTCTTCCATATCGAATGTCCCCGTGTATATGCCCAGTGTGCCTCCAACGTTCGTTCTCCCACTCGGTAGAAGATCTGCATGCGTAACTTTCCACTGGATCTTTTCGAAGTAGTCCGCCAATGTATCAGCGCGTTGTGTGCTCTCCACCAGCTGCCCATGTGTGTTGCGAATCTGTATTGGCTTCTTGGGAGGTCCTTTCCTGACGGCCCGTACAGCTGCCCATTTCCCACCAACCAACTGTGAATCCAACCATTTCTTTTTGTCTCTCCTTACTGATGCCTTGATAAGTCTTTCGGGTTTGTGCTCTTCCAACAAGTTTCCCTTTGATTGGATAGCATCCCTCTCGGTCAGCAAGTCCAGCGTAGCTTGGGAGATCCATGGTCGTCTGGGTTCCCTCCCACGTTCCTTGATTGCTTCTGCAGCATATACCATTGCGTCGGTGATGTGCTTGGCGTGCGAGTCTAAAGTATTAAGGGTCGTTGGCACCAAAGCAGCGGCAAACATATCCGGCAGCGTTGCCGTCCACCATCAGCGTGCTCAGGCGGTATATGTTTTTGCATTGTTTCGTGCATGTCGTATCGAATTGGGTATCCAAAAGCATACGTAGTAGAAAATGTCTCAAAGCCAATATGATTGTCCGATTTGCCCATATGTTTGTCATTTTTCCAATCGTGCTGTGGTCAGCCAGGCAGTAGTCCAGAGGGCGCAGTGCATGAGCATTTGGAGGGCTCTCGGGAGTCTTTTGGCAGTCTCTTGGGGGCATATCGGGGGCATCTTGAGGCCTCTTGGAGGCTTCTTGGGGGCATCTTGAGGCTTCTTGGAGGCGTCTTGAGCCTTTCTCAGCTGCTCTGCGTGTGGCGCCTTCGGAGGCTCGGTGGCCTCTGAGGCCGTGTTGAAAAGAGGGCCTCCTGGGCCACCGTAGGGCTCTCTCGGGCTGTTTGGGGCACTCTTGGGTGCGTCCCTGGCCGTCTTAGGGGCCTTCTTGGAGGCCTTTCGCGCTGTCTTGCGGCGATATAGGGGTGAAGCCGGATATGTTGAATATGTGCCTTTCTTATCGGGATGGAACGATTTGTGTTGCTTGGTTTCCTCGTGAGAGTCGTCTTAGGGCCCTGTGGGTTTGTCTTGGAGGCTTCTTGGGCTGTCTTGAGGCCATCTTGAGGCGTCTTTGGGCCATCTGGGGCCACGTGGAGGCAATGTTGGGCACTCTTGGGACCTCTTGGGGCCATTTCGAGGCCTTCTGAAGGCATCCAGGCAAATTTTTGGAGCAGATGAGGCCGCCAGTCTCTCGGCCCACCCACCTTGTGATGTGAGACATGTCTTTGCCCTTCTGTTTCTGAAGCTTGGCAAACCGAATGTGCTTTTAACAGTGTGGGCACACTATGTTCTGAGGCGTCTCGCATGGGACATCTTCGCACCGCTTCTGATTGACCTTTAGAAATGAGGGGGGCGTTACTTTATTCTAATCTCCGTTGGGGTTCCAAGGTGTCACAGATGAGTGTCTTCTGCGCACGTTGTTTTCCTTGTAGAGGGTCTGGAGCGCGACGCTTGGGCCTCTCCCAGAAGACGTAATTGCAAAATTTCCTCAGTTTGGTCAAACATATCCGAATACAGAGCGATTCGCTGGATAACTTCTCATGGCGTTGATGTGGGAAGTGGCCAACACCTTGAATATTGTAGTGGCCTTCGGCCAGTGCCGCCGATCCGGGGCGCTCCGACTGATGTGATCCTTCTTCGCCCTTGTCCCTCCTCTCTTTTTCCCTCCCCTCCTCTCACTCAGCATTTATCCAGTGGCCGTCGGCCTATCCCGCCACCGTGCGTGGATGGTGGGTCAGAGGCCTCATGGATGCTGGTTGGGATCTCGTGGTTGGCTGGGACTTCTGGGGGCCTCTTGGGCGCCTCTTGGGGCTTCTTGGGGGCCTCTTGGGCCTCTTGGGGCCACTAGAGGGCTTCTTGGGGGTCTCTTGGGAGCCTCTTGGGGCTTCTTGGGGGCCTCTTCTGCGCCCCTTGGGGCCTCTTGGAGGCCTCCTCGGAGCCTCTTGGTGCGGGAGGGGTGGTACTCGAGTTCGGAACCCCCTCGGAGGCCACGATCCTTGTGAGGGGTGTCAAAAAACGCATCCGCCGGAAACTCGCACCCCCCCCCCCACCCCCACCCCCCTTCCCCGGCAGAGCCACCCCGGCAACCCCCCCAGAGGCTGAGGCTCAGCCTCGAGGCTGTAGCTGAGACTCCTTGAAACTCACACGCCGGATCGGCGGATATGTTCTCGTGATGTTGACTACGCCGAGGGCTCCGCGGTGCGAGAAGTGAGAGCTTGAACGTTTTCGGAATGATGTTCCTCTTGAGAGCGTCGGCATGCGAAGCGCGGCAAGTTTGTCTTAAACGCACTCTAATTGTTTAGTCTTGAGGGCGGTCTGCCCCAGACAAGATCTACCAGCGATTAATACTGCTTCTCCCCCCCCCATACACCCACGCGTGAAAGTTGCAGTCGTTCCGTTTATCGGGAAGCCTCTTCTCCTCGCCTTGTTCCAGCGTCATGTGGTTGGTTCCAAGACATTTGGCCCATTCTGTGCCTGGGGGTCGTACGCGCAGAGCTCTCTCGAAAGTTGGCCCCGGCTTCTGGGGCTAGTGGCCACTGGTACCTTGACCCGAACTTTGGCTGTACCTTGTAGCTGCCCCGCGGCCTGCCAGAAGCAATCCCCCGAGCGGCCTCGTGCGCGCCACGTGCGTCACTGACAAATCACGGTTCGCCTTGCGGCAGTGTCTCAATTTCTTTGCGCACGGCTTACTTTGAGGGTGGCCACCAAGCAGCCACACCACAGTTGCCTCGTAGTTACCTCGCGCTTGACTCGTAGCCGCCCGCGGGCTGTGCCTCCACGGTTGCACGGGCATGGCTGCCAACGCACAGAAGAAGAGGTCATTTTCCCAGCCGTTGCGCCCCCGAAGTTTCTCGAAATTGCGTTCCTCAATTTCCCACTGCGCAGGCATGGGCTGCGCCTCGCAGCCATGTCGCAGGCAGTGGGTGGGTGAGCGCGTGAATGAGTGAGTGATCGAGGGGAGCAAGAGAGAGAGAGAGTGAGAGAGAGAGGGCGAGAGAGAGAGAGAGATAGAGGGAGGGAGAGAGGGAGGGAGAGGGGTAGAGCAAGAGAGAGGGATAGAGAGAGAGAGAGGAATAGAAAGAGAGAGGGAGAGGGAGAGGGAGATATTGACTCGTATTACTTATGTGTACATATCTACAGACGTCCGGAGGTTGATAGACCTCCTACCCTGACACGTCGATTGGTGAATTGGCCGTTTTCGGTTCGCGAGAGGGCGTCACGGCCGTTATGTTTGCGGGTGCACGTCCGTCGGTTGAGGT
This sequence comes from Prorocentrum cordatum, assembly GCA_963575745.1. NCBI lineage: Eukaryota > Dinophyceae > Prorocentrales > Prorocentraceae > Prorocentrum > Prorocentrum cordatum. Next base: position 53,919 of record CAUYUJ010021450.1, read on the forward strand.
CCTAGGCCGTTTTCATTAAAGGTTGGTTTACTAAAGGGAGGTTTGTCCACCGCCGAACATACAGTATGTACATGCGTACAAGACTGCACTGGCGCTTCGCGCCATGCACCTTGGTCTATCAAGTCTCGCAGACAGGCGGAATGATGGAGAGAAGAAGAGTCGTTCCTTGTTCTCGTTTTTATTCATCGCTATCCTGATGTTCCTCCTTCTTCCTTTCCTGATACTTCCGATTCCCTTTCCCCGTGTTCGCCCTTCTCTGTGAACCCCTCCCCAACGTCTTTCCCAATGTGTGTTGCGGAGGTTCTTCCTTGGAGGGTCTCTTGGGGGTCTCTCGAAGGCTTCTTGGAGGCTTTTTCTTGGGCTTCTTGGAGACCTCGTGGGAGCCCTTTGGGGGCCGCTGGGTGCTCCTTGAGGGTGTCTTGCTGCCTACCACGGTTTCTACCCAATGACGGGGTTTGGACTTGGAGCGTTTCTGGGGGCGGTTTGGCGGTTGGAGCCGTGTTGGGCCTTGGTAGACCAAAGCACCGAGTGTAAAAAGCAAAAACCACCAGACGTGTTTGTTGTGTGCGTGGGTGTGTATTGTGTGTGCTGTATGTGTTGTGTGTGTCGTGTGTGTTGTGTGTATATAGTGTGTGGTGTGTGTTGTGTGTGTTGTGTGTTGTGTGTGTTGTGTATGTGTGTTGTGTGTGTTGTGTTGTGTGTGGTGTGTGTGGTGTGTGTGTGTGTGTTGTGTGTGTGCGTGCGTGTGCGTGTGTGTATGTGTTGTGTGTTTTGTGTGTTGTGTGTGTGTTGTGTGTGTCTGTGTGTGTGTGTGTGTGTGTGTGGGGCCTCTTGGGGACGTTCCCTGGGTCATCTGAAGCCATCTGAGGGGTGCCCCGCAGCCTGGGGCTTTCGCAAGGCCATCTCGTCGCCCGCTCGACCGCCGAGGGCCTACTAGCTAGGTTCGGCAGGGGCTTCCAGGAAGCCTGGAAGGCCTGAGGCTTCCAGTCGGTCCATGTTGAGGACTGCCCTGAATGCCAAGCCTCAGAGCGATTTCGGACACCAACGCGTGGGCTTCCAAACTGGGGACTTGATCATCCAGACACGGCCCCTCTGGCGCGCTATACGCCTGGTCCCATGGCAACTGCAAGTTGAGCGGGCGCGAAGCGCGCGCGGTGGTTCTGGCCAGTAGGAGTACAGAGAGGGGGGAGAGGGGAGGAGAAAGGGAGAGAGAGGGGGAGAAGGAGAGGGAGAGGGAGGGGTAGAGGGAGGGAGAGGGAGGGGGAGAGGGGAAGAGAAAGAGAGAACGGGAGAGAACACATTATCCCAGAGCGACCCTACCTAGGAGTTGGAGCCCCGAGGAGAGCATCATTAATAGTAACGGTAAACGCCGTCCTCCTCCTCCTCCTCCTCCTTTGCTACGCTATGCTATGCTATGCTATGCTGCGCTGTGCTATGCTGTGCTGTGCTGTGCTGCGCTATGATATGCTATGCTATGTTAAGCTATGCTATGTTATGCTGCGCTATGCTATGATATGCTGGGCTATGATATGATATGATATGATGCGTTATGCTATGCTATGCTGTGCTCTGCTATGCTAAAGCTAAGCTGAAGATAAGCTAAGCTAATATAAACCTGAGCTAAGATGAAGCTAAGCTAAACTAAGATGAAATAAGCTAAGCTAAGATGAGGTAAGCAACGCTAAGCTAAGGGGACGTAACTGGGGGAACCGCGGGGCGGATACTGGGGGAACCGCCCGGGGCGCTTTCCACTGCCCGGCCCCTTTAAGCCCAGAGAGTAAGAACCCTTCTAGGCAGAGCCTAGGTAGGGAATACACATTGGTTGAGCAGCAGCACGCGACATGCAGGCAAGGACCCTCGAGCCCGCACGGCCGATGGGCAGGAGAAGGGGACAGAGCTGGGACAGGGGGAAGAACAAAACCTCCTTCCTCTCCCACTCCCTCTTAGGAAGCAATCAGAGGAGGAGGAGGAGAGGAGGAGGAGGAGGAGGAGGAGGAGGAGGAGAGGAGGAGAGGAGTAGGAGAAGAAGAAGAGGAACAGCTGTCCAGGGGAGAGCCAGACCCAGAACGGGTGAAAGAGAGGAGCGAGCGACCGCGAGCACGAGAAAAGGGGACGAGGGAGGCACGTGAGCTTTCCCTGGGGCCAGCCAGAAAAGCATCGAGAGGACAAGCTAGAATAACCCCATGTCTCACCGAGGGAGGTGCTTGAACGACGGGCTTTCTGGACAGCTCGCTTGGAACATTTCCACTCAGCATGCATGCAAATGTGCGGGAATTGGGCTGCCTAGACTACTTTGCCACGGAGCCGAAGTTGTTCCACAAGCCGTTTGACCTGGATGACCTCTTGCAGGAGGCCTCGGGCCATTTGGGGTTGGCCTGCTTGGTTGTATGATCCTCCGTTGTTCCACCTGCGTGATTCTGCATGCCAGTGCACAGTTAGTTGTTGCCAGTCCTGTCCTTGTATCGTTCAAGCGGGTATTGTTGTGAACGTCGCGAGTTTAGCTGGTACAGGTCGTTAGCTGGTCTTGATCGTCGGATGCGATGACACGCTTCTTCGACGATTTAATCGCGCCCATCTTCATGCTTTTGATCTTGAAGAAAACGCTGCGACCGATTCGATTGACGAAGTTCTTGATTGACGTGTGGCAGGACTGCCATTCAGGTAGCGAGTTTGCGTTGCATCTGTCATGTGCGTTTGATGCTGATCCTTCTGCTGTCTACCTTAGATCCTCCAACGCATTCCGTCCAAAGCTCGAAGGTCTGCCAGAAGTTTTGCAGTGAAAGGTCTGTGGCGTTCGGAATGTTGACATGAATTTGCGCGGGTCTCCTGAACATGCGGCTGACTATTTTCATATAGATGGTACGTGTCAAGTACCAGCCAGATCTTTATATGAGTTGTTTGCAGGCTAACGCATTGTTAAATGTGTTTCGTTGTCGAAAGCCAGCCAATCATATCATTAAGATGTACGGTATGATTGAGCATGTCTTTCGGTTTTCCGTCAATTTTGCGAGGAGTCTTTATTCCTAGAATGTTAGGGATCCTTAGGGCGTCTTGGATTATTTCGGCTGTAGCGTTGTATTGCATGCTTTTGGAGTGACATTGGGAACTGCTCTGGAGGTCTTACAGGACCTCCTGGGACGTGTCCGCTCATCCTGGCCAGCGTTGGGACATTGTTGAGCTCTGATGCCTTATGCGACGACTTCATGTCTTCGTACGTGCAGCTTGGGCAATCCTTAGGGTAAGATCGGTGGCTCTGGGTGGCCTTCCCTTCTCGCAACCCGGGGGCCTCCCGAGGACTCCGCGGAGCCGTTTGGGTCCAGAAAGTTCACGCACAGGGTATGTTTCAGAATGGCACCCTGCAACGTGACCCTGAAAAGCGCTAGCTGTCTAGACATTACAGGGCGCCACGCGGCGCCAGAGCGCGAAGCCGGACGTGGAGCACCGCGCGACGGCGGCGGCGGCGGCGACGGCGAGGCGGCCACTACGACTCCGACGACAACGCCTGCGACAACGCCGACAGCGGTGAGGCGGCGACGGCGGCGGCATGACAGCCGGCGGCGGCGAGGCGGCGGGGGGCGCTGGTGGCGGCGGCGACCACGACGATGCCAGCGACGACTCCGACGGCGGCGGGGGGCGCCTGCAGCGACGTGCGAGGCCGCGCTCGGCTGCGAGGGCTGGGCGCAGCCTGCGCGGGAGGCGGACGGCGGCTGCAGCCTGGCGCAGTTGCTGAGCGCCAGCATCGAGGCGCCTCGCCGGCCGGCGCGCGTGCGCCGCCTGATGGCAGGGGGCGTCCCCGATCCCAGGCCCAGACCTCCGACGATGTGGTTTGTTTCGCCCTCGACCTGCGCCGTCCCCACCTTCCGCGCGGAAGGCGCCGCGGCAGCGCGGCAGGTGCAGGGTGAGGGTAAACCTGGGGTTGAGTTCTCGTTGGTTCTTGGAAGCTTTCTCGCCTCGGGAGTCCTTCCAGCAGCTGCGCCTCGCCGGGAGCGCTCTGGGGGTAATTACCAGAATCGTCCCGAACGACCGCCGGAAGCCCGAATTCTGGCTTGGAAAAATCAGGGTCTCCGACGAAATGATGTGTTCAAACCTGGCGTTTTTCCACGATTTCGGCCTCCGCGGCCCGTTCGCAGGCCTGGAACCATAAGAAAGAAAGCATTCCGGGACGGCAAGCTACTCCCGGGGAAGGGGTCGGGAGCGTTGGCGCCGCAACCACGAGAGGGGGGTGAGGCCCTGTGATCTGGGCGCTGCAATTTGGTCACGGCGGGGCGTTTTCGCCCTTGGGGCCATCACGGATCGACACGGCTGGCAAAATGCCGCAGATCAGCCATGCGCAGAGGGGGGGAGGGGGAAGGCTTCTTAGAAGCACCCTTGCTTTTGAGAATGCGCGGGCCTTATCTATTGATGCAGGGCTGACGCCCTGTAAGAAGCAGCCTCCTTCTAAGAAGCCTTCCCCCCCTCCCCCCCCCGTGACGGAGTGCGTGTATTCCTACCATATCCTGCGCTACCTCCCCCGCGTGCACCTCATCATCCTCTTCATCTCCTGAGGCCCACAGGCCGCTTGAGCCCCGCTTGGGCCCGAGACCCACGCCCGCCGCTGCCGTTTGGGGCTCTGGGGCCTACCAGGGCCCCTGACCATCTTACGGTCTGCCGCCCCGCGGGCGGCCGACAGCGATCGGGGCAGCTGCCCCCTGGCGCTGCGCGCTGGACAGAAAGGGCGAGGTGATTCACACCGCTGGCGCGGCTCCACCAGTGGTAGCGGGGCCTGCTGAGGCAGGCGATCCACAGACACGGACAAGGGCCTCGACGGTGCCGAGGTGATAGACGAGTGTTCGGCTGCGCCGGGCAGGACGACAGCAAGGTTGAGTACGACTGCGTCGAGCTCAGCATCAGCAGGGTTGAGTACGACGGCGTCGAGTTCAGCATCAGCATCGACCAGCAGCATTCTCAGCGGGAGTCATGGCTCATCGAGATGATTATCCATCGGGAAGTGCTGCGGAAAGGGTACAGGGACGACGTGGAGATCTGAGCCATGTGCACCAACCTCGAGGTGAGCTACTGCGTGTCGGCCAGGCTGGTCTCGCGACTCAGAAGGGGCTGCTCGGCGAGTCGGGCTGCGCACTCCTCGGGACCAGCTTCAGCTCTTCGCGGCGGTCGCGGAGACGCGCGACGCCGACGGCGAGATCCTAGAGGAGGGCCAGCCAGCGGGTTACTACATGTGAGGCATCAACAATGTGCTGGCGGCGCTCGAGGCAGCGCTCGGAGGGCACTATGCGGTCAGGCGTGGCGAAACGATGGGTGACTTCTCAAGGGCACCCGCTACAACCGCAGGGCTGGCGAACGCATGACGGACTATGTGGTTCGCTTCGAGGAGCGGCTTGAGGATGATGGCGTGAGGTTCGCCGACCATGACGACATCCTGGGATGGTGGTTCTTGGAGAAGTTTTGCCTCGCCCCCGAGCGCCGGGAGAGAGTGGTCTCGCAGTTGCCAGACGACAAGTACGCGTATCAGGACACCAAGACGACTGTGACCCTAATATTTCCCGACCTGCATGCGACAGAAGCGAGACGGTCACTGCCTCAGCGGCAGCAGCAGCAGCAGAAACATCATCGAGGACATCGACGGTTTGTACCAGGAGCTGGCTCTGGCGTGAAGGGCGCGAACGCCACGGAGCGCGAGGAGCCCCACGAGTACGACGACAACGAGCTCGACGAGGAGACGGGCGAGCTCGACGAGGCCGACGAGGACGGCTACGGGGTCAATGACGTGGAGGTCTCAGAGATCCAGGGGTTCGTCCGCCAGGAGCTCGATGCCCTCGCGACGGAGTTGGAAGACGCCGAGGTGGATTTCTCGGCCGAGCAGACTCAGGCCCTCGAGGAGGCGGCGCTGCAGGTGCCCCAGTTGCCCGAGGTTCTCGAGGTGATCAGGGACGCGCGCGGCAGGATTCAAGGTCGAGATGGAGGTGGCAAGGCCGAGGGCAAGTCACGTGGCCGCGCTGCTGCACGAGGGGCCTCCGGACATAGCCGCGGTCCGCGCGGCGGCGACGGCGAGGGTCGCGAGGTGGCCGAGCAGCTGAAGCAGCGCAAGTGAATGTCGACATGCAAGGCGAGTGGGCTCCAGGGCCATTGGGCGGGCGATCTCGAGTGCAAGGCGCCGCGGGCTACGCTGGTCACGAACGCGGGCGACGACTCGGACTCGGGCCATGACGCCCTGGCCGCGGAGCGGGAAGGACAAGGAGTGGCTCGACGTGCTGGTGCGCAGAGCCAAGGACCGCCTCGACGGAGTGGTCGATGTGGCGCGCGTTTCCGCGATGGCAGACGTCTGGCAGGAGGCCTACCACGAGGGTGTGCAGGAGATCGGGGCCGCCCATCTGGTTGAGAAGGAGCAGATCACGTTCAGGTTCGGCGACGGCGGCGCCCCCGTGTCCTGCGAGGCCTTCCGGCCCCCAGCCGCGGTTGCAGGCGTGCCGGCCTTGACCCCTGCTGGGCCGTGACTTCCTGGAGGCGATCGGAGCAGGCATCGACGTGGCGCGCAGGATGCTCGCTGTGGGCCCAGGCCCCCGACCGTTGATGGAGTCCGAGAATCACCACTTCGCGCTGGAGCTGAATCCCGAGAGGAGGTACCAGGTCCCCTCCGAGGCGCGCCCTGGCAGGGAGGAGCCCCCCGCCAGGCTGGGCCATCGTGCCCGGCCGTCGCCCCCCCTGCGGGGTGGCGCTGGCGCCCTGGCCCCGATAGTCTTCGCCATCGCGGCCGCCGCGTGCTGCGCCGAGGCTGGCGAGAACAGGCAGGGGAGCTCGGATATCAGCAGGCTACCCGGGACTAGCGCCAAGGCCAGCGCCATGGGGCACGCCGAGCCGGATGGCGACCCTGCGGACGCGAACGACACGCGGGCCATGGCGCTGTCGACTCCCCCGGCTGCGGTCACCCCTGCGAGGTATCACCTACATGGAGCGCGCTCTGGGCGTTGCAAGGTCTCCGACTTGTTCGAGTGCCAAGCGCGCGACACGGGCGCGCGCGCGTCGCGCGCGCGCGGGGGCTGCAGCGCGCTAGGTTCCACCGCGGAGTCGCCCTCGAGACGCCCGCCGTCGGGGACGGCGCCGGGCTCGTGGCCCGGCGTCAGGCGCGGGGGCGACTGCGCAGCGGAGCGGCAGCTCAACGCAAGGCAGGAGCACGGCGAGCCAGCGCATTGCACGAGCATGGAGCGAAGCCCCCCTTCGCGAGGAATATACTGGACGCGCAGATAGACGACGCCGTGGTATCTACGGCCTCGAGGGGCACGAGAAGTACCAGACCAAGAAAGCCAGGCACGATGGTCGAGCGTTGCTGCGAGATGGACAGCCTCACGGCTCAGACCTGGGGCCGATTGCAGGTCATGGGGAAGCCAGTGCGTAGCCGTGAGGTGTGTCACAGAATGCCCGCTGTCCCCTGGCCGCGCGGCGGTTTGGCGCTCGTCCGAGGGGGTGGCCGTTTGGGCGACCCCGCGTGTCTGACTCCTGCCCAGTTGGGGGGCCCCGCTGCAGGCGAGCAGGGAAGTGTGCGCAAACCTTCGGGCGGGAACTTGACGGGCGCCGGGCGGGCGGTGGAGGCGGGGTCGATAGGCGGGGTGCCGAACGTTCCCTGCGGGGGGTGCTTCTGACACCGCCCCCCGCTTCAACGCGGCGCAGACTGGGCGTCGGACGGGGGAGGGGGGCCGCGGCGGAGGAAAAGGGGCCCGCGCGGGGCCGGCGGAGGAGGGGCCGACGCACGGCGCCTGATTCTACGCCCGCTGGAGAACGACGTTCAGTCCAAGGCCGACGAGCTCGACGAGAGTATCTCGATCGAGACCAGCGACCACCCCCAATTTCCTGAACGGCGTGACAGAGGTCAAGTTCGCGGAGGCGAAGCGGAAGAACAAGCTCGACGAGCTGGCGGTGGACGACTTGGCCGCCCTGTCCTTCCCGGCAGCGCTCAAGCAGGCGGGGGGGCGCCTGGGGCTTTGTGGACCCCCAGTGGCCCATCAGCTTCGGCACGCTGGGTCCAGCTACGACCTGGCCCAGCGGATCCGCAGGCAGCCAGGTGTCAAGACCCGTAGCCGCTGGTCAGCGGGTTCCTCGGTCCGCCGCTACGCGAAGCAGAACCGCGTCAACGAGCACATCGCTGCGCTGCAGCCCAAGGTCCAGGCGCACTGCGACAGCGCCTGGAACAATATCGGCGATGTCCTGTTGAAGCGCTCCGGTTCCTCAGGACCGCTGCGAGCGCTGGGCAGCGTCGTTTTTTCTTAGAGTTGTCGTGGAGATTTTCCTCTGCTCAGGCAGACTGTCCTCGGCTATGCGCAGAAGAGGATATGATTCGATTGAGATTGATGCGATTGATGGATCGCAGAGTGATGTCACGAATCCTTGTTTTACCAAGCTGTTATTTCAACTCCGCAACTCGGGAGTGATCTGGGCCGTTTATCTTGGCGCGCCATGCTGCAGTTTCTCCGGGGCTTGAGGCAGCGGCGATGGCCCTGAAGCCCTTCGTAGCTCAGATCGCCTGCGTGGGCTTGACAAACCTGTGTCTCTCATGTTGACAGTGACATTGTTCTGACGGGTCGCCAGATTGCCGATTCCTCAGCTCGCGTCTTTGAACGCTGTCGCCTGCGACGGACCCCATGCTCGTTCGAGACCCCGCATACATCTATCCTTTGGCACCGTCCTGAGTGCACGAAGTTGGCTGCGCGCAAAGATGCGCAGACAGATTGCGCAGACCTCTTGGATGGCAAGCCGCGGCGGAAGAGAACGCGACTAATGACCACTCACATCGTTTTACATCGCGTGGTCAGACGGCGCACGGTATGCAAGCGATTGCGCCGCCGCGCCCGCCGAGCCCATCAGGCCCTGGAAGGAGAGAACGAGAACCTGATCTTCTGGACAAGCGGCGTGGACCCCTATCCCTCGAGATTGCGCCCCCGGACGTCGGTTGCAGCGGGTGCCAGTGATGCTTCGCTGTTTTGCAAGAGTGCGTCAAATGTGCCGGCGTGAACCACCCACCCAATCCCAGAGCACGAGGTTGCAAGCTGATTTTGAATGTTTGCTGGTTCGCCTGTCCCGTTCGTTCGAGGAGAGGCTGAAGGCCTTCCGCATGCGACCAGGCGCGAAACGTTCTGATTCGAGCTACCGTGGAAAAAGGGCCTTAGGAGAGCTATTGCCAGGGGCGCTTTGTCTTCTGAGGCTGACGCCACCCCGCGATAGTCCGGGGGCCTGCGGAGTTCCAAACCACGAGGAGATGAATGTAGTGGGTCGCGGGTTCAGGGGGGGCGCCCGTCGCCAGCCGCGGTCTGGCGGGGTTCCCTTGGGGGGGGTGCGCGGGGCATTTAATTTTGCCAGTTGCGCGTTTTCCGCATGCCCTGCGCGCTCCGGCGGGCCTCCCCTTGAGAGGTGTGAGGGGCGCTAAACTTTGCGAGTGGTGCGGTATCCGAGTGCATTGCGCGCTCTGGCGGCGCCCCCCTGCAAGGCGGGCGGGGCGCGACACGTCACGATCAGCATGGTATCCGGATACCCTGCGCGCCATGACGGGGCCTACCTGGAGGGGCGGGCGGGGCGCGACACATTATAATTAACGTAATATTCGGAGGCCCCGCGCGTTTTGGCGGGCCCCCCCGGGCCCCTGGAGGGGCAAGAGGGGAACCGCGCGTGGCAAATAGCATGGCGCCGGGATAACCTGCGCGTTCTGGCGGGGCCCCCTTCTCGAGAGGCGCGAAACGTTGTAATTCATCTGGTATCCGAATGCGCTGCGCACTCTGGCGGGGCCCCCCTGAAGGTGCGCGAGGGGCGCGAAGCGTTGTGAACAACGCGGTGTCCGAATGCCCTGCGCACTCTGGCGGGGCCAACCATGTGGAAAGGTGAAAATACGTTACTTTACGACGATGACGACAACGGACACACGGAATTATAGCTGGCTTAATTTGCTCATTTCTCTATTTCTCTTTGTCTCTCTCTCTCTCTCTCTTTCTCTCTCTCTCTCTCTCTCTTTCTTTTTTCCTCTCTCTCTCTCTCTCTCTCTCTCTCTTTCTCGCTATCTTTATATATGTTTTTTTTCTCTCTCTCTCTCTCTCTCTATATATATATATATATCAGCTTATATTATCTCTCTCTCTTCTCTCTCTCTCTCTCTCTCTCTCTCTCTTTATATTTCTCTTTTTTTTGTTTCTCTCTCTCTCTCTGTATCAGTATGTCTCTCACTCTCTCCTTTCTCTCTCTCTGTTTCTCTCTTTTTCTCTCTCTCTCTCTCTCTCTTTCTCTCTCTCTCTCTCTTTATGTATATTTCTCTTCTCTCTCTCTCTCTTTGTCTCTGTCTCTCTATGTATTTATATTTCTCTCACTCTCTCTCTCTCTCTGTCTCTCTCTCTCTCTCTCTCTCTCTCTCTCTCTTTCTCACATCCCACCTGCATCTAAAACTTGAAGGACCAGTTTGTACGGCGTGAAGCGCCAGTGCAGTCCTATAACACATATGTATTCGATTCGTGGATCAATGATAAGGGGGTTCGGTGACCACGCGTTCGAACTGTGCAATCGAGGTTCGCCGGTCGCAGCCCACTTCGGTGCGAGAGCCCATAATTTTTTCGTTCCATGTATATTGCAAAGCGTTTTTTCCCTTCGCCCGATTGGTTTCCACGCTGCTTTCTCACTTGCCAGGGCGTGGGCCACAAACGCGTTGGTGATTGTGGTGTATATGGCGTGCAGTTATCATCCTCCGTTGTTTTGCCGCGTGCGGCAAACGCGCAGCGTGGCATGTGGATGTAACACCAAAGACCAAGGGAGACTTAGGCGGATGCGCCTCCATAGCGGTCTCCAGACGATCCTCCCCACCAGTTCGTTGGAGGTAGCCAGAGGGGTTCTTCCGCTGGGCGAGGTTGACCAACAACGTTCAGCCGTGCCCTTCTTTCAGAGACCCGCTCGGATTTCTCGGTTCGGCGTTGAACCCAGGGAGGTCCAGCGCCGATCCAAGAAATCCGCGCGGACCTCCGACAGTCTATGTGTATGTCGCGTTTTGCTCCCCTAAACAACTCGACCCTCGTGATCGAATGGGGGAGGAGAAGGGAGAGAGAAAGGGCATGAGAAGGAGGGGGAGGATGATGAAGATCGAAGTGGGCGTGGGGGGAGGGGGAGAACGCGGAGGAGAAGAGCGGGGGAGAGAGGTACGAGGAGAGAAGGCGAGGGATAATGCGGGGGAGAGAGGTCCAAACAAAGCGGGAGAAGAGCGGCGAGGGGAGAAGGAGGAGAAGGATGGAGAGCAACCAAGCTAGATACGTTCGCGTCATGCATGACGTCCTACCCCTCCCCCCATCCCTTACCATGGCGTAGATCTCCTCTCTCTCTCTCTCTCTCTCTCTCTTCGCACGCACATTCGGATGTCGTAGCATGGCATAGCATTACATGGCACAGCATGGTGTTGAAGATCACCGCGTAGCATGATACAGCATGGCGTGGCGACGCCCCAATGTGGGGGGGCTTCTGCTGCCCAAAACATCATTGGATCGGAACCGAATGTGTAATCACTTCCGATGGCTTTTTCGGGGAGGCATTTTTTAGATTCTGTGGCCTATTTGGAAGGACGGAAAACCATGCCGTGGCATGGCGCTGGAAATAATCTGCAGCGGGAGCACGATTCGAAACTAGCGGAAGCGTGCAAATGAGGCCAACGCTGCAGCGGGAGCACGATTCGGAACGAGCGGAAGCGCGGAAATGAGGCCAACGCTGCAGCGGGAGCATGATTCGGAACGAGCGGAAGCCCAAAAAAGAGGCCAGCGCCTCAGTGGGAGCATAATTGTTCTCTAAAACAGTGCCTGAGAATCCGGTGTAAAAAAACAGTACGCGGACTGGCGGCGAGTATCTTCCGGACGTCATCATGGGAGAGGGGAGACTAGTATTCAGCTTGAGTAACTTTAAACGGAGGAGTAGGGAGGGAGGGAGGGAGAACAGAGGGAGGGCGGCGTTCTTCCCGCCGCCGATGCCCCTTCCTGGCGGCAGGCCCCAGCACCGCAGAGGCCGGCGCAGGGCGCGCCCACGCGGGGCACCTTGAGACCCAACGACCGGACGCCGTCGCCCGCGCGGGACTGCAGGCCGGGGCGGGGCATCTTCAGCGCGCCGTGGGCGGGACGCACACCCAGAGATGTTCCCATCGTGACGGAAATCACGACGGGAGGTTTCTGTCACCGTTTTCGGCCCGGCCTCCTGAGGCCTTCGCCATGCCCCAGGACCGCCAAAAACCATCGGAGCTGAAAAGTTGGCCCTGGGGAGTGGGTCGGGACCAGCGGGGACTCCATCTTAACAAGAATCTGGACATCGCATGTGGGGGCACATGGGTCTTCGAGCGTTTTCGTCGGTTCTCGGCGGCTTTCTAGAATCGGGGGGCTTTCCAGCAGTCTTGGGGTGCCGCAATCGTCCCGAACGACCGCTGGAGAGCCGAGTTTGGGTCCGAAAGCCAGGGGCAACGCTAGGGGTGGGTCGTTGGCGCCGGAATCCAGGTCGCGAGGGCGTGGATACGGATATGCTCGCTGCTCGTGAGCGTGGAGCGAGGGAGGATCGAAGCGAGTGTTGTGTGTTCCATGCTCGGGGCCATGCCGTGCGAGGAGGCGCCGCCTCTGAGTGCTGTGGCGGGGGATCTGGACACGTGGTGAGCATCCTCTGCCACGCGCTTGCCTGCGCTGCGCGCGCACGCTGAGCAAAAATTCGTGAGGCCCACGTCTGTGGATGGTGTTGCCGCCCTTAAAAAAAGCAGCAACAGCAAACCCACAGGCCAGTCGAGACAGCGGCGGCCCTACCTGGCGTGTTTCGTCCTCTCTGGGCCCCCTGGAGGCTGCCCGTCGCCGCGGCTGGGTCCGCGTTGCAAAACGTTTCAAGAAGAGGGGCAGGGGGAGGGCGGGATCTAGGGAGGGTTCGGCTGCTTCTCTTTTTGTTCCACTTCTCCTTCCTCTTTTTTTTTTGTTCCTTCTGGATGGCGCTGGCGGGGTGTAGGAAGGGGCGGGCTTCTTCTTTGGGGGGCGCTTTCGGCGGCGAGACTACAAGGAGAGGGGCATGGGAGGGAGGAGGAAAGGACCAGGGGAGGGGGCCAGGGGCGGGAGAATGCAGAGGAATCCTCCTCACACGGTCGCGCGCGCACACACACACATTCACATATTCTCACATTCACACACTCACACACTCACGCACATTCACACATTTACATATTCACACATTCACACATTCGCACACTCACACACTCACACACTCACGCACTCGCACACTCGCACACTCACGCACTCGCACACTCACACACTCACACATTCACATACTCACACATTCACACACTCGCACTCGCACACTCACACACTCACACTCTCACACACTCACACATTCACAGATTCTCACATTCACACACTCACACACTCACACACTCGCACACTCACGCACTCACACACTCACACACTCACACACACACACACACTCTCACACACACTCACACACACACTCGCACACTCACACACACACACTCACACACAGTCACACACAGTCACACACAGTCACACACAGTCACACACTCACACACGCATGCACTCACACTCACACACACACTCACACACTCATACACTCACGCACAACGCACACAACACACACAACACACAACACACAACACACAACACACACAACAGACAACACACACACAAAACACAACACACAGCACACACACATGCAACACACAACACAGCACAACACACACACGCAACACACAACACAGACACAGCGTACACATCACACACAACACACAACACACAACACACAACACACAACATATACACAACACACACCACATACACAATACACACAACACATTACACACAACACACACAACACACAACGCACACACAACACACAACACACAACACACAATACACAACGCACACAACACACAACACACACCAGACAGAGAACACACACACACACACGCACACATACAACACACACACACAACACACACAGCACATACACAACACACACAACACAACACACACAACACACACTACACACATCACATACACAACACACGCACAACACACAACACACAACACACACACACACCAGACATAACACACAACACACAACACACAACACACACAACACACACCAGACAGAGACCACACACAACACGCAACACGCACAACACACAACACAACACACACACACAACACACACAACACACAACACAACACAGCGCACACAACACACACAACACACAAAAGACATACACACAGCACACAACACACAACACACACACAACACACCATACGCACACGCACACGCAGCGCACACGCACACGTACACGCACACGCACACGCACCCGCACACGCACCCGCACCCGCACCCGCACGCGCACCTGCACCCGCACGCGCACACACATACACACATACGCACGCACGCACGCACGCACGCACGCACGCACGCACACACACACACACACACACACACACGCACGCACGCACGCACGCACGCACGCACGCACGCACGCACACACACACACACACACACACACACACACACACACGCACACGCACACGCACACGCACACGCACACGCACACGCACACGCACACGCACACGCACACGCACACGCACACGCACACGCACACGCACACGCACACGCACACGTACACGCGCACGCGCACGCGCACGCGCACACGCACACGCACACGCACACACACACACACACACACACGTGTGTGTGTGCGTGTGTGTGTTTGTGTGTGTTTGTGGCTTTGCTGGTCAGCCACCTGCGCCGTCAGAGCTCTCACAAGGAACCCGACGAAAGGGACCAGTACCGCAGCAAGCATGACCCCCAGGCGACACCGTAGGGACGAGACCCCGCGTGGTACAGCCATGAGATCTTGCTCGGCTATCTGCGTTCAATTGGGATCACTTCGCTTCAGCACCCGCTGTTGCGCGGGTACCAGGCAACAGCCGCTAGGAGGAAGCTAACCCTCTCGGATGCCGGCCGCGGCGCCTCCCCGCAGACGGGGCCTGGCCGCCCCCATCCATCGGACTCCAAAGAAGAGCGCGGGAACAGCCCAGCAACCTCGCCCCATGCCCCACACAGCCTGGGCTGCCGCCCCCCCCGGCACCCCCAAGGTCCAGGCCTGACCGGCTCGACGGAAGCGTGGCCCCCTTTCCAACGAGGGCGAGGCCAGCGGCAACTTTCGCCGACGAGGGGGGCGAGTGCCCAGCAGGGCCGCCGAACGACCCCCCAGAGGCGGAACGCGACCAAGGCGATAGCGGCTCCAGCCCCCCTGGCGCCCCGCGGACGCTCCAGTGAGGCCTGCGACTGGAGCCATCAGGAGCGACCTCCCCCTGGCAGCCCAGCAAGCAGCCGCGGCGAGAGGCGCCGTAGCCCTAGCAGCTCCTCTCAACCTTCCGCTCATATGTGCGCCCCTCTCCCAGCCCTGACCGCGCACAAGCGTCGCGCACGGAGCAATCCGGCGGCGACGCCCAGCTAACCCCCGGAGAAGATTTGGTGCGCAAGACCCCCCGAACCGATGAGCAACGCAGCCCGGGTGCATCCCGGAGGTGGCGCGGATACGACGCCGCGGAACGAACACCGCCCTGGAGGCAGGATCCAGCGCCTTGCCAACCGCTCTCCGCCCCGAGGCCACCGGCCCAGCACGACGCTTCTGATCGGCTTTGCTACAAGCCGCGGCATAGGGTGGTGTGGCACTCCACCTGGAACTGCAACACCAACTCGAGGGAGGACTGGTCGGAGGTTGTCAATCGCCTCAAAAAGAATGTGGCCCCATGCTGACGATCGGCTGGAACGCCGTCTGTGATCTGGCGGACGGGCCACACTCCTCCAAGGACCCCAAGCGGCACCATCCCGAATTCTGTCAGTGCTTCGTGCACGAGCTCAGCCAGGCCAGTTACGATGTCCGCACCCTTTGCAGGCGCAAAGGCATCCGAGTCGACTGGGACGCCGAGTGGTATCGGAAATTTAACAAGAGGAGGCAAAGCGCTGAGCTCGGCAAAGGCAAAGGGAAGGGGCCCCCGCCGCAGGGGAAAGGCAAGCGGCCAGCTGACACGTCCTGGCCCAGCAATGATCCCACACGCCAGCGCTGGTCAGCTCCGAGCAGCCCCCGCCGGTAGCTCCCCCATGACTGGCGCACACCGCGACCTGTTCTGAGTCCGGCGGTCTCGGTTTTTGGTAGTGGCCTGCCGGCCTACTGTCTCCCGCCTTTCGCTCTCGCTGCCTCCTGTCGCTACACTTCACCTATTCGGTGCCCCCTCCGAAGGCCTCCAGCTTTGGTCCCACGGCCATCGCCTCCGCTCCCCCTCTCACCGCGCCCCCTCTTCACGTCCTTCTCGTGCCACTGCGAGGGCCTTCGCGTCGCTTTGGCGCTTCCCCCGCGTCCTCTTTGGCGCTGCCGGTGCCGCCGCGCTTCCTGGGCGGGGCCCCCGCGCGCCCCAGTGGGCTGGAGTTGCCGCCCGCCGCTGGCCTCGCGCCCTCTCCCGTTACGCTCCCAGTGTGCCCTGCTCTGCCGCTGCATCCCCCCGCTCCCGCTGGGGGATCGCCGGCCTTGTGCAGGTTTTGCCCAGGCCCTGCCTGTGGCACCCTTCGCTGCTTTGCCGCGCCTGGGCCAGCCGGGCGCCCCCTGCGGCCGTTGGCCCAGGCCCCCGCTCTCCCGGCCTGGCTTTCAGGCCGGTCCCTGCCCCCCCCACAGGCTACTGGTGGGCGGGCTGCTGCCACGCTTCTGCGGCGCCTTGCCGCTCTTTGCTCCGTGCCTCGCAGGCCCTCTGGTCTCGGCACCCGCCCTCTCCTCGCTGGCGCTCCTCGCCCCACGCCGCTCCCCCGATTGGCGTGGCTCGCCTTTTGTCCTCGCTTCCGCGCGCGCGCCTTTCCGTCGCCTGCCGCGCCCTGCGCCCCGCGCCTTACTCGTATGGCGCTCCGCCCCGTTTGCCTCTCCCGCGCCTTGCTGGCCTCTGGGCCTCGTCGCTTCGGCCCCTTCGCGGGTCCGGCTGCGGTTTCCTGCTCCCCCGGTGGCGTGGTCACTGCCTCGCCGCTCCCGCCCGCCCGTCGGCTGCCCGCCGCCTCTCTTCCCGGCGCGCCTTCCGCCGCGCCTCGTAGGCCCCCTGGTCTCGGCGCTCCGACCCATCCCTGGGTTCCGCCTGTTCAGCGGGCTCCCAGTGATGTGGTCGTCGTTCGCCCGTTTCCTTCTGCAGCTCTCCCACTGGACCTGCCTGGCCCCGCTTGGCTGCCGCCCCCGCAGCTGCTGCCTGGCGCCGCAGCTTGTCCCCCCCCCTCGGCGCTCCCCCCGCCGCAGCCAGCAGCTTGCCTGAGCGGGCCTGGTTTCCCCATGCTTCTCCTCCCGTCGCGCCAAGGTCTCCTCTTTTTCCCTCGCGCACCGCGGCCCAATTCGCAAATTGTGCGTCCCCATGATGCCCGTTCGCTGGAGCAGTCACCGTTTACCCAGCCGCCGACGCAAAACAAGTGTGTTTGTGTTTGTGTGTTTGTGTGTGTGTGTGTTTGTGTTTGTGTGTTTGTGTTTTATGTGTGTGTGTGTTTGTGTTTCTGTGCTTTTGTGTGTTCGTGTGTTCGTGTGTTCGTGTGTGCGTGTGTGCGTGTGTGCGTGTGTGCGTGCGTGCGTGCGTGCGTGCGTGCGTGTGTGTGTGGTGTGTGTGTGTGTGTTTGGCTGTGTGGTGTTTGGCTGTGTGGTGTGTGTTTGGCGGTGGCGACCTCGCATGCAGCGACGGGGCGGAGAAAGTAGGTCGGAACGAATAGCAGCGCGCGCAGCTGGCCCCTCCACACACACACACACACGGAACACACACACACAACATACACACACACACACACCCACACACCACAAACACAAGCATTTTTTCCTCCAGCGGCGAGGTGACTACACCGACGGTGCAGTCACAGTTTGGTCGCGAGAAACTAGGACGGGCTGCGTAAACATGGACTGTGAGTTTGCGTTGGTGATGTCGTTTAGAAATAAGAACAGGCGGTTGCCTAGAGTCCGTTGGGGAAGAGGTGCGTCAACCACGGAAACGCGCGGACGACGTTGCGAGCCGCATACGTCCGAAGGCGGCGGGCGCGCCATCGGCGGAAGGTTCGCACGCACGCACACACATTCCCGCACACACACACACGACACACAGCACACAGCACACAACACACAACCGCACAACCACACAACCACTTAACACAACACACAACACACAACACACAACCACGCAACACACAACACACAACACACAACCACACAACACAACACAAACACACAACACACAACCACACAACCACACAATACACAACACACACAACTACACAACCACACAGCCACACAACCACATAACCACATAACCACACACACGCATACACATACACACACGCACACACGCACACACGCACACGCACGCACGCACACACACACACGCACGCACACACACACACACACAAACACGCACACGCACACGCACACACGCACACGCACGACACGCACACACACACACACACGCGCGCACGCACGCACGCACACACGCACACAACACATACAAACACACAGACACACACACACACCGTCACACGCACACTTACGCA
>CAUYUJ010021450.1:77500-90000 GCA_963575745.1 Prorocentrum cordatum
GGCCCGGCCAGCTGGCTGGCGGCACTGACGATGACGCAGACCTCCGCGATAGGCGCTGCGCCGGGGCACCAACGTGGACTGAGGTCAAGAGGCGGCGCAAGGAGGCTCAGGGAGGCGCCGGAGGCGCCACGGCCCGCTGAGACGACGATGCCGCTCCGCGGGTCGGACGAAGAGGCCCGTGGTTGCGAGCCAACAGACTGCGAGGCGCAAGGCATTGGGGTGGTCGATGCACTCGCACATCATGCACCTCAGGGCGGCCTGGGGAGGAGCTGCGGCCCTTGCCAGCTCGCCCCCCCCCCCCCCCCCCAGCAAGTCCGAGCGACGCCTGCGCCCCGGGCTGGGGCGCGGCCCTCGCTGGCGAGGCCCGCGGCGGCGAGGCGGTCGAAGCCCTCGCCCGCGATGCCCCCGCGCGCGGCTTGGGCTGGAGCTGCGACGGTTTCCGCGCCGCCCGCCCAGCAAGTCCGAGCGAGGCCTGCCGACCTGAACTGGTAGCAGACCTCGCCTGCGAGGCCCGCGGCGGCGGGGCGGTCGTCGCCCTCGCGCGCGCCGCTCCCCTTCGCGGCTATGCCGGCGCGCGCCGTGGCCGCGGCGCGCAGTCTGAGGCGGCGGCGGCGCTGTCCCTCGCGCGGAAGCGCCGCTGGCCCAGCCAGGGGCGCCCGCCCGCCTCTCGCGCCCCCGCGCAGCCCCGCCGACGGCAAAGTTTAGATCGGGGCGTTTCTTTCGAGGCAACTGGTCCAATATGAAAATTCTGCGCCCGCGCAAACAAGCAGTTCTGTCGGCGCAAGCTCGTCGCCCCCCCCCCCCCCCCCCCTCCCGCGAGAGACTTCCCGCCGCGGGGGAGCTTAGATCGTTTCAGAGTGAGTTTGCCCGTGTTAATTGTTTCGCCGGGCGCCGCGCTTTGCTTGTTGGGGCGAATCTAAACTTCCCGTCGCGCGCCCGCGCGGGCGGGCCCCGGGCGCCGTTTTGCCCCGGCACGGGCGCGCGGGCATCCGCGGTGACACCGGGCATTGGCCGCGTGCTGGCACAGGCCGACGCCGTGTTCAAGCGCCGATGGGCACGGCGGCAGCGCGCCGTTCGCGTGGAAATGCGCGGCATCGTTGCTCGCTGACCGTCGACCAATTTCCGCTTGCATGTCGCGCGTCATTCGACCGTCTAGTCGGTTGAGAATTCTTCGCGCGAGGGGCGGGGGTGGCTTTTTCATTCTTTCATTCTGCAGCTCGGCTTGCGAGTCCGCGGGCGACGGCCCGCGCGCGAGAGGCCGCCTGCAATTCCTCGGGCGCGAAGCAGCAGCAGCAAAGGCACGAGGGGCTTTTCACCGAGCCCTGGCAAACTGGCCGTCGGCGGCGGCGATTCACCGCGGCCGCGGCGGCCGACGGAGCCGCCCAGCCCATCTACGTCGCGCTGGGCCGCAGCCCCAGAGCAGCGGAACAGGGGTCATCGCCAAGAAGTTGCACTCGCGCATCAAGAACGCCTTCTCACGCGATAGATGGCGCATGGACAGATGCAGAAGGCCAGTCTTGCTCCGCGGCGCACACTCTGCTCGAGTGGAAGTTGGACCGCGGCCCGATGAGGCGCCATCTCTCTTCTGGAACCGCGCGGCAGCGGTAGAGCTCGCAACGCGCGGTTCAACGTGGCCAATCCCGCAGGCCAGGGTGCGGAACGGCGTCTTTAACACCGCCGTCGCGCTCTGGCAGTTCGCGAGACTTCCTTGGCCCGGGGAAGAACGGCACGCCGTTGCAGTGGGCGGCGGAGAGACAGTTCACGCACAAGCGCACTACGTTCCATGGAGCTGTCGCGACATGCTACGTCGCGATCCTCCCAGACGCGACAACTATTAAATGCCCCGCGAAGATGATGCGCCAGAGGCCGACTCTATGAGGATGTCAGGAAGTGAGTGGATCGGACCAAAAGTTCGCCAGGCACCGCGCCGCGCGCGCGCCTCGCCCACGCGCGACATGCTCTGTTCGATCCCATCCAGAAGCGCTGGAGGGCGGCAATCCCCGTGCCAGATATGGGCAACCGCGTCAAGACATGCATGGAAGAGGCATGAAGAGGCGCCAGTTGCCTGGTCATCTGGGTCGCCCTTGCGCGCCACCCAGGGATGACGAGGCCCGTTTCGGGGCGCGCCGGCCTCGCGGCGCACTGCGCCCACATTTCAAGCTCGCGAACCTGGGCGCGGGCGCGGTCGGCAACCGTATGAGATGCGACTGCGGGGTGCCCGCGCGCTCTCGAGCACGCGACGACGGCGATCTTGGGCGACCGCAATTTCTTGGACAGGCCCGCGGCCCACGCTGCACCTCCGCCCCCCGCAGGCGGAACGACTTCGCCCGCTCTGGCGCGGCAGCGCGGCGATGGGGCGATGGGGAAGGACCCTCTCCCCGCTCCTGGAGGCCCGCGGCTACGGGCTGACGCGCTGCGTGGCATCTGGACTTGCTGGGCCGATCCCATCGCGCACCGACCGCTTTTTTGCGTCGGCGCCTTCGCGGATGGCGCAACAATGAGATGGGGCTCTCGCGGCGTGGCCGACCCGACCGAGCTACTCGCCACGGGCGTCTCTGACCGCGCCCCAGTTCGCGCCGGCGTCGCGGCAGGGCGCGCGCATCCCCGAGAGGAGGAGCGAATGCCCGAGTTCATCTTCCGCCGCCAGCCCTTCGAGAAGCCGCCCAGCGGCTCTCCGACGGCGCCTCGAACTGGGCGCGCCGCTTGCGCGCGCTCGCCCGGGCAAGCGCAGGGGCCCGGCGAAGGCGGCGTCGCGGGCCGCCCGCGACGCGCCGTCGAAGCAGAAGACGCCGAATACTAGCAGCTGCCTCGCCACATGCCGCCCGATGGCAAGAACCATCTGGCGCAATGGCGCCAAGCTGGCCACCGCGCTAATTCGCAGCCAGGAGCTTGCGCGACAACAACTTCAGGTTCGCGGGGGGCGAGCGGAGCTCCTGGGCGCGGCGGCCTCCAGACGCGCCGTCGCCGCGGCGCAACGAGGCCGCGATCCAGCGCGACGAATGGCGACGCAGAGGAGCGTCGACAGCGCAGAAGAGATCCGAACTGCGGACCTTCACTGGGCACGGAAGGCGGAGACGCAGCGCGCCAAGCAGCGGGAAGCGAAAGATGACATTTCGGGCCATCGCGCGCAAATCAGGGCGGGCATCTACGACCCTGGCGACGTCCTGGAGAGGATCGAGGAACGCCGGGGCGACGCCTGCGCGGCGAAGCCCGCGCGGGAAAGGTCTGGCGACCACTTCCTCGAGGTGGGTGCGAAAGACCTCGGCGCGGGTGACTGCGCCGCGCCCGCGCGAAGAATGCAGGGGAAGGGGCAAGCGCGCGGCGCCGGGGGCCAGATGGACCACCGCGCCGCGCGCGGCGGCGCGCGAAGGGCATCGACGCACTTGCGGGCGCGCTGAACGAGCTGCTCTGCGTGCCCCCGCCGCCCGCGGAGTTCAACGCATCGATCTCGGCGCCGATCTCCAAGGGCGACGGCCCTTCAGATGGCGCGCTCATCAAGCGGGCGGCCGAGCCAGTGCGACCTCTGCAGCTGAAGAACACCGATTCAAAAGCACCCGCAGCGAGCTGCGACAGAGCACTGCGTAAGTAGTCGGCGGTTGCAGCGCAGCAGGCGCAAACGGGGATTCTTCAGAGGACGGCAGCTCGCGGCGAACGCCGCTCGGATCGATTCGACGGCGGGCACCCTGGGCTGGGCGGCGCGGACAAGTGTAACTAGGCCGCGCCCATCGCTTCAGATTTCGTGGCGGCCCCCCCTTCGCTGAACCAGAAGCGGTTGTGGGCGCATGCGCGCGCTGGTGGACTGGGGGGCGGCCAACTGGGCGTCGCGCGGGCCTGATGCGACAGCGCGGCCATTTACGCGCGCCCCAAGATCGACTTCCACTGCGCGTTCACGGCCGCAGCTAGAATTGCACGGCTGCCCGCTGAGCGGCGCGGTCTGGTGCGTCGCATCCAATCCGGTACCCGAGTGGTTCGCGACGACGTTCCAGGCTCATCCTCGTTCTTGACCCACAGCATGTGCAGGCAACATTGGAGCAGTGATTCGGCCCTTGGACCTGCTCGACAAAGTCAGGGCCATCTTCAGGCCAGCGGAGCTCCTCTGCGGACTCGCGCCCATCTCTACGAAGTGCGCGCTGGCCCCTGCTACGCGCAATCGACCAGACCGAGTTCCAGCAGGCCTCGCGGGACATCGAACCTTGGGGCGACTTCGGGTCGCTGGCATTCACAATGCACCTCGGGGCGATGACCGGGCCCGTGGCAGACGTGGACTCGCGGGCGCCGCAGCTCGCGAAGTACAAAAGGACGGCGGTGGAACTGGCAGAAGTACTGCTCGCGGGTGCACCTGCGTCGACGACCGCGGCAATGCACCGCGCCTCTGCGCTGCCAGCCATGGGGCGCGTCGCGCAATTCACGCTGCCTGAATCCAAAGTTTCCCGCGACATTGAGCAACGGGCGATCCGCAAAATCATGCGCGCACCCGCACATTGCGGGGCCAGGGCAATGCGCGTCGGCTTCGCGGAGCGGCCCCTGATCAAGATCCCATCTTTTGATGTGCTTGGATTGGCCGCGGCGCTGAGGATGACTGCCGACATCTGCCGACGCGATCAAGGAATGGAGCGGTTGGCTGGAGCATCTGGGGACGATGGCGGCGGAGCATGGCGGGCGCGCTGTTCTCCCGTCCAGCGCGGGGGGCGGCTCGCCCAAGTTCTGGAAGACAGGCGCCATCGTGTGCCACCTCGAGGAGGTTGCGACGGGCTTCCCTGGACAACAACACGTCTTCGGCAAGGTGTCGCAGGCGGTGCTGGACTTGGCGGAGGCAAAACGCGAGGCCTCTGCATATGTGCAAGCTGTTTTTTTTCCAGACGCTGTTGCATGTATCATTCGGGCTCGCATGGCCGAGTGGGTGCCGAAGGCCGAGCTCGATCTGATCGAATTTGGTCGTGCCTGAGGCTGCTTGAAGACCGCTTCGCCAAGTACAGCTGCGCAATCCAGAGTGCGGTAATCAAAACGCATATCGGGGGGCGGGTCATATCGCACCGCCTACCGATCGAGACCCGCCCTTGGTTTTTCGGATGCCCGCGCCAGATGGACAACCAGCTTCACTACATGCACAAACATTCACTGCGGCCCGCTGTGGAACATGGTTTCGTTGTGTGGAGATTGACCCGCTGTTCGCT
The DNA here is from genome assembly GCA_963575745.1 of Prorocentrum cordatum. Taxonomy (NCBI): domain Eukaryota; class Dinophyceae; order Prorocentrales; family Prorocentraceae; genus Prorocentrum; species Prorocentrum cordatum. Next base: position 82,675 of record CAUYUJ010021450.1, read on the forward strand.
GCAAACCTCACTGACCGTTTGGACATTTTGCCCGAGGAGCTCACAGGTGACACGATTCATCGTTTCGTGCTGCTCTTTCATGTGTACGACTACTGCCGGGATTTGTTCGCCTGTGGGCGGGGTGAGCCCAGTGCACAGGTTGATCATTGATCACAGTGCGCTCTGTTCCGCCAGGCACCCGTTGTAGTGTGCACGACCGAAGGTCAACTTCATCGCTTTCGGTGCGAGGCACACCACACACGCACCGAGTGTAGTCGCCACAGAAACGAACCTTCCTGAGGGCACGAGCGCCTCTTCATCCTCCTCCGTCTGCCTCCTCCTCCTCCTCCTCCTCCTCCTCCTCCTCCTCCTCCTCCTCCTCCTCCTCCTCCTCCTCCCCCTCTCTCCTCATCCGTCTCTTCCTATTCCCCTACTCCTCTTCCTCCGTCTCCTCCTCCTCCGCTGCTTCGTTTTCACGTTCCTCCTCCTCGTCGTCCTCCTCCTTTTCCTCTCCCTCCTCATTCGCCTCCTACTAGTCCTCCTGCTCCTCCTCTTCCTCATCGTCATCCTTTTCCTTCCTATTTTCTCCTCCCCTTTCTCTCCTCCTTATCCTCCACCGCGTTCGTTTCCTCCTCGGGCCCTTCCTTGCTCCTCGTGCTGTGTATTGGATTGTGTTGTGGTCTCTCTTTGTTTCTCTCTCTCTCTCTCTGTTTGTTTATCTCTCTATATATATGTTGCTTTCTCTATCTCTCTCTCTCTATCTCTCTCTCTCTCTGTCTCTCTGTGTCTCTCTCTCTCTCTCTGACTTGTCGCTCCCCCTTTTTCTCAATAGTTGTTTTTACCTACTGTGAAAAGTCTCATCATCCGTAGCCATGTTGGCACAGTATATTTTCCAAGATTGTGTCTTAGCTCGGGAATTCCCTGCTGCCGACCTCCAGTGGATTGGGCAGGCGACCTCGCTAATTACACACCTCCCGCCGTTGCTTCAAGCATGCTCCCGCAGGCTTCGCAGAATGCATGGTTTGCACCATACGATGCGTTTCGCACCGTGCCAAAAGACCTAGCCGAAGCTACAGTTACAGGGGCCGCGATGACCATGGCTGCGTGTTTGACTTGCTCGATCTTGTTCTTCTGTGAGGCCTCGGCGTTCTTGTCGGCTAAACCAACTACGCATATAGTCATCGACAGCAACCAAGATTCAGTGTTACGAATCAATTTCGACGTGCACATGTTGGATTTATCTTGCGACTTTCTCACCGTAGGCATCTGGGATGCGTTTGGAACCGAGCGCATGAACGTGTCCCGTAACATTCAGAAGCAGCGCGTTGATCATAAAGGCGCAGTTGGGCGTGCATACACTGATGATGAGATCGTGGAGTTGGAGTTTTCAGACAAGAGTTTTACGAAGGAGGAGCTTTCTGAGCTTGATTCAGATTGGGGGTCATCCAGTGATAATTTCAAGCACGACAGCTTTCAAGCCGTCGTTGATGCTCATGACTTCACCATGGTCAACTTCTATGCAGATTGGTGCCCTCATTGCCGACAATTCGGCCCCATCTGGGGGAATTTCGAGTATCGCGTGAATGAGCACGTCGATGAAGCCAAGGATGCAGATGGTTCGGTGACCAACGTCAGGGTCCTGAAGATCAATTGCGTCGATTTCGAGGACACCTGCCGGGAGCAGAAGGTACACAGCTTCCCAGACGTGCGGATGTACAGCCGCGGATCGAAGACGGGAAAGGAGTATGTCAGCTACAGAGGCCCTCGGACTCCAGATGCCCTCATCGGTCCATCAGGCTGACGCTGCAATCGCCAACCCCTAAAAATTTCATTTGTTTGAGACCGCGGCTGACCCCGGGAAGCGCTGACTGATGAGAACGAGAAGGAGCACATGAAGAGAAATGATGACGAGAAGGAAAACAAGCAGGGGCAGGACGGAAATGAAGGGTAAGATATATAGAGAGAGGGAGAGAGATGGGAAAGGGTTTTGAAATGACAATTGTGGTTCTCTGAAGGCGCCTTGGGGCCCATCTGGGAGGCTTCTTGGGTGGTCAGGGGTCCCTCTCGGGGACATCTGTGGCCGTCCTGGCAGCCTCTTGGGCCGTCTTGAGCCCCCCTCTTCAGAACGTCTTGGGTCGTCTTGGGAACATCTTGGGTCGGTCTTGTGCCGTCCTGGGGCTTTTCTGAACACTTTGGATGCCCTTCCAGGCCTAGAAATATGGAGAGCGCCTTGTTCCCGGGCGATGACGGACGTAAGCGGAGGGAGGGAGAGAAGGGGATTCACACCCGCGCCGTTTGGAAATGCATCGAGAGGGCTCATTCCCACACTGGCGGCGGCATCAACCGTGACGTGACCAAGCGGGGGCGACGCGGGACGGGGGATGGAAAGCAACCCCCGAGGGCCATCCGACAGCACCTCGGCGCCGCGGCGGGGCCCGTCCCGAGCGGCCCCCAGCTCCGGCGCAGTCCCTGGGCGGTCCCAGGCAGGCCCAGGGCGGGGACCCTGGCCTGCTCGCGCCGTTCGCGTGCTTGAAAGAGTCACGACGAGGAGGTCTGGACAAATTTCTGCCCACGAGGAGGTCTGGACAACTTTCGGCCCCTCGCCGGCCCCTGGGTCCGTCAGAAAGCGACTCGGGGGGAAACGATTCGCCCTGGGGATGAGTTCGGGACTCCAGGGATCCCGTGTTGAAAAAGTCGGGACGTCGCATGTCTGGGGATAACTCGCTCCACAGCGTCCCGGCACGCTCTCAGAGCATTCCGGATTGCTCTGGAACGGCCGCGGCGCCCAATACATGCTCCAGAGCCGCCAGATCTTAGAGATCCCCGATTTGTTCCGGTCCGATTTCGTCACGGTCCTCGCCTCGTTTTCCCTGAAACCCAACGGTGCGAACAAAAAATGCATCGAGAAGAACCACGACCAGAGCCCTAGACCCCATCGCCTTCTGCGCCATGTTCGGTTGTGCTGGATCGATCTGTCATGGCTCTGGGGCCCGAAGCGGGGCGAGAACGCCCGAGGCGGAAAAGCTGCAACGCCTAGATCTCAGGGCGCCCCCTTCGGCTTTCGGTCCGTAGCTCGAGTCTCCTGCGCCAGTTCGGGACCATCCGGGCACCCCCAGAACGTTCTCGGCTAGGCCGTCTCGCTCTTTGAGACGTCTTGGGACCCCCAAGGGTCTCGTGGTCCTCCTCGCCCTGTCTGGATGGGGGGGCGACGAGGGCATTTTTTGGGGTCCGCGGGCGCCAAGGTGTGCGAGACGGTCAGGCGCCGGTCAAAGCGAGCGGTGGGCTGCACCGGAAGCTCGTACAGGCACGAAGCGAAAGAGCAAGAGACGAGAGCAGAGACAAAGACGGGGCCCGATCAGGCCATGCAGGTCGGCGCAGGAGCGCCGGGAGGGCGTGCGCGGCGAGGGCACACGGAGCGGCCGCATTGGCGGCGCTTCTCGCTCCGCTGCTCAGGCGGGGAGCCCCTCCTGGCCGCCGCGAGCCGTGGCCGTGGCCCTGGCCCCTTCCGCCCGCCCGACCCCTGCCCAGCGATCACGGACCGCCGCTGCCGCCGTGCTCGTCGTCGCCGTCGCGGCCGCGGCCGCGGCCGTGGTGGTCGTCGCCCTCGTGTCGTCGCCGTGGTGGTCTTGGCCGTGGCCGTGGTTGTGGCCGTTGTCGTGGTTGTGGACGTGGTCGTCGTCATCGTGGCCGTGGCCGTGGTCGTGGACGTGGTCGTGGATGTGGACGTGGTCGCCGTTGTGGTCGTGGTCGTGGCCGCGGCTGTGGCCGTGGTCGTCATCGTGGCCGCCGCCGCCTTCCGCTGGAGGCCGCGGGGAGCGAGGAGCAAGAGGAGAGGCGGCCTGCCCCCCGCCTGGGTGCCGCCCAGCGGGCCCAGGGCTGCACTCTCCTCGACCTCCACCACTACTTTTACTACGACTACTACTGCTACTGCTACTGCTACTACTACTGCTACTGCTACTGCGGCTGCTACTGCTACTGCTACTACTACTACTGCTGCTACTACTACTACTACTACTACTACTACTACTACTATTACTACTACTACTACTACTACTACTACTACTACGACTACTACTACTACTACTACTACTACTACTACTACTACTACTACTACTACTACTACTACTACTACTACTACTACTACTACTACTACTACTACTACTACTACTCCTACTGCTACTACTACTACTGACTAACTACTACTACTACTACTACTACTACTACTACTACTACTACTACTACTACTACTACTACTACGACTACTACTACTACTACTACTACTACTACTACTACTACTACTACTACTACTACTACTACTACTACTACTACTACTACTACTACTACTACTACTACTGCTACTACTACTACTACGACTACTACTACTACTACTTCTATACTACTACTATTATTATTACTACTACTACTACTACTGCTACTACTGCTGCTACTACTACTACTACTACTACTACTACTACTACTACTACTACTACTACTACTACTACTACTACTACTACTACTACTGACTATTACGACTACTACTACTACTACTACTACTACTACTACTACTATTACTACGACTACTACGACTACTACTACTACTACTACGACTACTACTACTACTATTACTACTACTACTACTACTACTACTACTACTACTATTACTGTTACTGTTACTATTACTACTACTACTACTACTACTACCACTACTGCTACTGCTACTGCTACTACTACTACTACTACTACTACTACTACGACTAATACTACTACAACTACAACAACTACTACTACTACTGCTACTGCTACTCCTGCTACTACTACTACTACTACTACTACTACTACTACTACTACTACGTACTATTACTACTGCTCCTGTTACTGTTCCTATTACTACCACCACTACGACTGCTGCTACTACTACTACTACTACTGCTACTACTAGTTCTACTAGTACTACTACTACTACTACTACTACTACGACTACTACTGCTACCACAACTACTAAAAGTTCTACTGCTACGACTACTCCGACTACTACTGTTGTTACTATTACGATTATTGTTATTACTACTACTTCTACTTCTACTACTACCACTACTACTACTACGACTACTACTACTACTACTACTACTACTACTACTACTACTACTACTACTACTACCACTACCACCCCCACTACGACCACCTCCCACCATTACTGCGACCTACGACTACTACTACTACTACTACTACTACTGCTACTACTACTACTTTTACTGCTGCTACTACTACTACTATAGTACTACTACTATTACTACTACTACTACTACTACCACTACTCCTACTAGTTTATCTACTACTACGACCACGACTACTACTACTACTACTACTACTACTACTCTTACTATTGCTGGTAATGGTGCTACTACTACGACTACGACTACTACTGCTATTTCTGCTACTTATATTATTTCTACTACTGCTGCTACTACTACTACTACTACTACTACGACTATCACGACGACGACGTCGACGACGACTACGACCGCTAGTACTACTGGTACAATTACTACTACTACGACCAGTACTAGTACTACTACTAATCCCACTGCTACGATTATATCTGCTACAACTACTACCTGCTACTACTCCTGCTACTACCTCTACACGATTCTGATAACTACTGCGCCTACGATCCGTACGATTACGACCAACACTACGACTACTATCACTACTACAATTACTACGCCTATTACGACTACTACGATTACTACTACGACTACGACGGCAACTATCACTACGAGCACTACGACTACCAATATTACAACTACGATTACTCCTACTACTACTGTTACTACTACTACCACGGCGGGGACTGCTACCCTTCCTATTACTTTTACTTTTCTAGCACGGTTACTAATCTGATTACCTCTATTATGAGTGTATGTTTCATATCTACTACTGCTACCACGATTCAACTACTACCGCCAATTCTGTTACTATTACTAGTACTATGACTACTACTACTACTAGTACTTCTACTACTACTACTACTACTACTACTACTACTACTACTACTACTACTAACTACTACTACTACTACTACTACTATGCTGACGATTATGGCTACGATTATGCGTATCTTTATTCCCACTACTATTGCTACTGCTGGTACTGCCACCACTATTATTACTCCTACCACCACTACTAATACCAATACGACTACGACGACGACGACTACTACTATTACGACTACGACTACTACTATTTCTGCTGCTTGATTTGTATTCTTACTATTGCTACAACTGCTACTACACCAAATACTACTACGTTCACTATTACTACTGCGCCTACGGCCTACTACTATTACCACCTCTACGACTACTTTGACCAGCTACGACTACGACAACTACTACGACTACGACTACGACAACGATTTCTACGATTAGCAATACGATTGCTACGACTATTAGGAATACTGTTGCTAGTACCCTTTGTCGTACGATTACGATAACTATTATTATTATTATTTCCACGACTACTACTACGACGGCTACGGCTACGTCTGCGACGACCACTACGGCCAATCTTTTTTATATCATTACGTGCACGATTATTATTCAACGACTATTCTGAGTACTAGTACTACCACCAGGACTACGACGACCCTTCTGTGACTACGACGACGACTACTATCACATATTATTACTCCTGCTATTGCGACTACGACTACGACTAGTTGTAATATTGTTGTCCTACCACTCGACCCGCACCGCTACGACTACTACTACGACTACTAGTACTACTATTGAGACCACGACTACGACCACGAAGGCGGCAATTCATTTTACTACTACCGCTGCTACTACGAGTACGACTACTACTACTATGACCATTACTATTATTACTAGTATTACTACAACTACTACTACTACTACTACGACTACTACTACTACTGCAACTACTACTACTACTACTACTACTACTACTACTACTACTACTACTACGACTACTACGATTGCGACTACTAGTGCTAAAGTTTACCAGTGCTACCACCACTAGTACTCCTACTAGTAGTAGTACTACTACTACTACTACTACTACTACTACTACTGCTACTACTTCTACCAGGGCCAAACCGACTACGAAATACTAGTATTACTACTACTAGTACTACTAGTACTACTATTACTACTATTACTACTACTGCTACGAATACTACGACTACTGTTACTACTACTACCACTACCACTACCATTACTACTACTACTACTACTACTACTACTACTACTACTACTACTACTACTGCTGCTACTACTACTACTACCACCCCCTATACTACCACTCCCACTGCTACTGCTACTACCACTA